>OZ007589.1:25675810-26275810 GCA_963931845.1 Maratus michaelseni | reverse complement strand
GTGGAATTAATTATGTGCAATAATTCATCAATGCATGCTTCTACATGGACGTTCGCAAATCACTGTGTATTCACTACGTGATGCACATATCCACAAACATAGATAGTTATCTATTGTTTGAAATTAATATATTTCGATGATATGATTGCTCTGTCACAATGAATTCACACTGAATTCAAATCTGAACACATCAATACACCGTCATATAGATTTATATTGTAAATCTTAACCAGTCTGAAAACTAAATTAGCTAACTTGTTTAACCCTTTAACGGATATAGCACTTCAATTGCTACAATGTTGAAATAAATGATTGACACAGGAAATTATGAACAAATTTTTTTGTATATAACAAAAAAGCGATATTTCACTTACATAATAAATGGAAAACATTTCTATTAAAATTCTGCTGTCATTGTTGAATTTCGTAATTAAAATTTTCTGGTTTCGTAGGGAAACCAATGTCCGTTAAAGGGTTAACAAAAGTAAGAATGACTAAATCGAACTAAATGCATTAAAGAATATTTTTACTTTTACAAATACCGTAACTACTTAGATTGTAAATGCAGAAAGTATTACTGGAGAATGGAAGCTGAATTTCAATTTAAATAATATGGCAATATTATTCAATGTATTTTTGCCATAATCTGACTCTTCTGTCATATTATTATTATTATTATTATTATTATTACTGTTATTATGCATCGTGACCTTTACCGAATGTTGGAAGGAAAAGTGGGGGGGGGGAAACCAACATTTACGAGGGGGGATGTATAGTGGATACGAGACCTTTACCTTTCAGCGGCGTTGTGAATCACTGTTAATAAAGGTAAAAGGGGGTTCGGCTAGTTTTACTGATTGAACTTTCTTTAAAGTAAATAATTGCTTTTTTTTTTTTTATCTAAAATTAAGAATATAATACACACTTTGATAAAGAAAATAGAGAGATAAAATAATTACAAATTTTTTTTTTATTTATTTATATAATGAGAGCATAAATAAAATTATATATATATAGTAACACATTGATTTCTCCAAAATTATCAATTCATAATAAATCATATTCAACACATTTATTTCTCAAGATTATCAATTTATAAGATCAAATTTCTCAAGATCAACAATTTATAAGATCAAATTTTCAACACTAACTCCTTTTAATTTAAAGCACTTAATTATAAAAAAATCATTATTTTACAGCACAGCATTGTATCGTTGTAAAATTAGAGGCAAATATGCCAAGTATTTAAATTTATAAATAAACATGTGAATCTAAGTTAATTCACCAATTTTTATTTTAATAATCAATACGTAAGATTTTTTTTTGGTTTTTTTCTTTTAAGTTATTCACATAGGCTAGCCAGGGAAAAATATTTTAGAGATATCTCACCAATTGTTCTTCTATTGAAGTTCATCCTTAGACATGATATAGGACATTGTTCATCCTTTCGCGTTATTAAACAGTGGAACTCATAGACGAATTGTTCTTCCCAGTCTGCTGCCAAAGGGGGGTTTCGGGAGACATCATCGTACGGCGCTGGATCGGATCGGCGAGGGCACTTCCATTTCAGCGGGCTCAAAAGCATTCTCCTTGAGGCATACCTTCAGTGGAAATGGCCGGAACTCGCAGAGCTTACGGGCTGGAAGGCGCTAGATCGGATCGGCGAGGGCACTTCCATTTCAGCGGGCTCAAAAGCATTCTCCTTGAGGCATACCTTCAGTGGAAATGGCCGGAACTCGCAGAGCTTACGGGCTGGAAGGCGCTAGATCGGATCGGCGAGGGCACTTCTGTTTCAGCGGGCCTAAAAGCATTTTCCTTGCGGCATACCTTCAGTGGAGATGGCCGGAATTCATAGAGCGTACGGGCTGGAGGAACTTAGCAAAAAGCTACTTGCATCGATGGAGTTATTCTTCTCAAGTGAAGTAGTACCCCCAAAAAAAATGTCTCTTCTTCTTATTATTATTATTTGGACTATATCTCGTCCTGGGCGTTGATATAAAAAAAAATGTATTTCTATTGGATGCCCTTTTTGACCTTATGCAAATTTTAGTTCAGTAAACTCCCGTTGGTCAACTCTTTGAACCAATAATAATGTCTTTTTGGGATGTGTTCATTTTGCAGCTGCACGATTTCCCGTGCGGGGCAGTCCTTTGGAAAATGGGTGCGCCTGTCATGCGAGCACTCCTAGAAATAAGATATGAACTTCCTGTTTCCCTAGCTAGCGTCTTCGTAAATTAAAACCTTTAACACTCGTTTGGGTTGATGATCACATTCTGTACATAGGAATAATACATACATATTAAGGAAAACAATGTAACATACATAAATATAATATAACATTAAACCATAAAAAAATAAGTCCAAAGTCCATGTTCTTTATTTAATTATTAAAAATGTGTGAACGATCGTTCCCACATATTTATCACCCGTGAAAAAAGGGAAAAGTAGAGTCCCACGGGTTGGTGAGAGAATTGTGAATATAGTCCTCATAGATACTGTTTCCTTCATGGTGCTTCAGGTTTATGTATTATTGTACTTCAGAAATCTGTGCACAGAGTTTTAACATTTTTCGTGGCTAGTATAGTCTTATAAAGAATACCAAAAATCCGCGGAATAAAAAAAAAAAAAAAACACGAAACGAAACATTTACATGCCGAAAAACCACAAAGAAATAGCAAGGGGGCTCTTTAAATTATGTTATAAATAAATAGGAACATAAATATATACTCATTATTGTTGTACAATACATATTTAAAAGGTTAAAATAAACATGTTCTAGCATAATGCTTTCTTGAATATGAATTTATATAACATACAATGAGACAGAGAGCATTTACAGAGAATTTTATTTACAGAGAGCATTTGACAATCACCCGCGGTTAAGTAGGTTTTGTGCTCATAACAAAAGGGAGCTCCTTTTGTCGTGTACGGGGGAGAAGTACCCCTACAGGGTTCGCTGAGCCACCAGCCTAGACGCGTGGTCCTCCAATGCGTTGCGTAACTGAGGAGCCGCATTGTGCGTTTCACCCTGCTATTGAAATGGTTGCGCCATGATTCTGACGTAACTTGTTTACGTGAGATGCAAGGGAATTAGGTCACCTAGAGATACGTGTGTTTGACGCGTCCATTTTTGAAGTATCCTTTGGTATTTTATTTTATTTATATATCTTTAAATTTTAGTGTCAATTAACTTGTTTTTATTTTTGTATGATTATTATTTGTTTTTACACAGAAAGCGGTGGAAGTATGCATGTGTGAAGCATGCATGTAAAAGCCCTTATGTGTCTTTTTTTTTTAGGGGAAAAAAATGGCGCGACATTTAAAAGTAGCCTAACGGATGTCTTCGTATCCTTG
Organism: Maratus michaelseni; assembly: GCA_963931845.1. Taxonomy (NCBI): domain Eukaryota; kingdom Metazoa; phylum Arthropoda; class Arachnida; order Araneae; family Salticidae; genus Maratus; species Maratus michaelseni. The sequence goes on along the minus strand of OZ007589.1, from coordinate 26,272,456 downwards.
TAATGATAATCGTTGTGAATTACGATACCATTGTGTGTTTACCTTATTTGTAATATATTTTTCTTATTATTATCTTTAATAATTTAGGAATTTTGAAGAATGGTGAGTGTGAGTGTTATTTATATCGCACGCTAGTGTGACTGTGTTGAATCTTTACTTACTGTGTCTGGTAAACATATGTAGTTGAAATTTGTGTGAAAATTTATCTTTATTATTATTAGTGAATGTATATATATCTTTAGTTTTATCTGATTCGTAGACATGTTGCACATCATATTTATTTATTTAAGTATTTATTTATTTATTCTTTATATATATATTTATTTGTTAATTCATTCTGTGTACGATTAAAGCGCTTTACGAAGTACTAATTCTGTGTATTATTATTATTATTATTATTATTATTATTATTATTATTATTATTAATGTTCTTTGTTAATGTTTCTTTGTTTAATTGATTAACTAATTAATTATTGTTTTTACCCAGTGTTGTTGTTTTAATTAGTGAATATTTAATTTTTAATGTGTATTTTAATTTATCTAATTATGCAAATTTGTTTTGTTTAGAAGAGAAGAAGGTAAGATAATGGGTATTAATTAATAAATGTTTGTTTTGTTCGCTGTTTAATTCTTGTTTCTTAGTGGCCCTCCGCCGACTGTATTCTCATTCCGTGGCGCCCCGGTATAGATTTCTGCCCGCAGATAATCTAAAAGATTGCAGTCAAAGGAGAGCTGTCTTAAAAACTCTGGAGGAAAAATTAAAAGGTAATATGCGTGATTAATTAATAAGTTTTAAAATGTTTAAAATAGTTCATTAGTTCTTTCCCAAGTTATATTTTACAATGCATTTGAAACATGTTACTATTGTATTTTAAACGAAATTAAAAATTAAGAAACGTGTTTCCTTTAATGTCCCTCCCTAAATTTCAAACATTTTCATCAATGTTATTTAATAAATCTTTCTTTTTTTTTAAATATCGCAAAGTAAACAACGTTAAAATGAGCGGCTTAAAAACAAATAAAGTATATATTATTAAAGTATAGAAATATAGGTAGAAACTATCGATGGTAGAAACAAATGTGTATCACCATCAGAAATTGAATACACCTATCATTTATTGTACACTAAAAAGGTATGCAAACAAACGCAAGTTAATATGTATCACGATTGACTACTGAAAAAAAAAGTTAACAAGATCTATTATTATTATTATTATTATTTGCGCTTTTGAATATTTTTATGGTTGGTTGGTCATTTATGACGGCCGATTATCTACACGAGGGATATAGGCACGATGGGGGGGGGGGTCTCCGTAGTGGTCTTTCTAAGGGAACCTAACCCGTTTTCACACATGGTTATCCAAGGTTCAAAGAAAACCAGAAAAACCCCGACCGATTAGGCCGACATGTGCGATTGGGTTCGAACCCAGCACTTCCTGTCTACCAGTTTTGAGGATGGTTGGTTGGTTTATGACGGCAAATTATCTACTCGAAGGATATAGGCCCTGGAGGCAGTGACCTCCGGGGGGGGGTCTTTCTAAGGGATCCTAACCCCTATCTACCAGTATTGAGAGTAGAAGCTCTCGTCCTATTTTTTACGGTACTATGTTTGTGATTGAGTAGCTTATTTTCTCTTCAAAAACTTATCATTGTATATACAATAATCTGTAGTTTTCATCGCATAAATTCGATTTTTTAAAGAGTTTTCTCTTAATCAACCAATAAGCATTTATTTACATATATCCTTACTTACATGATTTAAAAGCAAAACATTTTTCATGAATGAATCGCCACATATATTTTCAACTTATACTAGATTTTGACAGAAACATTGTTGCTTATTTTTAAGACAAACCAAAAAGGATTTGTATTAAGGTATCGAATCAAATTTTGTTGCAAATAATGCACAGCGAAAGCGCTAAAATGGCAAACGGCATGAGGTGCGGTTTTACTCAATCAATAAAATCTCAAAGATGTATTGTAAAAAAGCTTATTTATATCGCAATTTACCTTTCAATTCAATCATCTTCTTTTGTCTTGAAACAAGAATGTATTTATCTTTCCTTATATAAATTTGAACGCAAATTTATATCCACTTAAAAAAAGATTCGAAGAGTGAATTTTTTTCTTAAAAATGCAAAGCTTACTCTAAATTAATATATTTAAGTAAACTCGTATTATATTTGCTATAATTACTTCAATAACGCATTTGAAAAACATAAATACCGCCTTTACTTTTGATTAAAGAACTAGTGAGGTTACGCATACGAAAATGTTCTTGTTGAAGCATCGTAATGTTATGCATAATGAGAGAATTTGTAAAAGTAATGCTTCAGTGTTAAATTAGAAAACGTCGAAAAAATATTCAGTTAAATGATACTGGCACAGCTAATGGGTAGATATGGGTGTATAAACCGTCTTGCCTCAGTTCAACGTAAAACAGATAACATAAATGCAAGTAATTTTTGCTGATGAATATATTGTGTGTGCAAAACAAAATATCGATAAGCGAAACCAGCATAAGGAATGAACACCAAAATTTCATAAAAAAAGAAGCCGTTTTCCGAACAAAATAGAAATAATGAGAAATCATGCATAGATTCTGAAATAGTTTTCAACAGCACGAGAATATAATTACGAAATTTCCACATTTTAATACGGCGAAAAGAGCTATTTAAAACAAGCTCATGCTTTCCCAGAGAATACGTGCTACCGCACTTACATTAGACAATCTGGCAATCTGTAATTGTGATACATTAATCAAAAAATTAAAAATGCTACATTAACTCTTAATTTTAAAACCCATAGGAAATGTATCGCACTAATGGGCGTTTATGATTAATTTTAATGGATTTCATTATCCGTTAAGCAATTGTTTAATGAAGAACATTAATGATATCCAATTATAATAATTCGGAAGTCTAGTGGAAGCTCTTGGAGAAGTATTTTACGTTAAGTATTTAATGTCGTGGTGGCAATATTATAAGAGTTTGAGGGTATTCTTAATTACACTAATTCTATGCGAGATTACCTTCAAGTAAACTATCTGTACTAAATTACTTTAAATAACTAAGATAATAAATAAAAAATATTTATATATGTTGAAATGATTTATTGAATGTTATATTGCGCTTTTAAAAAATTATTCTTTACCAGTTTCTTCGTAATTTGATAAATTGAATCGTAAATGATGCATTTGAGAATAATAATTATTTATTTTTAAAATCAAATATACATTTTCAATCACGTATATTGAAAATTTATTTTATTCATTCATTAATATATGACGAATAATTAAAATATAATATTTTTTTTAATTACACAGCAATAAATATTTAAACGCCGTTGTCATTTTTTGCACAAATAGCGAATAATTTTAAAACAAAATCAGAATTTCAGAATTATACAATAATAAATATTTAACACTCATTGACATCTTATTTTACATTATTGTGGTATAAAGTGTAAAGTAAAAATTTGCGCATGTTTTCGAAATGCTGTGATCAAATCTCTTTTGTGAAACCATAAAAATATGCACCATTACTCTTTTCGAAGTAATTATGTGAACGAAGCCTGTTTCTAGCAGACGTAATTAATTATGCTTCCTTAAAAAAAAAAAAAAAAAAAAAGAAAGAAAGAAAAGAAAAGAAGCGACATTCTTGTGTTAAAAAATTTAGTTTTTTCAATGCGATAGCAAAATGCCAAGATAATGAAATATATAACAAAAAACAAGTATTCGTTTCGCATTTTCATATTGATTCGTAAAGCAAACTCATATGTTAAAATAATTAACTGCACTTTGTTTTAAATATTCACATTATTTATTTATTTTTGTTTTGCAAAGTGCAAAAAATATAATATGTTTGAATTCCTTAATATACCAACATGAGTAATTTTCTTTTTGACAAAATGTGATTTATATTCTAAATATAGTTAAAATCTTCAAATATTTATTTCCCTAATATTTTGAGGATAATGTTTACATATCTCCGTGGACACATTAAAAAAAAAAAATCTACCTTAAAATCTCGTAAATGCTTCTTTTTCGCACAATTACAATTTTTAAGAGCGTTTTGATATTATACAAATATCTGATAAATCACAATCTAAGCATTTTATTTAGAAGAAGAATATATTTAACACGTTGACGGACACTTGCGGCTATAGCCATCAAAGCGAAGTTCACAATGTGGCATGACGGCTATAGCCGTCCAAAACGAAACGGTCGTTTTTTAGGCACTACGGCTACAGCAGCACAAATGTGCATTTACCGGCGTACAAGTAGAAGCCCAGTGTCATGTTTTGGAAAAATTTTTTTAGGTTGAAGTTCGTTTTCCACCTGTTACACGAGTTACAGCTTCAGTCTGCACGTGTAGGGTGGCTAGTGGTCAGGGAAAAAAAAAATAGTAAAAAAAATGACGTGTACCAGTATATTCTTATAGAAAATTCAAATTGATTGTTTGATCGAATAATCAACATAAATTTTTCTATAAGAATGTACTGGTGTTTATCACTTTTTTTTTACTGTATTTTTCCCTGACCACTAGCCACCCTGACGTGGTTGTGAAGGGAGTAGTGCAACCTAATTAAAGATGCCGAATTAATCAAAATTAATTTTATTTAAGCAGATAGAGTAAAACTATACTTCTAATATTCTATAAACTACAAAAACATATAGTGCAATTTTCGAACTTCACTTGTTCCTACTGTCTGTCAATGTGTTAAGTAATGTTGCACGCTGTTCAATACAATAAAGAACCATTTTTACAGGAAAATAAAATCACAAAAATGTTGTCTCAAATATTCTATTATTTATTTATTTTATTTTTCGAAATAATTAAATGCAAAACAAAACTTTCAATATATCGAATTGCAAACAAAATATAAAATAAATAGATAACATTTTTTTAGTGTACTTCGTATTCATACTTAAATAAACACCTTTTAGAATATATTATTCATTAAAAGGAACAACACGCACTCTAAACAGATTTTACAAAAAAAGATCTAGAAAGACGCATTAATGAATATTTAATGTGATTTGAATTGTTAAATAACTGAAACTCCTGTGAGAAAATTCAGAAATCTTCAAAAGAAATAAAAAAGCTTTAATTTTAATCTCCTTTAAGTTGTTGAATACCATTTAGCAAATGTTATTAGAATTTACATTATGTAATGAAAAATAACGTAATTTTTATTCTGATACTCCATCTCATTTGAAAATGATTTGATTTTAATTTGCATTGGAAAGAAAAATTAAATTATGTGTTAAGCAGTAAACAGAAAATCTCCGATAAAATTCTTACAACGATACATAAATAAATATTTCAAAAAATACCAAAAAATATGAATTTAAAATAAGCTGGATTTTCACATTTGCTGAAATGATATTGTTGCTCCTAAGAATTGAGGGAATTGATATCTTCAGGAAATTCCAAATGGATTTTAGAATTCTTAGGCGGAGTTTAATATTGAACAAAATATTCCTAACAGAGTACCCCCGCCAGAATTTGACCTGGGACCTTGACTTCACGCGTCAATGCTGCACTGAAATACACAGAATGATCAGCCTGACACAATTTAATCACATTTTGGTAACACCAGTCCTGCGAAAATAGCGTACTGTACTTGTTGATAACCATCTACAAGTGAAGACTTCATTACTCCATGGGGAAAAAAAAAACATGAAAATTTAATTATAAATTTCAAAATTAGGGATGGAGATTAAATTCAAGCGAATATTTTCCAACAGACTGACTTTTAAAAAAATTATTGCGCGTTTTAATTTATAGTATAAAATATATTTAATGAATTATGTCATTTATAAAAGTAAATTGTAGAATTGAGAGAATTAATGTCTCCTGGAAATTCCAAATGTATTTTAGAATTCTGAGGCGGAGACTCCATAATTACGCTGCCTCACGAGTGGCTGAGAGGTTCTGCTCTCAAATCTGGTAGATAAGAGGTGCTGGGATCAAACCCTAGTCGCGCTCGTCGATCTAACGGTTCGGAGGTTTCCGTGGTTTTCTTCGAACCTTGCCATAAATACGGGTTAGGATCCATTAGAAAGACCTCTCCACGGAGGGCACTCCCCCCTAGGGCCTATATCCCTTGTGCAGATAATCGGCCGTCATTCAATCAACCAACCATAATTCCGCCTAGAATTCCCTCCATAATTCCCGCCTAGAATTTAATATTGAACAAAATATTCCTAACAGAGTACCCACACCAGAACTCGACCTGGGACCTTCATTTCACGCGTCAATGCTTCACTGAGATACACAGAAGGATCAGCCTGACACATTTGAATCACATGTTGGTACCATCAGTCCTGCGAAAACAGCTTACTGTACTTGATGATAACCATCTACAATTGGACGCTCCATTACTTCATGCAGTGGCGGCTCGTAACTGGATCCTTTTAGGGCATGAAATGCATGACTGAAAAATGTATTCTTTTCTCACCATTATTTTTTTAAAGAATTTTTTTATTTGATTTAAAGGCAGAAGTTTTTATCAATAAATAAGGTATAGATTTCTTTTACAAAATAGTGATTAAAAAAGAATAAATTTTGCAACCACACATTTAGTGCCCCCCCTCCCCCCCCCAAAAAAAAGGTCACGAGCCGCCACTGATTCCATAGATTATACGTAAAAAAAAACATGAAAATTTAACCATAAATTTCAAAATTAGGGGTGGAGATTAAATTTAAGCGAATATTTTCCAACAGAACTTTTTTTAAAATTTAGTACGCGTTTTAATTTAAAGTATAAAATATATTTAATAAATTATGTCATTCACATAAAAGTAAATTTTAGAATTGAGAGAATTGATGGCTTCAGGAAATTCCAAATGGAGTTTAAAATTCTTAGGCAGAGTATAATATTGACGACGATTAAATATTCCTAACAGAGTACCCATATCAGAACTCGACCTAGGACCCTGACTTCACGCGTCAATGATGCACTGACATACACAGAAGGATCAACATGACACAATTGAATCACATATTGGTAACACCAGTCTTGCGAAAACAGCGTACTGTACTTGATGATAACCATCTACAAGTAGAGACATCCTTATTCCATGGATAATTATACGTAAAAAATAAAATAAAATAAAATAAAAATCATGAAAATTGATTGAACCGTAAATTTCAAAATTAGGGGTGGAGATTAAATTCAAGCGAATATTTTCCAAGAGTGCTATTTTTTTTTTTAATTATTACGCTTTTGAAGTTATAGTATAAAATATATTTAATGAATTATTCCATTCATAAAAATAAATTTTCTCAATAATAAAGTTTAAAATAACATATATTGTAATATTTACTATTACATCATATTATTATATAATCATTGGTTTACCTTAGTTTTCGTATAATGAAACATACCGAGGACTGGATTTTAATATGTGACTTTGGTTTCATACGCCATTGTTTCGTGTACGAATCACTGATAGTCCAATATGTGAATTAATTGAATCGGACTAACTCTTCCTGGTATCACAGTTGGAAAAGCATTGGCCCGTGAAGCCGAAGTATCGGATTTGAATCCTTGCCTCGATGTTTTCCAGTATGTTAGGAAAGTTTTCTTCTAGTTTAATCTCTGCCCAAAAATTCAATAATTTATGTTTGAACTTTAATGTCTTCGTTTTTATGGATATAAGAAATTAAAAGTATACAGTAAAATTACTTTTTTATAAGAAATGTTAGCATTTGATATAGACATAAAAATGAATGTGTGTTTTAATTTATAGTATAAAATTATTTAATGAATTATGGGATTTATAAAAGTAAATTCTCTCAATAATGCATTTAGAATTAACATATATTGTAATATTTACTATTAGATTACTTAATTACATGCATTGTGTTCCCTTAACTTTTCTAACTATAATGATGGATTGTATCTTTTTCCTTTTTCCCAATTCTTTTGAAATAATTGTGTTTACTGCAGAATGTCCCATAAGCTCTGAAATATGCTCCAATGATTCTACATAAGGGGCTAATGGAAATTACATGACTGCGAAACAAAATTTCTTTTAAGGTGGTGAACTTTTTAAAGCTGAACTAAACATTTCTATATTAAATATAATACAGTTTAATTTGTTTAGATGCATTTTTTAAATTAGTGTTTGAGGAAAATTTAGCCAATTTTCAAAAAAAGTGTTCCACTAACTTACACTCCCTCCTACATTAAGAAAGTAGATAGTATCGTACTATAAATTAAATATTTTAAAACCAATAATTATTGAATATGGTATAGTTGGTGAGATAAGGAAAATATACTTTAGTAGCAAAAGAAAACGGAAGAAAAAATACGTAGGCGGAAAAAGGTATTCAGAACACGCCTTTATATCAGCGGTGTATGTTTTAAAACACGAGTATACAAGTGAGCGGTCAACAAAGTGTTAATAAAAACAATTAACTTTGATACAATTTGTAGTGTCTAATAATTTGCATTTTTTCTTCGACACTGAACAATGTTCTACTATATCCGTACAATGTAAACGTCAGGAATATAAGAAGACTTTGTAATAATATAGTCTAACTTATATTCATATTCGTTTATTTATTCATTTCTGGATGAAACAATATTTGCATTTAATACTTTTATTACAAATATTTTTTTTAATCAAAAAGTTTCTTTATCATTAAATATAGAAAAAATTGCTTGAAAAGTTCTGGCTACACAAGAAGTAGTAACACAAGGAATAGTAACATAATGAACAAAATATATCTCACTAGAGGAAGTAAGTTTAAGTCATTTAAGTTAATGTTATTTATCGATACATACAAATCTGCTACATAGACAATTTCTAATGCTTTTAAATTTTCTACGCAAAGAGAGATAAATCTTAACATACTATTCAAGTTCAAACTGTCAAAAAAGTTAAAAAATTGTAAGTTTAAAATATAGTTTTAAATGCAGTAGCTGGATATATTTTCTTTTCTCATCAAAATAAACATGTTAGGAACATTAATGTAACTGTGTAATGGACACAGTAATAAAAATTTCTATGTACAAGCATTTATGTGAACATCGTAATTTATTGACGTCGTTATCTGTGACCATTTTTTCACGATGCAAGCAATCGTAGAGTAAATAAAATGTTTCCGAGAAAACATAGTTTTTGGTAGAATGATGACGGTTATTATGTTATACTATAAATTTAAGATACTCATTCGCAATCAAGATTTTATATACTTTTCTTTAAGCTACATTTCATAAATAAATATTAGTTCTTCAGAATTTAATAAATTAAATTTATCGAAGTTTTTAAAAGTTGTTGGTGTTAAAAATACGCATATCAATACAATTTTCTTTCTGAATTGCTATTTGGAATCTTCTTATTATGTCAAAGTAAGGTTATTTGTACAATTGATAAATGTGCGTACAGTGATGTGGGGCGGGTAAATACCCAGTGGGTAGGTAAATATTTTTTGGGTATTTACCTGGGTATTTACCCAAGCCTCGGGTAAATACCCAAAAACTGGGTATTTTCATATTTCAGCTTGAAAAAGCATATTTAAAGTAAAATTTATTTTTATTTGAAACTTAAATATTTATGAAGTCCAAAATCATAGAATGAGATATTCAAATTATGAAAGTTGTATGGCTTCAGCCACAATTAAAGAGAAGTCGAAACTTACATCGCAAAATTGCTTAATTTTACTGCTAGTGTGCTTCAGCTGCAAAGTAAGTGAATTGAATTTGTAGGAAATTTTCAAAGTAAATAATGTGAAGCTCTATTACATTTTTTAAAAAGAAAATATAAGACTCCCTATCTGCACAGTTTATTGCAGATCATTATACAGATTACATGTCACATCTATTTATTAAGAAAATAATAATAATAATCCATACTTAAGAGAAATTTAGATTGCTAATAATAAAAAAAAAAGATAAATTACACAATCAAGCATTTAAATAAATAATTTAACAAACAATTTATTGATTTATGTTTATTAAACAATTTTTATTATTTTAGTCTATAAATATTCACAATTGTCAGCTGAACTACAAAATTTTGGTTTTAGAAATTTAATTATCTTTTCCTAATATTGCAGACATGTATAAAGATTAAATAGGAATTTACTGATTTTCTCTAAATATTAACAGTAGTTTAAAGGAATTGCAATTTCAAAGTATTCACTTTCTAAATAAATATTTTCATTTCCAATTTTATGAGTTGTGATTATTTCTTGCTGAATTAAAAAGCTGCCCAGAAATTTAAAATATTTTGCCTCAATACAAAACACTATTCAAATATTATGTGTTTGATCATCAACTTAATTATAAACCTCTATGAATCATCCTTTAAATTTTAAAATATCATTCCCATTTTCTAAAAATTTAGAAAATGGCCTCTATTACATTTTTAAAAAAGAAAATATAAGACTACCTATCTGCACAGTTTATTGCAGATCATTATACAGATTACATGTCACATCTATTTATTAAGAAAATAATAATAATCCATACTTAAGAGAAATTTAGATTGCTAATAATAAAAAAAAAGATAAATTACACAATCAAGCATTTAAATAAATAATTTAACAAACAGTTTATTGATTTATGTTTATTAAACAATTTTTATTATTTTACAGTCTATAAATATTCACAATTGTCAGCTGAACTACAAAATTTTGGTTTTAGAAATTTAATTATCTTTTCCTAATATTGCAGACATGTATAAAGATTAAATAGGAATTTACTGATTTTCTCTAAATATTAACAGTAGTTTAAAGGAATTGCAATTTCAAAGTATTCACTTTCTAAATAAATATTTTCATTTCCAATTTTATGAGTTGTGATTATTTCTTGCTGAATTAAAAAGCTGCCCAAAAATTTAAAATATTTTGCCTCAATACAAAACACTATTCAAATATTATGTGTTTGATCATCAACTTAATTATAAACCTCTATGAATCATCCTTTAAATTTCAAAATATCATTCCCATTTTCTAAAAATTTAGAAAATGGCCTCTATTACATTTTTTAAAAAGAAAATATAAGACTACCTATCTGCACAGTTTATTGCAGATCATTATACAGATTACATGTCACATCTATTTATTAAGAAAATAATAATAATCCATACTTAAGAGAAATTTAGATTGCTAATAATAAAAAAAAAGATAAATTACACAATCAAGCATTTAAATAAATAATTTAACAAACAGTTTATTGATTTATGTTTATTAAACAATTTTTATTATTTTACAGTCTATAAATATTCACAATTGTCAGCTGAACTACAAAATTTTGGTTTTAGAAATTTAATTATCTTTTCCTAATATTGCAGACATGTATAAAGATTAAATAGGAATTTACTGATTTTCTCTAAATATTAACAGTAGTTTAAAGGAATTGCAATTTCAAAGTATTCACTTTCTAAATAAATATTTTCATTTCCAATTTTATGAGTTGTGATTATTTCTTGCTGAATTAAAAAGCTGCCCAAAAATTTAAAATATTTTGCCTCAATACAAAACACTATTCAAATATTATGTGTTTGATCATCAACTTAATTATAAACCTCTATGAATCATCCTTTAAATTTTAAAATATCATTCCCATTTTCTAAAAATTTAGTAATACACACTCTTTTCTTGCTTTGTTTATAATCTGCAATTCCTTTAAATGAAAATTAGAAATTTCCACCAGAAGCAATAGATGGCGCCCAATCATTGCATAAGTATGAACCAAAGCTAAACTAGATTTTACAAAGTAAACCTATGCTAGATTTTACAAACCAAAACCATGCTAGTTTTGGTTTGGATTTTGATTCTAAAAACTTTTCTTCACTTGCTTTTAGATGTCTATGGTGTGCGTTTGAAAGAGTTAGAAGTAAAAATGGGAGGAAAAAAAGGACTTGCATGGAATTTTTTTAATGTGTTAGGAAAAAGTGTGCAGTGCAAATATTGTAATAAGAATTACAAGCATGCTAATGTAAACAAAATGGAAAATCATATTAAGAAATGTTTCAAATGTCCTGCAGGTTTGAAAAAGGTTTTTGACAGTGATTCTAAATGCAAAAAATATCATAAGGAATCTATTTCTACTATGCCTTCAACTTCAAATGTAGAAGAAAATATAACAATTAGTGATACAGATGAACCTAATACTGGTCAAATGTCCAGTACATCTTCTAACACTTCATCGATACCGATAACAAGTGTACCTTCGCTTCTAAAAAATGCTGGAGATGGAACATCTAGTTTTTTGTAAAATAAAAAATTTTCGATGTCACAGATATCTATGACAGCATTTTTGGATCAGATGGATGAAATAACAAATGTAAGTACATTTACATATTAATAAACAAAAATAAATACAATTTTGTTCTTTTAAAAGTAAATACTTAAATTAGAACTGATATTAATTGAAATAAATTATTTGAAGCTTTTCTCTAGTATATGTCTCTGATTTTTAATATTACAATTTTTAATAAATTAATAAATTGTTTATTTTAAAATTTAAAAGATTCATTGAAATAAGCCTTTGCATTTTAATATATTTTTTCTTTTAATAAAAAAATCGTTTAATTTGTTTTGAAGTGTAGATAAAGAAACACTGTTAAACACTGATGTGAAAAATATATAATTTAAAAGCAAGAATTCACTTTGTGATTGAAATAATACAGAGCTATAAGCAGTGGCATGGAATGAGTGTATGTGTTCAGGAGGGGGGGGGGCAGTTGGGAAAATCTTCATATCCCCAAGGAACCCATCCCCTTGCCATTATACAATTTTATAAGACAAATATTTTTTGGCAGTTTCAATGTAATCCTATTTTTATATAGAATAGCAAAGCAAAAATAGATTGCTTAAAGCCACAAGTTTATAAATTTATTTGTAATAAAAACAGTCTGCTTTCAAGATTCATAGTTTCTATAGGCTTTCAAAAAACATTCCATATAAAAAATAACGTTACAGGATATATGCATTTATTATTTAAAGAACATTTTGGATAAAAGTCAAATACTACATTTTAATTAAATGTAAATTTGACTGATAATAATTTGACTGAATTGAAAATATTGTTTATTCTAAAAGATAGTTATAGACACATAAATTCCTGATAAATTAATTTAACTTACAAATAATAAGTATAATAAATATTGTTAATACCTTCTAAAATCCCCTTCCCTTATGTAAATCCATATAAGGGTCTCCCCCATTTTTTAACTTTATCCTTAGCTGCCGAAGTTTTTAAAGTATAAATCGGTTGGTTTGCAGTATTGCAATTCAAAACAATTAAATAATGTAATTAAATATCATATACCTGACAAAATATCATATGCTGAATCCTATATCTTTAATCCGGAATCATTTGAACCACGGCAATAGCGAATTAGAGAAAATTTGAAACTAGAATGCATTTAGGTAAATGATAATAACATCAGGCATTATTATGATAATACAAAACACTAAGGCAATTTATAAATAAATAATACTAAGGAGTTCCACTTAAAAATATCTCAAAATTCAAAAATATGTATATTTTGTATGGTGTCGCCATCTGTTGTTAGTTGTGGGAAACAATAAGATTTTTTTCTTTTTAACTTGGAATTTTATATTATTGAATAATAAATAACACAAATCACGAAACTGATAAATATAAATTTAAAAAATAAAACAATATAAAACATTTAAATAAGATTTACAGTTAAATAATTAAAATAGGACTTGCCATTAATAAATAAAAAATATATATTATTACTTTACCATACTGAACAATGGTTAAACACGCAAGGCGGAAGGAATTAGGAGAAACTAAGTAATTAATACATAAAAATATCAATTTCAAGCATAAATTCAAAATTTTGAAAAAGGAAAATATATATAGCTGCATAAAATAGTGTTTTCTGAAATGTATTCTTGTATGCTAGTGATGGCATCTATTATCATTTCATGAAAGAAAAGAAATAATAAAATAATAATAAAAGGTTTTGGAATATCTGAATTACAAGATTACAGATGCTATAGAAGTCTGGATTAAAAATGTAAAAATTCTATGCCTTGTATATTTTTATTTTGGAAAAATAAAACTACAAATGCTTCTTTTTTGTTTTAGGAAACACTCAATCAACATTTGGCTAAGGCCATTTTCATCAGTGGAAGTCCATTGTCATTGGTTGAACATCCTTTGTGGATTGAATTTTTTAAGAAAGTTCGACCTTCTTACAATTTACGTTCACGTTTTCGTCTTGCCTCAACTTACTTAGATTCTCAATATTCTGAAATGCAATGTGAAGTTAAGAGACAACTAACTGAATCAAAACACCTCCATTTGCAATGTGATGGTTGGAGTAACATAAGAAATGAGTCAATAATAAATTTTGTGATTTCAAAACCACAACCTCTATTTGTTGATTTTATCATGTCAAAGGAAAACAAGCATGATGCTTGTTATTTGGCTGAGCAAATTGAAAAAGTTATGAAAGATCATGATCCTGAAAACATTTTTGTGATTATAGGTGACAATGCTAAAAATATGATAGCAGCGTTTAGATTAGTAAAATAAAAATATCCGCATGTTTTCCATTAGGTTGCCTTGCCCATCTTTTACACTTATTGTGTTCTGATATTTCAGGATGCAAGTCAGTTAAACAATTTTTTACAAATGTAATTGATATAGTGAAAATTATCAAACGTAGCAACCGTTTAAGTGCATTGTTTAACCGGATTCAAGATCAAGAAAGCAAGAAAAATATTTCCTTGAAATTGCCAGGTAAAACTAAGTGGGGAAGCTACTTACACAGTCTTAAAAGCTTAAAAGATAACAAGTTTACGCTGCAAACTATGGCAGTTTGTGAAGAAGTTCAATTGTCTTCTTAGTTAAAAAAAAACTTTTAGATGATACTTTTTGGATTCGTATTGAAAATATGATTGATATCGTTACTCCGATTGTAGAACTTATAGAATCTTTTGAATCAAATGAACCTCAGAGTCATTTGGTGTATAACAAAATAAACAACTTAGAAAAAGTATTGCTAGAATTACTTCCTGTATCTTTATTAGAAAAAAATGAAGAAAAGCATATTATGGAGCAATTTAGAAAAAGAAAAGGATCTGGTGTTGGTCCTCTCCATCTTGCAGCAGACATTTTAAATCCTATAATGCAAGGAAGTACCTTAGAACCTTCAGATTTGCTTGATGGTTTAACATTCATTTATGATGTTGGCCATCACATGAAATTAGAGAGCACACAACTTAAAATGGATCTTGTTCATTACAGAGAAAAAGAAGGTTTCTGGGAAAGAAAAATCTTGTGGGAAGGGCTAGAGAATATGCCTCCTCTACTATGGTGGAAAAGCTTACGGGGCACTAATATATTAGCTGAAGTAGCTTTGCGCATATTAAGTGCACCTATTACGTCTGCCGCGACGGAAAGAACCTTTATCACCTTTAGCTGGATTCACAGTAAAAAAAGAAACCGCTTGACATCAGAAAGAGCAGCTAAGCTAACCTACCTATCGTATAATTGGAAGCTGCTACACAATGAAGTAAATATACAGAATACACCCAAAATAATGAAACAGGAAACAAATGAAAATGTTTCAGAAACAATAAATCGTATAGAAGAATTACTTTCAAGTGACGACAGCTTAGAAATTGAGGACTTTGAAAATTCAGATTCCGAAGTTGTTGTGTCTGAAGTCTGACTGATTTTAAACTGAGAGAAAAATTGTGTCGATATGATAAAATTATATTTTTCATTTTCTATTTTATTATCTATATCTATAGTTTTGCATATTATTTATATATAAATGTTAAATTGTGTTTAATATTAGGCCGCTTTCTCAATCCAAAATTACTGAGTTTTATTTCCTTAAAGTCAAGCTATTGCTGATGCTAAATGGTTCTCTTCAACATACAAATATTGAATTAAGAAAATTATATTTTTCACTTTTATATTATATCTTTGCATAATTTGTATATTTTTTATTTATATTTTTCACTTTTATATTTAATATGTGCTTAATTTGTGTATTATATATTTGTATATTATTTTTATATCAATATTATCCCTTAAATTTATTGAAAAAACAATTCTCTATATACACATTAATTTTTTTATATGCTTCATTTTTAAAAATTACATTTAAATTCAATACTTAAGTGTAAAAATTTGTTTTTTTTTAATTAAAGGATTGTAAGAAGTCTAAAGTTCTATAATTTTCTTTCTTTTATACTCTTTTATCATAACTAAAAGTAAAATTAATGTAATTTCCCAAATATATATAATTGAAAATAAATACCCAGGTAAATACCCAAATTGGGTATTTACCCGGGTATTTACCCTGGGTATTTACCCTTAAAAATAAATACCCGGGTATTTTACATCACTGTGTGCGTATGAAGTTTTTTTCGCTCTATTTCGAATGTTTAGAATTACATTGTTTGCTACCTATTACAAAATTTATAATCCCAACTTATTCTTTGTCAGTAGTTATTTTGAATGGATACATATTTTTTTTACTATGAATTTGAACAAGAAGTAGGTTTCTTTTGATTAATAATGCTATGATTATTTAATAATAATAATGATATGGGGTTTCTTAATGTAAAATTATGAAATTTGTTTCTTAAGTGATTTTTGAAATGAAAGCTGAAAATCGGCTACAGAAAAAAGCATGATCATAACTGACAGAATTAACACATTAGCGTCATTTTACGAACACGTCTCTCATCAATCCAGTAAAACAAAGTTACTGAAATTGTGCTAAATCTTACGTGCATGTGGTAAAGCTAATTGTCCATAAATGCCGCGACACCCACTTCTACCTCCGAGTTTTAGTGTGACTAGCTCTTCCCTTTGCCTCAACTGTAACTGAACTATCTTGACGAGAAAGAAGATATCGTTGTTGTCTTTTGAATAAGTATGAACAGTCAGAGAATGAAAAACCTTCAATATTTCATTCTTAAAGAATTTATTTGCATATAGTTAATTGTAAATAATATAAAATGATAAGTGTTTTTTGGGGTATATAATATTTAGTACAATATTTTACTTCCGAAATTACAACAAGCATTATTTACAAAAAGTAATACTCTAGGAAACTTTAAATTTTTTACATGTGATTTTTGTAAAATTTAACCTTTTCCTTCTAGTCCCTTTCCTTTTCTATTAAATCAACAAGAAATTTCAGCAAAAATCGGAGTCATATGTGTTAACTGGTTTTTTTTTTTAATATTTTGTGCTAGTTTACTCCACTCAAACTCGTTTACCAACCACAGAAGGCGACATCAATCATTATACTTAAGTTTTCGGGCAAAATTAAACAAGAACGAAAAATCATGCGCCAAGCATAGATTCTGAAACACTTTCCAACACATCCAGAAAGCTATGACGAAACTTCTCCGTTAAATAATGTGAAGAAGATATATACGTAAACAGTATAGGAAACATATAACACATTTAAAAGTACAGTTTTAGCAGTTCCCTTCCATAGTCAAAAATGTAGTCGAATTATTTTGTGCAGCCCTGTATATGATCTATAGATTTGTATATATACTACATAGCATGGTAAAATTTAGTTCATTTAGAAAATTCACATTTAGCAATTTTAGCCAATTGATAGAAATATACTCGAAATCTTTTGCACAACCCTGTATATTATCTAAAGACTTTTTTACACACCCCATATTAAGCTAAAATTTAATTCAGGTAAAAAACGCATAAGGCAACTTAAAACAAACGTCCAGTACTTAGCAACCATAAACGACAATGTACGTCGTTCTTTGCGTAGCCCTGTATATGAATATATTTATTTTCCACAGACTTCTATAAATCTACTAACTGTAGTTCTGCTTGAAAATGCGTAACGCAATTAAAAACTACCCTAAGCAATTCACTCCCATAGTCTCGAATACTTATGAATTCCCTTGTGTAGCCCTGTATATGATCAGCCGAATTTATACACACCACGTACTATACAAAAATATAGTTAAACTTAAAAACGCAAACCAATGTTGAAACCGCACTTATCACACATAGACTGTAATTATTGCACGTAAATTGTAACCGATATCTTTTGTGTGCCCCTGTAATTGAACGATAAACGCAATGCACACCATACTTTTAAGTGAGCAATTTATAGTAAAACATCAACATATAAATTTCATTATGTTTGAAATAGTGAAACATCATTAAATTACACTGCAAATGATTTTTCCCCTTAGAACAACGTGCGACAGAATTCTTTTATGTGACCCTGTAAATTAATAATAAATGCTTTGCACACCATGTTCTACAAAAAGCATGCTTTAGTGCACCTCATAATTGTATATCAGTTTCATCATGTTTCAAATGGCGTAGCATCATTAAAATGCACTTGAAATGATTTTTTTCGGTTTGACTGTAATGTAACGGAATATTTTTGAGTGTCCCTGTAAAAAAAATATAAGTACTACGCACTTCATTTTGAATTGGTATCATTGGTAAACGACAATAACATAAAAAAATCACGCAATCCGAGTATAATTACGTGAGTTAGAGCACGGACGGCCGGCCAGACGGCAGACGGCCAGACAACCCGAAGTCATAAACACTTTTCAAATAGGTTCGAAAGTGTTAAAAATTTATTAGATTTATATCATTATCATCACAAAGAATAAAACTTATAAATGCAATATACAACTCCGTTAATTATATATTCATTTAGAGTTCAAAAGTTGTAATTTAATTTTCTTATTCGTTGAACAACTCACGGTGATTTTCATCAACCAAACATATAAACTTTTGTTGTTAATTTTTAATTTTTAATTTTTAAATTTTATTATTTTTATAACATCATACATGGCAAAAGCACTATTACAATTGCAAATTAAACTAACTATTTAATAAACAACTAGTTGCACCCGTCGAAATTCGATGCAAGAGAATATATTAAATAAGTATGATACAATTTAAGCTTATTAGTCCAGGTGCTAGGAGTGAAAAAACTGCAAATCGTCATACAGTTATACCGTTTGGTCACTATCTACTTTATATTAATACAAAGCATATAAGAAGGGGAGGCATCGCGTAAAGTCGGGGGAATTCAAGATGACGGCTGTTATTCAAAATGGCGTCATTTTCGGGAATTTGTGCAATTTCGTTTCTACTCATCGTATAAAAGCATGTTTGATGAAAATTTCGATGTTTTTAGATAAAAAAAATATTATTTGTAACACTTTACAGCACAGTCGAAAAGTGTTTATGAATTCAGTTTGCCTGTTTGTCTGTCTGTCTGGTCGTCTGTCTAGTCGCGCACTAACTCTAAAAAAAATAACCTGATATCCAGATATTTAAAATATGGTATTGTAGTATACAGTAACAAGTTCGGTATTCATTTTCAAGTGTGCATCATTCATAGTTCATTTACAGGGGCAATCCGTTACAATACAGTCCGTACTCCGTTACAATACAGTCAATAGGGAATAATCGTTTCAAATGCATTTTGATGATGCTACGTCATTTAAAATATGATGAAATTGATTTATAATTATAAAGCGCATTAAAACATGTTTTTGTAGAATAACGGGTGCAAAGCATTTATTATTTATTTACAGGGTCAAACAAAAGAATTATTTTACACTTCGTTCTATGGGGAAAAATCGTTTGCAGAGTAATTTAGTAATATTTCACTATCTCAAACATAATGAAAATTATATGCATTACTGAGGTGCACTATAAATTGCTCTCTTATGTGCATTGCGTTTATTTACAGAGACACGCAAAAGATATTGATTACAGTACATGTGTGATATTTACAGTCTATGTGTGATAAGTGCGTTTTCAACTTTGGTTTGCGTTTTTAAGTTTAACTTTTTTTTTATAGTACGTGTGTGTTTATAAACTCAGTTGATCATATACAGGGCTACACAAGGGAATTCATAAGTATTACAAACTAAAGGAGTGAATTGCTTAAGGGTGGTTTTTAATTGTGTTTACGCATTTTCCTGCTGAACTATATTTAGTGGAATAATAGAAGTTTGTGGAACATAAATAAATTGATGAGCTACGCAAAGAAAAAGATGCATTGTCGTTTACGCTTGGTAACTGCTGCAAGTTCGTTTTAAGTTGTTTTTCAGCTTAATAGGTGGTGTGTACAAAAGTCTTCAGATAATACACATAGCTCTATAAAAGATTTCGAGTGCATTTCCATCGATTGGCGATATATTGCAATTGGTATTGGCAATTAATTATAATAAGCCTTACATTAACCGAATTATTTTGTGTGTTCCTGTAAATGAACCAAAACTGCTATGCACTGCATATTCTTCAATATTAAGCTACATATTAAGCTAAAAAGCAACTTAAAACTCACTCGCAGCAATTACCAAGCGTAAACGACAATGTATCTTTTTCTTTGCGTAGCTCTGTATATGATTTTTTTTATATTCCACAAACTTCTATTAGTCTACTAAATATAGTTCAGCAGGAAAATGCGTAAACACAATTAAAAACTACCCTTAGGCAATTCACTCCCATAGTCTGTAATACTTACGAATTCCCTTGTGTAGCCCTGTATATGATCAACTGAGTTTATAAACACTCACGTACTATAAAAAATAGTTAAACTTAAAAACGCAAACCAAAGTTGAAAACGCACTTATCACACATAGACTGTAAATATCGCGCATGAACTGTAACCAATGTATTTTGTGTGTCCCTGTAAATAAACGCAATGCACATAAGAGAACAATTTATAGTGCACCTCAGTAATGCATATAATTTTCATTATGTTTGAGATAGTGAAATATCACTAAATTACACTGCAAACGAATTTTCCTCTTAGTACGATGTGTAACAGAATTCTTTTGTTTGACCCTGTAAATAAATAATAAATGCTTTTTACCCCATATTCTACAAAAAGCATGTTTTAATGCTCTTCATAATTATATATCAATTTCATCATGTTTTAAATGACGTAGCATCATCAAAATGCATTTGAAACGATTATTTCCTATTGACTGTAATGTAGCGGAATACTTTTGATTCCCCCTGTAAATGAACTATGAATGATGCACACTTGAAAATTAATTCCGAACTTGTTATGGTATACTACAACACTATATTTTAATTATCTGGATATCCGGTTTTTTTATTTTCAAGTTAGTGCGCGACTGGACAGACGACCAGACAGACAGACAAATAGGCAAACTGAATTCATAAATACTTTTCGACTGTGCTGTAAAGTGTTACAAATAATATTTTTTATCTAAAAACATCGAAATTTCCGTCAAACATGCTTTTATACGATGAATAGAAACGAAATAAAACTAATTCCCGAAAATGACGCCATTTTGAATAACAGCCGCCATCTTGAATTCCCCCGACTTTACGCTATGCCTCCCCTTCTTATATGCTTTGTATTAATACATAGAATATACTGACAAAAGGGTATAACTGTATCACGATGTGCAGTTTTCACCTTATTTTTGTCGTGTAGCACTTGGACTATATGAGTAAAGGAATAATGTAATGAAAAAAAAAAAGTGACACTAGAAATCCAACATATGATTTTTACACCAACATACTCAAAACTTTGCATATGAACACCACACTCCATTGAAGTCCTGATCTAAAATAAAAACAGACAATTACGTCATTTAGCTTTGTAAAAATGAAATTTTCTGTTTTAATATGCACATTTTAAAAATGATATCATTTTGATAAGCAGACGATTTAACTTCTATAGGATCGTTATAAAATTCCCGGATGCAGTGAAATTGTTTACTTAGCCATTTCACACAAGTTGATTTTGAAATGTTTAGTTGATCTTATTTAATCAATCATGAAAACAGTTGTCAGCTGTTTCGACAACAGTTGATTCGACCTTAAAATCCCCCAGTCAAAGGAAAATGATTACAGCAGATCACCACTGGTAGTTCAATTATAATTCAATCTTTCTTAATCCTTTTAATGTAGATAAAATCAGAGTGTTTTGAAAGTTTGCGGCTTCAGAACTGAGGTTGGCGAGCGTAGCTCATAGATCGCAGAGCCCCCTAGTGTAATAAAAAATAACTAGATTTTAATCAGGTGTGTTACCTTCCATGTGTTTCTTGCTGTTTCACTTTGTTGTTTATAAAGTATAAACTACAATTCTGAAAGTTTATCTTTCGGAAGTTTACCATTATTTGTGAATGTTCTTTATATATTGTGGCCTTGTGAGATGTAATGTTAATTTTCTTTTCAAATTGTTAATGTAGTTTCTATGCGTCAAACATAAAATATACTTTTGTTAATAAAAAAATATTATAATAATCACTTTACTTTGAACTCTGCGATATTTATCTTCAAATAATCAGATATATTTGTACTGGTACAAACCCTTAACATCATTTTGAGAAATCCTCAGATGAATTCAATTAAAAATTTTATCAGTTAAAATTAAATAAAAAGAAGAAAGATCATACTAGGTCATTAAAAATGACAGGTTTATTATTTAATTAAAAAGAATTAATCGAAGATCGAAAATTTCCGTGTACAAGTAAATGTTTCTCAACTGATGAGCGCAGGTCTAAATAAATCTTTTTAAGGTGATTTTCTTGCACGAAAGAGGAAATTTGTGCCACCTTGAAATATACGCATTTTAAATCTATTAATTTTTTTTAGCTTTCTATTAATTTAATTTAAACTATCATTAATCAACGTCGTTTTTTCATAAACTTTTGTATATTTTTCTTAGTATTTAATAACCACAAAATCTTTTAATGTGATATAAAATGGATGAAAGCTGTAATTTAAACTATTATTTTCAAAACATATTTTATAAAACATATTAGAAAAATACCATGCGAGTTTTATCATTTTTTTCAATTTTCAATTTCAATATTTGCTTTGTTGCATTTTGATTGATTATCTTCGTATTCACAACTTCTTGGAAATTGAGTTAAATATTAAAGTTAGGCCTATCTATGTATATATACAAATAATATACGCCCTGGTATCTGCCATCTGTAAGTCCATAGCTAGTGCAAGCGTGCTTGCGCAAATTACATTTTTACACGCTTATTCGAACAACAAGAATCAAATACAGATAAAATTACAGGGTGTCTACTAAATACTGTTAGAAATATTCAGTCATTTTATTTTACAAGTATAAAATAGAAAATGATAAATACACTAATATGATGAACAGCAGAGATGAAAGTTTATTTGGAAATAATTTTACTTGAATCGAACGCCATCTTTATCGATTACCAAAGATAATCTCTTATCCCATTGTCCGACTACGGAACGAATCATTTCAAGAGGTAATCGGTTCCATTTATGCAATATAGAAGCTTTGAGACAGTCCAAACTGCTGTGTTCTTTGTTATTTTCTTTAGCCTCTAAAATCCCCCACAAGCAAAATCTAAAGGATTTAATCCAGTGAAGAAGGTGGCCAATCTTCTTGCATGATAAAGTTCGGACAATTGACACGGAGCCAAGCATTTGTTGATTTAGCTCTGTGCGAAAGTGCAAAATGTTGCTGAAATATCCAATTCTTTTTTTGATACAGCCTGTTATCTTGTGGCAATAAATGTGTAGCCAATATTTCCTGTTTGCAATATTCCGCATTGATTTTTATCCCCTTTATCTATGAATCTCAAAGGTAATTTTCCGGTGTTTGACACTTCATCCCAAACCATAACAGAAATCCTTTTCTGAAAGCGTTTACATAGCAGCCAACTTTTACGCTGTTTCTGTTACCAGTAAAATTTAATAGATTTTTTTTTTCTTATGTAATCACACAATTTTATCGATTTAATAATATACAATTTGCTATCAAATTTTAGTGGTAGGAAAAAAGCATAAAAGTTGGCAGCTATGACCGTTTAACAGTTCGAAAGTTTTCAGGTATATCCTTGAAGGTTGCTGAATATACGACATCATTTTTAACATTATAACACTGTTCAGTGCAAAAAAGCTTCTCATCAAAAAATATTATTCTGTAAGCACTTTTCCTACCATGCCGCTTCAGCAATTTCTTGATTCTTTGCAATCTTTTTATTCTTTGTGCAGCAGTCAAAACTTGAACTTTTCTTTTGCGAAAAGGGCTAAAACCCATATCTGCATTTATAATAACTTACATAGTTCTGCGACTCCCGTTCTCTTCTGCAGCCATTTTATTTGCAGAACGTTGTGAATTTCTTCGTATCTATACGCGAATTCTTTTGATGCGCTCTTTTGTGAGAACTGAGCGTGGGCGACCAGACCTAGGTCGATCTTTAGAGCTATTAGTATCCAAGAACCGATTTATAGTTTTATATGTAAATGTTATATTAAAGCGAAGGCATTGTAATTGCCTAAAGATTTTACCTGCAGAAAATCCTCGATCAAAGAGCCGTTTGAACATCATTCTTTTAGCTTCCATCTTTAAACCTTTCAGGGGCAAAGTACTTTCAGTGTTAAAATATCGAAATAAATGACTTGCACCGGAATTTACGAAAACATTTATTTGGAAATATGAAAGAGGCTATATTTCACATACATATTAAATGGGAGAGGTTTTAGGAAAATTCTGGTGCCATTGTGGCGTTAGAGATTAAACTTAAGTGGTTTCATAAACATACCACTGTCCCTGAAAGGGTTAAAATAATTATAAATATTTGCTTTATACAAAAATCGTCTGCACTAATAGAAAATTGGCAAACGCTAAAATAGAGAAATAAATAGTTTTACCAAACGATTAAAATTAATTCTTATTTTTTGGAGTGTAACAGTATTTAGTAGCCACCCTGTAAAAAAGTTTGGTGGGCCATAGACTAGATGTCGGCGGGCCAGATGTAGATTTAAAAATACAAATATGCGTTTTTTTTTTTTTTTTTTTTTTTTTTTTTCTTCTTTGCATTGATTTTGTCGAAGCAATAGGAAAAATAATCTAAATGAATAGTTTTGCCTCGGGCTAGCAGTCGTATAAAGATTTTTAAAATGAAATTAGTGGGTTTGTCATAAACACAAATTTGTTTCCAAATTTATTTTGAACGCTACCAGGAAAAAAAAAACAATGTATTCCAAATTTTAGTATATACTTTGTACATAATTGGGAGAATAAAATGCATGTTATTCATTTTTAACTCAGCTAAATGCATATTTTAACATCTTAAATGCATTTGCTTTGAACAACGGCTATAAAATTTAACAGCTATTTTGTGTCATTATTAATATTCAAATAACAGTGGAAATAAAAGTACCACGAAATATAAATACACATATAAAAAAACACATACATTATACACCTATAAAAAAACAGTTAATATTTATTGAACCTATTATCACTAAAATGTTTGAAAGTCAGACTGACCATTTGACCAATGTATTTTTAAAGACAAAGCATTTTTTTTAATCCTTAAATGCAGGAGTACAAAAATCTAGGCGCCAATGGGCTGATTCCCACCACTAAATTTTATTAGTATATTTCGTCAAATTTTATTAGTATACTTCGCGTAAATTTTATTAGTATTCTTATTAGGCGAAAAATACTAAAACTTTAGTGGTGGGAATCAGCCCATTGGCGCCCAGATTTTTGCACCCCTTCTTATATGTTTCTCCTACCAGGTTCTTTTGGGAAATCGCATTTCGCATGAAATTTAAATTTAATTCGGCATTGTTGCGGACAAACCAGCTTCTTCTAAGTGATTCAAGACTCTTGAAAATCTAACTATGGGTATTTATAATATTGCATAAATATGCATCATAAATCAGTCACTTCCTCTAAAAATGATTACTTTAGAAAACTTGTAAAAATTTAGTTACACTGCTTATTCAATGCTTCCTTTTTCAGCGAATCCATGAAAAAAAATCTCATTATGCTAATTTAGTTCTAATTACGAAGTATAAAGTAATTTCCTTGCTTTCTTTTCTATATCCAGAAAGAAATAGCAAAGACTTAGATAGAATGATAAACGAAAATGTATACCGAATGTCTAGAATGTAAATATTCAAATATTGAAGGCAGTGGCGTAGCCGGGGAGAGGGTCCAAATGCTGAATACCAGTAATATCGTAAAGTTTGCTGCAGTTTGATTATCGCAGAAATATCTCTGATTAGATAAGGCAAAGAAAACTTTATAAAATTAGTGGTATCTCGAGCATCTAGACACCCCACCCTGGCTACGCCAGTGATTGAAGGTATTCAGTAATGAAACGTTATGTCCTCTCACCTATACACAAATGAAGTAACCTGTTATCAAGGAATAGTAGAAAAATCCTTAAAAAGCTTAGGGAGTTTCTTTTTGGTTTGATATTATGATATTTAAATATAACTTAGTTTGGTATGATATTAGGTATTTAAATATAATACTTTTGGCTTAATGCATTTTCTTAGTACGAAAAAAAGTCAACAGAAGGCATTGTATCAATCTTATTATTCAAATAATAATATATTAATATGTACCAAGCAATATCTCAGGAAATATGCATATTATGGAGATAATTATTTTAAAGACTATATCAGTTTGTCATCTTTTATCTTTCTACTACTGTGATTTTATGGCAAATCTTATCGCATCCGATATAGTCCGTTAATCGACAATTCTAACCCACCTTTATTGCAATCTAACTGTTTTTTAAAAGTAATTTGAACCTCTTGAAAATCTACTTACAGGAAATTTTAATGCTTTAAAAGAACTGATAAATCTGGCGTCTCTCATAAAAATTAATGATTTGGAAATCTCGTAAAATTTAGTGTGTTTTTTTTCCTCCCAATTACAAAGTTTTAGTAAGTCGTTAAGTACTTTTCGATTATTTTAAATCTTTCAAATCAGTGAAATGTAAAATAGATGCAATTTTTTAAGTTAATATTCATCAACATTATGAAGCAGTTCAGACAAGCGATAACTTTTGTTAAACAGAATTTTTAACATTTATTCTCTGGTTGACAGGTATTAGAGGCATGGAAAAAAGTTTAAGTCGTATTTGGTATATAAGTCTGGTGTAGCTAGTTTGAAGAGCTAAAGAATATAAATTACGAAGTTTTTTATTTTTGTTGTTGTTATAAAAAAAATTCTGTTATAAAACATCTGATCATTCATTTCATTAATCTGAGTTAAAGAACTTTTTCAAAAACTAATTAATTTTTCTTTCCCGTGAATTCGAAATTTTCACAAAATTAAACTGTTATAAAATAAACTTTGATTTCGGCAGATTATAAAAGTAGTATTGGTAATGTATACATATTAAATACGCTTTATATTTTTCAAATGTCCTTTTTCAATATTAGCAATGAAATAGTTATAAAAAGCATGGTTAAAAAATGTGTTGATATTTATCTAAATAATTCGCAATTACAGAAGTGAAAAAAAAAGCCATTGTCATCAAAATTCTTTTATTCATCTTTTAAGCAGGGTCATACTGAAACATCTTATCGAAAGATACGTCTTTCAGCTTTCAGACAGAAAGATCTATGTGATATTTCATGTTTAAAGAAAATATAAATCCAACACGTTTTAATATATTATATTTGACTTTTGAAATATAATGTTTGTCGTATATTGGTGTTCCCTATCGGTTTTTACATGAAAGACATATAGATGTTCGAAAGAAGTTTATTTAGATTATTATATTTGACTTCAATGTTGATTTATATGTGTAGGATATAGAAATGTCACCTATAAACTTCCATATACGTTAAAAATAATTTTTTCTATTACATTCTTAAAATGTGATAATTCGTGTAATACGCATAAACTCTCAAAATTTAATAAATGAAAATTAATACATTTTTAAAAGTTAGAGTATATTTTTTGTTCATAAAACATGGAATTGGAGAAATTATTTAATATTTATTAAAGTATTTTTGTACTGATATCATTCCCTGTTATTAATTTCTTTTAGTTTTACTTGCTATAATAACTTTGCATTTATTACATCATAAAACATTGTAAACACATTTGACGTTACTAAAATGCTCTAATGTTATACAGCTTTCAATAGTTAGTTGTGTTATTTTAAATATTCTAAAACGAAAGAAAATAAAGCCGCTAATTAAATCAGATGACTAGAGAATAACAGTGTTTTTTTTATACATTTGAATCACATGATACTAAGTCTTACATTAATAAAAGAATTAGATTAAAATTATACTTTACTCACTTTTGCTCTATAACATATATATAATCACTGTTAAACGCCATTAATGATATATAACCATTAGGGATAAATGCATTCAAGTTACCGTTATTTAAAACTATAATTTATCAAAGTGTAACAAAAGACATCTTTTGAAAAGCCTTTATTTTACATGAATAAAAATTTGCTTGCATGTGGGTTTTTTATTTATCTTTTTTTTTAATAGTCTAAAATATGTTTAATGATAAAAAGTCTCAAGCAAAATTATTTCTTATGAAATTTAACTTTATTATTAACATAATTTCATTCCTTAGTATTTCGCTTGTGACAAAACATTTCGTTTAAAATTTGTTTATTTCAATTATATGAGGTAGAATTTTATGTTCAGATAATTTCATAGGTGTATCCATAAATATATTATTTCATATGGTATGTTATTTTTTATCTTTCTAAAAATAATAAAAATGTTACAAATAAAACATCAGGGATCAGTCTCCAATGTTAATTATTATCTTATTTGTGTTTTGTGTACATGATGATTATGCTTTTAACTATTGGATAATATACCGTAATTTCCGGCGTATAATCCGCAGCTCAAAGAGTCGTTTCTCGACCCAGATATATTATTTTATAAAAAGTAACTTAAAAGATCGCTGTAAATATTTATCTACAATTATTGAATAAAATTTCTGGGTCGAAAAACTACTCATTGAGCTGCGGATTATACGTCGGAAATTACGGTAAGTAAATGTCTCGTCTTAATGTTTCCCGAAAAAAAAAAAAACTTTTTAAAACATTAAAAAAAATTCATTCATGTTTCATTTCTGACTGTTCATTTGTCAAATATGATGTTTGTTATTAGATTATTATTTTTCCTTCGATTATCTATTTATTTGAAAGTATACTTCTGCTTGGTATATGATATGTAAAAATAGTATGGAAATGCTTATTAATTTCCAAAATATCTACAACACCAACAATGGTTTTACGAGCAATACCATTTTGTCTGATTCATAAAATCATTTTAAGGAATATATCTATCATTTCTTTATTCAAAAATTCAATAAAAATCAAATATTTAACAAAACCTTTGGATTATTCTCTGAAAATCACTGCATTCCCCTTGCATTTATAAAAGGAAAAATAAACATAAATAGTATATTTTCTTTGCTTTAAACATGTGTTCTGGCTAGAGTTGCAAAGGGTGGAAAAAAACGGGGTTTTTGGGAGGGAAACATTTAAATTTCCCGGGATTTTTCAGAAAGTTTTAGACATGAAATGTTTTAATTTGTAAACAAACATTTTTTTACAAATGTAAACAAACCCAATAGCATAAATATAGAAAAAGGGCACAGTTTACATGAAAACTAATAAAATACATGTTTATGCTTTAGAAATATTAAGTAAGAGAAATTAAAATAACATAAGTTGATATTTTAATCGTGGATAGGTAAAATTTGTGAGAGGCAGATGACAGAAGCCTGATACGAATATGAACATCACCCCTGTTCTCCGATTCAGACAATGTAAACAATAAAGAAAACGGACAAAACTAAAAGAAATCAATTCAAAAATGCACTGCAACTCACAAGAAAATCAATATAGAGTATGCCTGAATAGTAAATATGCCAGCTAACATATGTTAAATAATTTTAATCATTCAAATCCTTACCAATTCATAGCTGCCATTGTTGATATGTTATAATAAATTATAAAAACTTAGAGCGCAAAATCCTAAGCGTTGTGAATTCATAATGAAAAGCCTATTTTAAATTTTTCAGAACAATGTCTGAAATTTCTTAAAGATAAAAAATCGAAATTGAAAAATGACTAATTTGTTTACTTTCAAAACTTCTACAAAATTTCCAATATTCCTCAAAATTCCGGGTTTATTCCCCAAAATTCCCGGGTTTATTCCCGTTCCTCAAAAACTGCGGGTTTTTTGCAACTCTAGTTCTGGCTAATGACCAAAAGTACATTCTTCAAAAAGTCTTCTGCTTAGATATTTCTTAATGAGGGAAACAGGGGTAATATATTATTTCCTGTGCTTAGTCCGTTTGTTGTAAATGATTAAAATATGCAAAAATCCTTAATAAAAGAAATGTCACGAAAACCCCCACAGATTTTCTTTTGAAATATTTAATATAATATT
Source organism: Maratus michaelseni (assembly GCA_963931845.1). NCBI lineage: Eukaryota > Metazoa > Arthropoda > Arachnida > Araneae > Salticidae > Maratus > Maratus michaelseni. The sequence goes on along the minus strand of OZ007589.1, from coordinate 26,242,249 downwards.
ATTTTCTAATTTTTATTCTACGCATACTTATGTAGACGATGTCGTAATCTCGTAATTAATTCGCTTCAAATTTTGTCCATCTTAATTACGTATATTAATCCAAATGCATCTTTTTACAAATTAAATATTTCAAAAAATTAAATATATTAATATTAAAAAGACAGCGTCTTAATTGACCAATTTAAAAATACACATTTCTGTATCTGAGAATCATTTTAAATTCTAGAACAATAAAAACCAATCGTTAGCACATTGAGTGTCATGGTTGGCAGCAATATTTCCCGCAGTATCATATCACACGAATACATATTCCATCAATATTTTCATTTAAGACAATTTATTGTTATGAAACGGGACTATTGATAATTTATTACCATAACAGAAGGATTGTCAGGTTTGCTTTTCACAGATTTGGAAAGAGTAGATTTATTAGATGGTCTATTGAATTTCTTCACAGCATTAATGATAACAAAAGGATTGTAATGATTGTCTGTGCAATCCTTCTGTTATCATTAATGCTGTGAAGAAATTCAATAGACCATCTAATAAATCTACTCTTTCCAAATCTGTGAAAAGCAAACCTGGTAATTTGGTTGTCCTCCCTTTTTATCCTCCTTTATGTTTCAAATTAGCTAAAGTTTTAAGACGCTTCAATTTTAACATTATATTTAAACCTGTCAATAAATTCAAATTCCCCTCAACCAAATCTCCTGTTCCTGATCTTCGTAAATGGGGAATTTATAATGTTCCTTGTAATGGCTGTGATTTATCTTATATTGGTCAAACTAAAAGAAATCTCGAAATCCGCTTAAAAGAACACTCTCGTTATGTAACTAATCAAGAATTTCCGAAATCTTCTATTGCCAAGCACTCTTGGGATTCCGGCCATTGTTTTAATTTTAAAAATGCTAAAATTATCTTTAATGCTAATAGTATCTCTGAATTGGACTTTCTTGAAAATTTAGGCATTTATCTTAATCGTGATGTTATTGTTAATGATAAATCTGATTCCACAATGCTCTCTGCTGCTTGGAAAAACTTCTTCAGTACTACCATATAATTTATTTTGGTATTAATTAATATTAGTCTGTTTTTATATATATTAATATATTTTGGTTACTTATTTATTTCTTAATTTTCATCTGTTTCCATTTTTTAATATATCTGTGTGTTTTTCCCTTCTTTATTCCCCTTCTATTTTGAATTCTATTGTCTTGATTTTACTCTTCTGTGATTGGCTGTTGTCCTCACCTTCTGTTTTCCTATTGGCTGTTGATTTCTACTTTCCTATTGGCTGTTGTTTCAGCTTGTTTCCTCTCCCTTATCTCTCATTTCAGTCTTGCTGCTGCTTTCATAGTAGAAGCACGTCTTTTTGCGCCTGACGAAGAAAGACTCAGATCTTTCGAAAGGCCTATAGCATTTTAAAAATTTTGATGGTGTTTTAAGAAGATACTTTAGTTATTAGTACTAAATCTATTGTCAGGGCGCAAAGATTAAGTTTACCTGAAATCTCTACCGAAACGCATAACCAATTTTCCAGTTTTATCTGCAAAATACGATTGTAATAGCTGATTTGATTTAATTGTTTTATGCGCGTAATACGTTCTGTTGAAATTTATGAAAAAATAACTTCACCCTAATATACATAACTAGTAACATACATATTAACTGAGTTCAATATAGATTGTCATGCATAGGTATATTAACCCCTTCGCGACGAGCGTCGCTTACGAATTTTTAATCTTTTACCACCGGTTTTTCAAAACAGAGATTTTCGCCTAATTGAATCGCAAAAATGCTATCATTAAATAAGGTAAAGCTTACAATAAAAATTATCTGGTGGGAATAATCGAGGATTCTGAGCATCTTATACGTCACGTATACGTGTCGCTCGTCTCCATAGGGCTAATACATATGTCGGCATCATAAGAATCTCATACTTTAGAAAATAATATTAATAATAATGTACCATATGTCGTCTAGCCTGAGGAAAATGTTTCCTATAAATGCGTATTTTTCGATAGATCGTATTGCTTTGGCTGTTGATTTAAACAGATATTTTGGAAAGCTTCATCAAGTCAAAATGATTCGAAATAAAAAAATAATTAAAAAATTCCCAGTACCTTCTCGTTGCATTTAGTCATTATTACCGTAATTTCCGGCGTATAAGCCGCAGCTCAAAGAGTCGTTTTTCGACCCAGAAATATTATTTTATAAAATGTAACTTAAAAGATCGCTGTAAATATTTAACTACAATTATTGAATAAAATTTCTGGGTCGAAAAACGACTCTTTGAGCTGCGGCTTATACGCCGGAAATTACGGTAATACCTTTATTACACAACAAAACATATTTTTTGCCCTCCGTAGCGTATGTTTTCATATTAACACTAGAACTACCAAGATCCGTCATTTTGACGGTTACCAAATGAATATATTCCGATTAGAACCAGAAATTTCTTTTCAAAATATAAAATTCACAGAAATACGTTAAATTAATAGGTTAAGTAGTTTTAAATAAAATTTCTGGTGTGAAACAGTTTTAAAAAACTTGAGTAAAATTTCTGGTAGTTCGTTCTAGTGTTAAAGATATCTCTTGTTGATAGATATTTGGCGCTTGTACCTAATAAAGTACCGTAATTTCCGGTGTATAATCCGCGGATCAAACAATCATGTTTCGACCCAGAAATTTTATTTTATGAAATGTGACTTGCTAGATCGCAGTAAATATTTGACTTCAATTATTGAATAAAATTTCTGGGTTGAAACAGAATTGTTTGATCCGCGGATTATACGCCGGAAATTACGGTAATCACTATATTTAATTATTCTAATTCGGTTATTTATAAGTTAATATTTATCTAATGTTCCAAATAATATAAGAATAGGAAACGTACGAAATTTAAATATGGTTTTTAGGGACATTTAGAGCGTTATAAGATTGAAAATAATCATATTCGAAATAGATGGAATTTTATGATACGTGAAATTTATATATTTAAAAAAAATCTAGACAATGTAAAAAAATATATAAAATGTAATATATATATCCTGATAACGGCTCCTGATAACATGGTAGGGGGCGGATCGTCAGAAAGTGACCATGTGGTTAATTATGTAGCGATTACAAGAAATGAGAGTCATAATGGATATGGGGAAGCAAATGGCAAGGACTACATGAATGGTTTTATTTATAGCAAGAAGAATCAAATACAAAATCATAAACAAAGTTGTAAAAACGAGAGTTCAGGAGTTGAACGGAGTACTGGATATAATAAGTATAGTACTAGATATATATTTAATAGTAATATTGTACAGGAGTTTAAACAATGTGGAATGAGGACTGATAAAATTACAAGATATAAAACTAGGTGGTTTTATAACAAAAATATGGTGAAAATAGGGAGAGAAAAGTTCTTAAATTAAAGAAATGCATGGATAGGCGTTGTAAGGTGAGTTTGTACGTGGGAGAAGAGTTCAGTAATATTGAAGATGAGAACTGTTTGAAGTTATGTAAGGTTTATAACTGTGTCTACAGACTCAGATGTAAAACCTGTAATTTGTCTTATATTGGACAAACGTCAGGTCCAGTTAATAAAAGGCTCAATAATCACAAATCGGATATAAATCATTGTAAAATTAGTAAAGAAGAGCAAGAAATTTAAATTACCCACTTTAATAAACATGGCATAGATAATATAGAATTATCAGTTCTTCATATAATTCCGAATAAGAAGGAAAGATTGCTATGTGAGAGAGACATGATGATAAAATATGGTACTGTTTACCCATATGGGTCAAATGTTATGTTTAACCAGGTTAATGTATTAAAATGCTTTAGAGATAAAGTGTTGGACGTTTCTATATATGAAAGAACTAATCATGATATAAGAAATGAGGATAACAATAATAAAGGAAATTATAAAGATTTGGTAAATCTTAATAACATTAGGGAAATTGAAAGAGCCATACTTGGTTGTGACATTAAGGATAATGTAAATTAAATTAAATTTATAATATTCAATTTAAAGAAAAAAGTTATTCCAGAACTGCTAAGTTCTATGTATATCAAAAATAATGGTGGTATTAACATCGATATGAGTTTGGATTTGTTAAGATTTAGAGTCAGAAAACAAAGTCTAGAAGAATATTTGAAGCTACAGAATAAACAAGATAGAATTGATAATAAAGTGTATTTTGTCATGGACTATATTGGTCACAAAATGAGTGGCATTAATTTTAACATAATTCTAAACAAATATAACGATTTATTGCCAGTTAAGAAAATTGAGATTGTAAAGACATTTAGATATGATAAGCCATTGGGACGTGAAATATTTAACTATAATGGATATGCTAAAGAATTGCAAAAGGGAATTGATAGTAGTGACTGTCATTGTAATGACGCGAAATACAAGAGTTTTATAAATGAAACGTACGGACATGTTTTATCAGGTAATTTAAATATCGTGCAAAACATGAACCTTAGAAATTATACGGTTACGGTACGAAGTATCGCCTGAAAAGGATCGTTACAAAAACTCATGCTATACAACGTATAACGAAAAATGTAGATATTTTTGTTCAGAAATTGATGAATAAATATGGCTTACCCGAAAGTGTTTTTTTTGGAGTGGAAATATAACATTTTGAAGGAAATGAACAAGATTTACAATAAAAAAAGTGATGGAGTTACAGACGAATACTATAATGATTTAAGGAGTTCTATAAAGCAGCTTCAGAACAGCTTTATTATCACATACGTTGATAAAGCAAATTCTAACTATGCAATAATATGCAAACAACTATATTGAGAAATTGTACGTGGTAGTTATGATAATAAGGCGAATTATAAGCTCTTAAAATCAAGCAAACAAGTTGCTGGTAATAGGATCAAGGCTTTCTACAAGAAATTAAATATTAAACAACATAGCAACGAACTGCCGTATCTAGTTTTAGTCCCTAAATTCCATAAAACTCCTGTGACCTTTCGAAGTATTACATGTGGTTTCGGTTCATATTTGGTTACGGCAAATAAAAAGTTTCTACACATTCTAAACAAAATATTTGCTAAAGTTTTAAAAGAAAAATTTACATGTATAATTAAAAACAGTTTTGAATTAATTGACAATTTAAGAAAATTGTGCAATATAGCGAAATTTCATACTTATGACTTTGAAGATTTATACAATAGTATTAATTTAGCTGATTTACAGAGTAAAATTATGGATTTTTTTAAGAAGTTCAATATTACAAATATAAGCTTTGAACAGTTCACAACTCTTTTTAATTTTGTAGTTAAAGAAAATTATTTATATGATGGTAAAAGGGTTTACCAACAGATTAAAGGTATTCCCATGGGTGGGAGCTGCAGCTCCATCCTAGCTGATATTTATTTATATACATATGAAAAAGAAGATACTGCAAATATAAATGTAATATATTACAGATACATAGATGATGTTCTATTAGTCGGGATTACCAATTCCTTGAAAGATTACAGCTTTAACCACTATCCAAATAGTTTAAGCCTGAAAATTGCGTCAAATAATTCTAAATGTGTCGATTTTCTGGATGTAACTTTAGATGTTTCTAATGGTGAACTGGTAACAAATATTTACGATAAGAGAAATTATTTTAATTTTGATACTATTAAAATGTTACATTTCAGTTCAAATGTGCATTTGTCCATTTCAGAAATATTTTTATAAATGGTTTATGCCGTATTGAGAAATTGTGCTCTAACTATGCAAATATTGCTAAGAATATAGCTGAATTTTATTATGTGGCGTTAACACAATGTTATTCGGTTAAGTTTTTGTCCGACCTTACATACAAATTTATAAGAAATAAAGTTTATAGTGACGAATTGTTAGGAGTGTTCAATACGAGTGATGTTTTGTTAATGTGATAATTGCGGGAGTGTCAGTGTAGTGGGTTGTTTACCGTGTTGTAAGTTGAGAACTGGATAGTGTAGTCTGGTTTTAGTTTGTCGGTGTAGAGGGTTGTTTGCCATGATGTATGTTGAGAACTTGTTGGTGTAGTCTGGCTATAGTTTGTCGGTGTAGTGAGATGTTTGCTGTGATGTAAGTTGAGAACTTGATGGTGTAGTCTAGCTATAGTTTGTCGGTGTAGTGGGATGTTTGTCGTGCTGTAAGTTGAGAACTTGATGGTGTAGTCTGGTTATAGTTTGTCGGTGTAGTGGGTTGTTGGCTGTAATGTAAGTTGAGAACTTGATGGAATAGTCTGGCTTTAGTATTTCGGTATAGTGGGATGTTTGGCGTGATGTAAGTTGAGAACTTGATGATGTAGTGTAGTTATAGATTGTCGGTGTAGTGGATTGTTTACTGTGGTGTAAATCGAGAATTTGTTGGTGTAGTCTGGCTTTAGTTTGCTTCCTTTCGTTATGTCAATTTCATTCATTTTCAGTCTGTACTTGTCAGGTATGGGGGAGTGTTGCATGCGTAAAACTAGTTCAACCCAGCAGTGCATCTCTCAAGCCATGCCACTTGACACAGGTTGTTTTAGCATTTTTTTTTTGTTTATTGGCTTTTTTAAATTTTTGCTGCAATTTGTTGTGTTCTTTTGTTATGAGTTTAAGTAGTTAGTTGCGTTTTCTGGTTCTGTATATATGTAGTTTGTTCAGTTTTGTTTTTCTAGTATTGAATTTATGTGGTTTATAGTTTTTGGTTGACTTTTGTGATAATGGTTCTGCAAGTGATTTTCCATTGAAGTTTATTATATATATATATATATATATATATATATATATATATATATATATATATATATATATATATATATATATATATATATATATATATATACAGGGTGATTTTTTTAAAGTTGTGAAAGTAAGACCCTGTAACAAAAGAACCACTGATCGAAAAAACCTGAAATTTCACCAGTATGCTCCCAAAGCAATGGGAATTTTTAGGTGTGGTTAAAGAAAACCTTTAAAATCACACCGACAGATGGCGCTATAAGTTAACAGAAGCAAAGAATATCATCAATGGGACAAAAACAATGGACGGAACTTTGAGAAACCATCTTCCGTAGGCCTTCTGTGGTCATTGGACTTTTTCTTAAATTCTCAAGTGTCCTAAATCTCCTAAGAGCAAGTTGCTGCGCTGTCATTATTCTGATAATGCAGTTTCACTCACAACGCACGGTCCGTCAATGGCACAGTGATTGCGAAGATATCCCTAGAATAATGACCACGAGGTGTGCGTGCTTCACGTTTTTATCGACGCTATGCATGCGTCGTACGCTAGCTTCTCTCCCGATTTTACAGCATATACAGCGCCATCTGTCGGTGCAATTTTAAGTTTTTTTTAACCACGCCTAAAAAATTCCCATTGCTGTTTGAGCATACTGGTGAAATTTTATGTCATTTCGATCAGTGGTTCTTTTATTGTAGGGTTTTACTTTCACAACTTTAAAAAAAATCACTCTGTATATATATATATATATATGTATATGTATGTATGTATTGGTTTATTCGGAGTTCTTTCCGTTTGAGAAAGTTGGTTCGTACAGGAAAATTCTATCATTTAATTATTAGACATGAATTCCGATATCTGATGTGTAATAATTGACGGAAATAATTTTCCGGTACAAATTAATTTTACCAAACTAAAGGAACTTTCGGAACAACTCAATATAATAAAGAATTGAACTGTTTTCCAAATCAGAGATCAATGCAACAAAAAATTTATATTGTGCATGTATTGTTTTTAAGAAATATCTTTAATATTTTAATAAATGTGAACTTTTTCTTTACTTATTCTACGAAAAATAGCGATACATTTCCAAACATGGTTTTGTTTTACCGAAATAAATAAATATCTAATTTGGAATTACTAAAAAAATTAACATATTGAAATGACTTTCGTATGCGTTTGCTAAAGTCACAAAAAACTAAATTAATCAGTGAATTATTGATTAAATTTTCACACGAAATGAATTATTGATTAAATGTTCACACGATATGAATTATTGATTAAATTTTCACACGAAATGAATTATTGATTAAATGTTCACACGATATGAATTATTGATTAAATTTTCACACGAAATAAATTATTGATTAAATGCTCACACGATATGAATTATTGATTAAATTTTCACACGATAAAAAGTCTTTCCAAACGTTAATAAAAATACAAACCATCATGTTTTGTAGCATGTTAAAGTGTTGATTTTGAATTTCGCTATAGGAAATATAGAAAAAATGAATTTAAAATTGGGTTATTATCACATTTTAAACACAATATTTTGAAGAATTAACTCGTTGTAATTGAATGCTTTATAAATGATAGATACTTTTCTAAAATAACACAGTAGATTATTTTTACATTGAATATCTTCACTGTTGTTAAACCTCTTCGCAACGAGCATCCTTTACAGAATTTTTAATCTTTTGTTACCGGTTTATTTAAATAGAAAGATTTATGCTTGCTAACCGTGCGTCTTAGGAAGTATATTTCTTGTTCAGATATTCTTAATACTTAACAGAAATTTTTGGTTTGTTAAATTGAAGACATTTCGTTATTACATAAAGTAAACATTCTTTCGTAATTTATAAATAACAGAAAAATCTTGAATATGTTATATATGTGCGGATAATATTAATCGGTTATTCATAAAAAAATTCTGATTAAGTGTTCCAAAATCTACAATTGAAAATTATTGATAGGAATAATTCGACAATTTTGAGCAACGGATGGTCATGTGTATAATACGTTCTCCAAGACGAGTTTAATGTATAGGCTGGTTAGGCTGCATTTTTCCATTTGAAAAAAAAATCATAAAACATTCTGAAACATGAACAATAAATATAAAGAAAATATAGTTGTAAAATTAAAAATAATTTGAGTACTTTTTTTTTGTTACAATTTATTGTAAATTCCCTATTTGTACGTCAGCCTAATATTGTTTTTTATTTCCAAAGCTGATAGAAAAAAAATCAAATTAAATAACTTATCCATATAAACACATATAAAAACATTCGCCATATAAAAACATTCGATCTGGCAACTGTATTTCTCAAGCCCTAGATCACCAGCTTAAAAATTTCTCTTTCGGTTATTATTCTCACAGAAATCAATCACACGCACAAAAATTTTCTTATTTTCTTATTAACTGTGGAAAGAAATTTATAATTGAGAGTTACTGATAGGAATAATCGACGATTCTCAGCACCTGATGCGTCATGTATATAATACGATCGCCACGAACAGTTTAATATATCGTATATGCAGTAGGTTAGGCTGTATTTTTTGTATTTTTCTGTTATAATATATCGTACATTCACCGTTTGTAGTGCAGACTGATTATGTATTTTTCTTTTTTAACTTCTTTTTAACTAATAGAGAAAATAACTATAGAAAATATAAATATTTTTTATAAAAACTCTTGAAAGGTAATTCATTTTGTCTCATTCCGAACAACAATTTCTGAGTTCCTAATCATTATAAATTTATTTCTAAACGCCCTATATAATGTAGAAAAAATAGGATATTCCACTGAGTATAAGAAAGGACATTTTTTCTAAAGCCTATTTTTACTCCTATTTCTTGTCGACTATTCTTCTTTTAAATTATTCATAAAAATTTTTCTTTTTTTGTCTTTAAAATACACATAAAGAATAAAGATAATTTTTTTAAAGTAACATTGTACTGCCTTCGAAAGAGAACTTACTGCATTTTTTAAAGGTTTTTAAAAACTTGTATAACATAACTATATTTATTATTTATAGTGTAATAATTTATTTATGAAGTTTTGTAGAATATATTTATTTTTAAAATTCATCCTTTTCTGGGGTAAGTAATTGTGTTTCTGAAATGTTGAATTCATGCCAGAATTTTCGAAAAAATGTATTTAAAAATAAGGAATTATAATATAATAGCAACCCCCCATTTTTTTATTTTAAAAAGTTTAATTTAAAAAAGCAAAACTCTGGTACCAGTATTGATTACAATTATGTAGTGTAAAAAATCCCACCGCCAATCAAGGACTAGTTGTTGGGGGCCACCTTAATACTTACCCATCAGGGATATGCATAATATAAAATATGAAAATAAAACATGTGTAAACTATTTATAAAATGCATTGTAATTCGAATAAAATCGTGGCTTGATGACGTCATAAACTTTAAATGCTCTATTACTGAATTGCGTAAAAGAAACACCCTTATAACTGTAAAATTGATAATCATATTAACTAACGGTTTACTGCGTCGGATTAAGGGACTCATTTCTAATTAAAACATATCTTTGAATTGAAATTTGAATAAAACACAGGGTCATGAAAAATCGAAGAGTGTGGGAAATATCTCGGCAATGAATTATCCTATCAACTTCATTCTTTATGCAAAATTTAAGTTTTTTTATTGTCTTTTATATTCACTCTTTAAAATAAACAATGTCGAAAATTTTTATATACCTTTTATCAGAACGAATATTTCGATAGTCCGAAAAAAAATATTTTCAGATATCCGAGGTTATTGAAATTCAATAAGATTCTTCCCATTATTGCTTACTAAGAACATACCAAATTTCAAGTTTCTATCTCAATTTATTCGGGAGATAGAGTATTTACAGACACACACACAGACAGACGGACGGCATTTTTTTTTTCTAAAAATATGTTTTTCCAAATATTCAGTGTCTGAAACGTGTAAATCCGTCAAAAAAAATCGATTTTCAAAACGATTACAAGACTTAGCCTATACTATGCATGATGGGTAAGTAATAAATATCACCACGTTAAGTGGTACTTAATATTTTTGTCAAAATTAAACGGAAATTATGTAAAATTTGATGAAACATTGCAATTTATTTAGTTGCAAATGTCACTATATCTATATATTTAAAAAGCTAAGCGATTTCTTTCGACAATTCGTGAGAACAAACTACTGCATCAAATTTCATCATTCTTTTTTCAAATTAAAGATATTTGGACATAGATTTGTTATCGTGCATTCGTTTGTTCGAAAATTTAATTAATTAGCCGTAATTTTCGATTAAACTTTTACTTCTGCTAATGACGTCATAATCGGATAACGCCCACAGTTGCAAGGCATACAGTTTATTATCTGAACTCTGTGGTTTCGAGGATACTAAGAGAAATAATGAATATTAAAAGCACGCGGCTTTTAGGCTGAATTTTTTAATTTGCAAATTAAGTTTCCGTAAAAATATTTATCCGCGTGTTTCAAAAGTGAATAAAAATTCAAATTTATTGTGACGTCACGGGAATATTGTCCATTTGGTTTATTTTATCATTATGCAAAATTAGATTAACTTTGTTGATGCCATTTTTTCATTCCAATTAAATGCAAAATATATTTTTATTTGTATGCATGGTGTTTAAGCATTAAAGTAACGGATAGAAAGTACGTGTGAAAAGTTTGCGCCGGTGAAAATCACGTTATGCTTACCTTTAAATGCATTTTAACATTGATAAAACTAAAGAGAAAAATGTATATGATTATAATTGTGTCAACATGAAGTATTTTTAACTGATTTTTCACCTCATAATTATAAAGATTAGAATTGGAGCCGTCATTGATTTCTTCATCTTGATTGCATACCTTGATTACATGTTACCAATTACTTTTTTTAAATTATAGGTTAGAAGATTTCCTTTTTTAATTAAAAAAATCACAAAAGTAAAGCATTTCAGGAAATTTAAAATGATTAAAAATAGAGTTAGGGTAGAAAAAAAATCTTGAAATAATGATTGTATTTTTAGCTAGAATAAACAATGTAAGATTAATATTTCTTAGGAATTATTTTGGTAGGTTTATTATAAGTTCATTTAACAGTTCCTTATTAGCGCAAAGTCCCATTTCTTTCACTGTGAATTTCTCTTTCGATGTCAAAAAATGGTTTTCGACTTTTTGACGCCAGCCAAAATACAGTGGCAATTTTTAGAAATGTACAACGGTTGTGATAAGAAACGGCGCTATCGCTTTAGCTTTCATCGCGGTTACATTACTTCTAAATACTACAAATTTCTATTGTTTACTGCATTTTACACCATTTTACAATTTCAATTCTTACATCATAAATTAGAAAAAAAATTAGCTTTCGATTGAAATTTATTTGAAAACTGCCACTTAATTTAAAGACTTTAAAAAAAAATTTCAAGCATGAAGAGTTTTTCAATTCTATCTTATCAATGACCACCAGTTTGCTTCAGTAATGTAAAATAGCTCCTGGGAAAGTTTCCACAATTGAAAATAGAATATTCAAACCATCATAAAAAGTGAATAATAATAATAATAATAATAATAATAAAAACAGTGATAAATCATAAGATCAGATTATCCATAAGATAGAACATTTTACCGCTAAACAAAAATCTGTCAAAAAAAATTATTTTTAGTTTATGAATAGTATAAAATTAATATGTTGAATTCGTTGATGTATATGTTCCATCAGATATCAGAATATGCTAGGAATTGTATTTTTGTATTTTATTACATTTGCCAACTGTATAAGAGGGAAAATATCCCCGACTGTGATGGAAAAGGGATAATCATCCTGATTATGTTAAGGAACAGAAGAAAAAATACAAATAAATTACACTTGAAAACATTAAAAATCTCTCTCATCGGCCGATTGATTTATTACTGTAAAAAAATTCTTCATCTTTACATAAAAACTGATTAGCTTAAAAAAATGGATGCGTTGTAGAAGATATGGATTTGAAACGAACAATGATTAAAGAGGACATTTTAAAACTTTTAATTTAAACATTTTAAAACTTTTTTAACGTCGAATTTCGACGGTGCTTTTGGGTAGATACAATGCACATGCGCATAGGGGCTAATTCGGCTGCATTATCACATGGGGGGGGGCAGATGTGTGCTTTATTTACTATGTTCTTTTATTTACTGAGTATGATATGACCGTAGGAATATACTATTTGTATATACTTCATAGGTCCATGAAATTTTTTTCTTGCCGTGGGGAGTATGGCGGTAATGTCAAACTGATTTGCAGTACACAGTTGTTTACAGATTGTTTGTTTGGAGTTTGAATCGGAAATAGTACTGTATTTCACTGGGGGGGAAAACTTTTAAAATAAAATATTTGAAAGACTGTTTGATATGCACCCCTTCTTATGTAATAAAGAAGCTTATTTTACTAATATTGTTATTGTAATTTTTTCCGTCAAGTTTTGACGGATTCTATCTAGTTTATTTATATATTACTAATTTTTAAAATACTCAACATCACCAAGTTATTCATTAAGTTAGCGAAGAGAAATTTCAAGTATAAATCACGAGTCATAAGGGAATAAGAATTGTTTTTATTGAATGGTGTACGTTAAAAGCCAACTTTCATCAAAACCAAAATATATGCATTTATTTTACATTTTGATTTCTTCTAATATCTGGCAGGCATAAGATGACCAATCGGCTTTGAAGTTTGAGGATTTCATCCAATTTCAAGACTGTAGTTCACACAACTACCGCAGTTTTTGATTTAAAATAATTTGACATTTTCCGCCGCCTTTTGGAGCAAATGGCCGCTGAAGCTCTCCTGATTTTCTGTCAACTGTTGGATGCATTTCACTTAACACTCTCACCTCACAAGTCACAAGCCCTCACATTTAATAAACCACGCCCGCTCCATGGCCGCAATCCGATCATACGTATCAACGGCACCAGTGTACACCACGTCGCACTCCACGTCGCACACCACATCGCACACCTTACGCTTCTGGGTCTTACTATAGACAAGCACTGTGCTGTAGAGTTTAACTATTTCGTAAGTATTCGTCAGTACAACGGTTAGTAGTTGACATGGATGAGAAGTTCTTGTTGTAGATACAAATAAACAGTTAATCCAGGAGGAATGACTGAGCAGAGTTAGACGACAGAAGAATTTATTTCGTAAAAACAAAGCATCATAAGACACAGGAGCAAGATAGTCGAAGAAGCAAGGGGAGGTACCCTAGTAATCGGCAGCCTACGGTAACAGCTTGTTTGGTCAAGTCAAAAGGCCGAAGTGAAGATCTTCTAAAAGTTACATGTACGGGTGTTGGCGCGGAAAGCATGATAAAATCGCCAGTACTTGGCGAGGGAGTTATTGGAGACAACGGTCGGAGGCGTATGGGAAAAAACGATAACTGCTAGATTCTGTCTATGATAATGCATTCATTTGAGGATGGGGGGAAGGGTTGTAAGGATTCTTTCATGGAGACAGAAAAGGAAAAAGAAAAGAAAGTAATTTTGGGATTGGCGTTTGATTTTGCTAAAAGACAGCTGCAATTAACGGTTACAAATAACTCGAATCTAATAACAGGGTGTGAAGGATATGAGCTTGCATATTATAGTTTACATGTGGGCGCGAGATATTTTAATTAATTCTTTTGAGAGCGGATGAGAAGTGCAAATGCTTGCATAAAGAATATCGGTTATACGTTACATTATTTTAATATGTAGAGCACAGCTGCATATATATTTTGTCTAACTTTTAAGACAGATGCACTTTTGATTTCATGAGAAGGAAACGGTTGAATTAGAAATATGTGAACATTAGTAACTTATTTTTAGCATAACCGCAAATTAAGGACAGAGAGGTTTCTGATGTATGAGAGTGACTTGCATTTTAGAATGAAGAAAGTAGATTCGTTATCTAAATTAAATCAGAAATAGATTTTAGTTAACATATTGAATTTTGGGGGGGGATTACAGACATTTAAAAACTGTAAACTATAATTGTTTATTTTAATTATTTATTTATTTGGGGGGAATGAATAAATCTTTATGAATTTTTTTTTTTTTTTTTTTTTTTTTTTTTTTTTTTTAAATCTCTATTTTGGGGGGGGGGGGGAGGAGAAGCATGCAATCAATACATGTATGCTAGATGTTGGAAGAGGAATGGAAAAGCTTATGTTAACTTGTTAAAATTTTGAGGGGGGGGGGGGTTTGAACTGAAAGTAAGATATATGACAAACGTCTTTGTCATATATATCACCCCATTGACCAGAAAAGCTGTACTGTTTACAGTACAGTTTAAAAAAAATATATACAATACAATTATACTCTCCCCAAGCTTAAAATAATACATACATAATATAAAACAAAATACTTGTAAAATTATATGAGTTGCAACATTATAAAGGATTTTGTTACCTCAATAGTTCGTAACATCAGGCCATAAAATATAAAACATAGTGCACTACCTTCGAAGATTTTTTTTTTAAATCTTCGTCCTTTTTATTTTCTGTTTTGATCTTTTTCTTTCTGTCTTTCTGTCTTTCTGTCTGGTACCAGCTTTAAAAAGTTACTATTTAACTAGACATGTCTAATGATAACTGAACAGAAAACAGTACTCATTTTCTCAATTTGTTGCACTTAAATACCATAATTACTACTTAAGTATAATATGAAACACAAATGAAAACAATTAAAAAATACACACAAATAACACATAACATAAACATATATCCTTAAAAATTAACTTGACTTATATGAAAAAGTGAAAATGGATTAACTCAAGTGTAGTGTACTGAAAAGTTGTTTGAAAAAAAAGTTTTTAAAATTCGTGCAAGCACAGGACGGTAAAAAAAAGAGGTGCATGTGGCACGCCCATAAAAAGGGACCGCCCTTAATCTTGTCAATGCATGACAAGTGTGATGTCTCAGGCTTAGGGCCTTACGACCTAGGTGAGGAGGGCAGTGATGAGAGTCCACATCATTACAACATGAACTCCCTGCTCCCCAATGAAGATCGCACTGATCTCCAAACAGGAGCACGATTCGGGAACACATATACTTTTGGGAAAAGGGAATATTGTGAATTAGTAAACTAAATCACAATTGTCTCTCTAAACACAATCTGGTGAGGGGTGGTAACCTAAGGGCAAAAATTTAGAACGGTACCACTAGCCTGAAGGGGAAGAATTAGTAAAAATTAAAAAAACAGATACAAGTGTATCTCATGTAAATCCTAATGTATTGACAGTCCTAGAGTGTTGAGAGACCTAAAATATGTCATAATCGGGTGTGATGAAGTGAAACTGTACAAGTCATGTAAGCAAATGCTTTAAGTTTGTTTACGAGAACTTTTTTTTTTTTTTTTTTTTTTGTATTTATTTGAAAGATCTTATTTATTTAAAATATTTGCAATGTTGTATTCAGTATGAATGAAAGTTTAAAGTGTGAGAGAAAAGAATGTGAAAAGATTATATTTATCTACTGTTTATAAAATTGAATGAAAAATTAAAAGAATGGTGTGACCCGATACAAAATATTGTGTAAAAGTGGTCTTCACAAGAAGACATGGACCAGCCGTGAAGTCAGGTGAAGACAAGTTATGCACAGTATACGTAGAATCCTGGCCAGGGATAAAACACTTAGTATCAGATCATATTAAAAATTTAAAAGTTTTTTTTTTTTTTTTTTTTTTTTTTTTTAAAGTCTCTATTTTGGGGGGGGGGGGAGGAGAAGCATGCAATCAATACATGTATGCTAGATGTTGGAAGAGGAATGGAAAAGCTTATGTTAACTTGTTAAAATTTTGAGGGGGGGGGGGTTTGAACTGAAAGTAAGATATATGACAAACGTCTTTGTCATAAGCACCTGAACTGGATTCCACATATTAACAACCTAAGACTAACTAAGCAAATATCACCATAACTCACTCTCTTTAACATCCAAAACATGGGAGGTCAATAATAAGCCTTTAAAAATATGGTATAGAATAATAATAGAATGAAAAGTCACATATGAAGCATGTAATCTCGGGAGGCAATCTCACGAAACAAGACTTAACAAAATTAACATCTATCAACGATTCTTTTTTTTACAAATATCAAGGGGCTTCAGAACAATGTCTACAGACGTACTCAATGTCATCACAGGCATAACACCAATAGCGATAACACTTAAATATGAATTCACTTAAATTAATATTCGTCACCTAAAATAAGATGATTTCTTGAACTCACAGTTCCCCAACATGGTCATCCAACATAAGATCCACAGTTGGCAGCTTCATCCTGCGGAGGAGACATCTCACTTCCAGGTAGGGATTACAATAAAGAGACTAATTTCCAATCGCGGGATTTCGGGATTTCTTAGATTCAATCCCAGGATTACGAAAATTTGAATTTCTCTAATATCACCAATTTTCACAATAGAAAAATATCATAATCTTATACAAAAGATAATTAAAGCAAAAATGCAGTCTAACTTACATATGAGAATATACTAAGTTAAAAATTTAGGACTTTAATTAATTACCAAAACGTATAGGAGAAATTACAACAATTGAAAATTAAAACAAATATGCTGTTGGTGTTTGACAATTTAACAAAAAACATAAAATTTCTATGTTTCGTCTTCAAGACAATTTCTTTTATTTCCTGTTAAACAACTTTTTGAATGGCTTAATGTTGACAGTATTAAAAAATAATTAATATCACTAATTAAATTTTTAATTATTCGCATAACCACGCAATTAAAGATTAGAATTCTAGGATATTGCAAACGCAAGATTTTCCCTAACATGAAGTTTATTTCTTTGAAATAAAAGAACTTAACACACACACATACAACAATAAAACATTACATAGATGTATATTTTAAATTTCTAAATAGAGATAGTTGTTAAAATTGGAAAATGCTGCATAATATAAAAAATTATTGCATACCACGAGAAATGAAAGATTAGTTTGAATACTTCACTGTTTCTTAACTAATCGGTTTTCCTTTGAAAATATGATGTAAGAAATATCAAGGCATCAAACATATAATCTTTCAAGTTGACTTCTAATTTTGTTCGCAACAAAACCTGCTGCTGAAAATGCTGTTCTGCTTCTACGCTTGCGGAAGAAATTGTCTGCAAATATTGATAAGCGAATTCTAAATAATGGCCGCGAACTCCTCCACTTTCAAAAAGAGACATCTCATTTCTAATTTTTTTATTGATAAATCAATTAGCTTTTGTCTTCTAGGTTCTACAGGTTAGCATGCTTTTTTCTATTTCTTCTTGCAATTTATACTTATATGTTCGGTTATCCGATTGCCGTTTCGCAGTAGGCTCAATGTGCGTTATTTCTGTATCTTCAGAATTTTCATTGTCAACACTGATCAGCCTTTCAATTACTGCTTTTACCTGCTTTTTAATAACAGTTTTATTAGGCATAGGAAATATACTACTATTTTCTGCACTCCGGAAAGTGCAAGAAATTATGCAAGTAATTTAAATCACTAGATATTTCAATGCGTCGTCGTTCTGTGATGCGTAGTTTTAGCGCTCTGTCATTTTCTCCTACAATTCGTTTAAAAGAAGTTTTAAGGCTGCTTCCGCAGTTGGTAAATTAAAATATCTGTGACAGAGTGCTTCTGCTGTGAGATGTATAGGTTTGAGGTCTTCAACAATTTCGTTTATAAGTAGAAAATCGGAATCGTCTAAGCAGGTCTGAGGCTTTAAACCAATTAAAGCTTTCTGTATGCTGTTTTTCAAGGAATAAAATCGTTCAATCATAGTTACTAGGCTATTCCACCTATTTTTGCAATCTAAAAGAAGGGAAAGTTCTTTCTCTTTTTCAGATTTAACATACTTTTGAAGTACTGCATTCCTTGTTGTAGATCGTTTAAAATAAACTACTAATTTCTGAACTTTTTTAAAAGGTCATTGATATATTCATCAGAGTATGCAAAGTCCTGTTCGTCATCAGAAATTAACACAAACCCGATTCTAAACTTTCGGAAGATTCAACATCTTTATCATCATCATCTTCACTTAAGTCTAAATTTTCAGTTCCGTAGCATGGTTCAGATACTGTTTTACTGCATGAAGTTTCTGGCTCTATATTTCGTTTATTATAGTAATATAAAGCATCACAAATTGCTAAGTGGATGCCATGAGAGAAACAAAGCTGATGATCGGCTTCAATTTCTTTTCCGACTTTAACCCTTCTTTTCATGAGTTTTTCTTTTACAATTGTGCTTTTTTATACATATATTAAATATTAGACACCACAAATTTTAACATGGATTTTTAACTTTGTTCAGAAACATAGTTCAAGGGAAATTTACTGGATTAATATTTCTATATAAATATAGTGGTGGCGAAGAAGTTGATTTATTTATTAAAAGTTAAATAAAAAGTGATGGCATTTACATCACTATGCAATTAAGGGTTAAGGATTACATTTGGTCCATCATCTATGCTAACAACAATGTCAGTTTTTCGTAAAATGTCAAACTGGTTCAGACGCTATGTTAGCGTTTCAATGCATTTTTTTGCTATAAAAGAGCCATGTATGCACATACGGCCTAAATTCCAGAATTTGTTCAAATTTAGATTTCTTGAATGGACATTAATATTCATAAATCGCTTGTTTGCAGTAGATGTCCATTCGTCACAAGTCAAATTAATTTTTTTTTCCTGAATTTTTAAAAGTTTGTATTTATCTTGTAATTAACTCATTTATTATGGAACTATAGTTCACTACACGATTTCGAATCGATACTGCAGATTTTCGAATATCATTATAGTCTTTAGCTATCAGAAAATTTCTTAAATCAGTTGAAGTGATGAAAATGTTAAATGAGAAATAGTCTTTCGCTGTCATTCGCGATAAAATTACATCCAGTGATTCCTTATCACTACTAAAATAATCCGATATCTTCCGCTTTTTTTAAAGCAGTGTATCTTCTATGCAATCTTGACTTGTGAAAGGAAGAGAGGTTGTATTAAATTATTTCTAAACTTTAGTACCATGTTTCATAGATAATTGTGTATGCAAGCTCTTAGTCGATCCACCTAAAGTTTTGAGCACTGCGTTGCATCTTTTGCATTTAGCGCTTTTTCCATCTTTTGACGTTAAATAGTAGTACCATACTGAAGATGTATCATTATCTTTCTTATGAACTACAAAATCCTTTTCATTAGACATCTTTAAAGCAAAATAAGTATAAACGCACGAAAAGCAAAGAAGTTAGCACATAATAATGAATATGGTACACAAATGTGACGCTTATTAGTAAACTCTCAATTCGAAAAAGACTTACGAAGTGAAAGATATTTTCTACACACGCAGCAAAATTGAAATAAACAAATAATTTCATTTTCCTTGACTAATAGCTGTGCGGGTTACTTTTGTTTGCAAGTCATAATAGTTTAACGTTAAAGGATTTAATCGCTTAGAAATATATGTAAAAAATACTTGAGATATATATTCTTTTTCAATGATTTATAAATTTTATAACAATTAATCGCTTTTTTTTCCAAAAGCGATCTACAAATATAGTTTCTTAATTTCAGCTGAATATTGTTCCATTAAATAAAAGGACAATCTCGAAAATCCCGGGATTCGGCAGAAAAAATCCCGGGATTAAAAAAAAAGGGGATACAAGAATTGTAATCTTTACTTCGAGATCAACATCACGCTTAACAGTTACACACTTACATAACGTCTCACAATGTTCACCTATGACTCCCGCACAAATACCTGAGTAGCTGCAGTCTTTAGTGTCACGGAAGGAGGTGTGGTGACCCATTAGTGGGCCTGCAGGCTAGACGATAACAACTCTGTTTTCCAGGAAGTGTATTTTGCTATCATGTCCTATTTATAGTGACCGTCTGTCTGGCCTACAGTCTATACATGCTCCAAGAACAAAAAAACCCTTACTACTACAGATAAAACTTAAACTAAAACTACTACACAAGGTTAGTCTTTGTCATATCTCTGCACACAAAGGCATACATGGCAATGAGTGCGCGGATCTACTGGACAAGCATGCCACAAACAACACTACCGTTGATAATCACATCCCAATACCTCACTCTTGTATTAAGAGGGTCTTGAAGCCTAGTATCGTATCCAAATGGCAGGAATATTGAGATACATCCGTCAATGGCAGGCATACATGTGGCATCATCCCTAAAGTCTGTCATAACTTACTTACACTCACACCAGACACAACATGTTTTCTCACAGGCCATGGCCCCTTTCACACCTACCTGCGAAATTTCAAATGTGTCAGTTCCCCCACTGCGAGTGTGGTGAGCTGGGGACTGCTACTTATGCATTTCATCACTGCTCTCTCACGCAGCGCTGGAACATCGTTCACCCATCCTCGCCCCCTTAGAGTTGGCTTCCCAATATCCTCACACGCCCAACACTTCTATCAAAGATTAACCCCTTAACTGTGTAGCCCGAACTCAGTTCGGGCAAGAAGAGTTTGCTTGTTTTGTTATTAAAAGCTCTTGCACACCAGTAATTTTTAAATGCAACCTTCTCTTTATCAATCGGCTGACCATTTTCGATTACACAAAGCAAATATTTTAGTACGGAAAAAGTTGTGTATTGTGCCTATTTTTAGTTTATGGAGTCAAACAACCTCTCACAGTTAAGGGGTTAAATGTATTCACATCTTTTCCCATGACCTATGCAGCTTAACACACTTGTGGCCTGGACCCTGTTCAACGAATAATAATCACCAAGACTCAAGTAGTACAAGTGCCAAAATGTCTCGTTTGATGTCATTGTTAACTAAATCCACCACCAACTTCACTGCTCAATGTCGGGTGGGAAATCTGTTTTCCGGCAGTCAGGAATTTATTTGTATATTTTTTAGTTTTATGCCATTCAAAGTCACCCTGCCTCGTATCGCGTGTGGTTCATCCCCAGGCAAGGCAGGTGTTTGAACATTGTTCTTTTGTATATACCTTAATAATGGAATCCGGGAGGGAGATTATGGTCTACGGACTTGGTTTCTTAGTCTGAGCTGTCCCTCTTAGGAACGCAAAATTTACATATATAAAGCTTAAAATGGTAAATATTTGCTCTACCATTAATATTTTAATCGTATTTATATACAGGGTGATTATAATTAAAGCTTAAGTTTCAAAACGCTCTAAAAAACGAATCACTGATTAGAATGACGTCAAAATTGAACGGCGTATTATTTAAGAAGGGGGAAAGAACATGAAAAACCAAAAAATAGTTCCAAATTTTAGCGACAGATGGCGCGTCAGAATTTCGACTACAAATGACAAATCATAAAACAACGGCTAAGGCGTAAGTTACACAATAAACCAGCTGTACTGTTCAGTGTGCATGGCTGTACAGGTGTGCTACTGTCAGTTACGTAAGCCCATCCACTACGGCAAGGTCGTATCACATCGGAAGGGAAAAATCGGTTTTCAATTGTCTTGAGGCCAAAAAACGCATAAAAAGCATTCATCCAATCGTTTTTTAACTGTCCTGAGGCCAAAACCCGCATAAAAAGTATCTATCCAATCGGTTTTTAAGTTTCGCGAGACTGGCGCAAAACATGTTCAGTATGCTGTCCACCGTTGTGTGCAACAAGGTTAAATCGGGAAACAACATGTTCAACAACTTATCGAAGTGTCACCGGGGTCAAGTTCAGAATGTGTTGCGCAATGCGTGTCTTCAATTCAGCTACGTTGGCAATCGGAATACTGAACACAACATCTTTCAGATAACCCCACAGCCAGAAATCACAGGGATTACGATCAGGTGATCGGGCCGGCCAGGCTGTAGGGAAATGACGACTGATAATTCTAGTATTTCCGAAATGCCTCCTCAGCAACTACTTCACTCGATTTGCAATGTGCGGAGGAGCACCATCCTGCATAAAAATGATACTATCCAGACATCCACGCTGTTGCAGAGCTGGAATGACGTCATTACGCAAAGGAGACTCATAGCGCTGACCATTGACGGTAACGGTAACAGAACCGAAAGCACCCGTCTCCTCCAAAAAATATGGCCCTACGATAAATGATGCCATAAATCCGCACTACACAGTGACCATTGCAGGATGAAGTGATACTGGGTTCGTTGCGAGTGGATTTTCTGTTGCCCATAGGTCAGAAGGAAACAACTCCTGCACATGGCAAATTTTGTACAGATAGCATTGCAGGATGTTTCGTAGAATGTTATGTACCGTGTTCACGGGCTTGTCCAATGTTCGGGCAATTCTCCGTGCACTGCATGGTTGCACACTACCGCTCGACTCCTCCTGAACTGCTGTGGCCACTTCTTCAACTACCGCCGAATCACATCTTTTCCTTCCTCTACCAGACTACACATCACACGAGCCTGTAATTTCGAATTTTTTCATAATTTTCACCAGACCCATGACAGTCATCGGTCCAACGCCTTTTTTCATACCCTTGAGGGTCCTGAACTTCCGCAGAGATAGTGGTGCAGAATCACCGTTCTTGTAATAAAGCTTTACAAGAAGAGCGCGGTCCTTCATTCAGACACTCATGGCGAACGTCGGAGATGCGAAATGAGGAAACGTCGTTTACCCAACGCTTTTATAACACCTGAAATGGCCGTGCACATGCCAGGTATTTTAATTTACATCTTCTGACGCTTACAACGCCATCTGTCACTAAAATTTGGAATTATTTTTTTGGTTCATGTTCTTTCCCCCTTCTTCAATAATACGCCGTTCAATTTTGACGTCATTCTAATCAGTGGTTCGTTTTTAAAAGCGTTTTGAAACTTAAACTTTAATTATAAGCACCCTGCTGATACCATTAATACATTATCAAAAACGAGTAAAATATTCCGTATTTTAATGTGGGTTTTCTGAAACTTTATTACACTATTATATTATTTTTGTTATCGAAGACACTTACGATATTTTTATGTAAAAATATCTCTAATAATGTATTAATTCGCAATTTTTTTTTTTCTATGACAAGTAACACGTTTCAGACAGTAATTTGTGTGTGAGTACTTTGTGTTTAATACTTATGCGATTATAAACTAAACAATTAGCTTACAAAAAAGTATATATATTAGGCAATAGGCGATTTATAGAAATATATTGTTTTATATAACTAATAGAACTACATATAGTTTAAAACATATACAGTGATATCTCACTTATACGCGATACACGGAAATAATTTTTCCGCACCAGTTTCTTTATAAGGTAATTTTCGATTTCTTAAATCGCAGAATTTATAAATCGAATTTTACTGTTTCAAAATAGTGGTATGAGAAAGTAATTACTGAACATCGCGTATAAGTGAGAGATCACTGTATATATTATCGCACTTTATTATTTCTATGATGCTTACAATCTAATTATTCCTTTATTTAAACACACTTTCTTTATGTATAAAACGGAGCATAATTAAATATTTCATAGAATTTATTATATGGAATAATTATTCTAGGGTTTAGTTCATCATTGTTTTATATTCAGGCGTGGTTAAATTTATAAACGCAGTTATTTATAATTAAATACAGAAAATCATTACTTATTATTTACCGCAATGGAAATTTATGAATATCTTTCGGTAGTTGTTATTATTTTATTTTTTAAGCTACCGTAATTTCCGGCGTATAATCCGCAGCTCAAAGAGTCGTTTTTCGACACAGAAATTTTATTCAATAATTGTAGTTAAATATTTACAGCGATCTTTTAAGTTACATTTTATAAAATAATATTTCTGGGTCGAAAAACGACTCTTTGAGCTGCGGATTATACGCCGGAAATTACGGTACTATAACTGTGTTCGTTATGAGGATTAATGACAAAAAATATAGATTTTATGTTAATAAGCTTGCGACATCGAAAATAGACATACATTCAGGAAACGTTAAGCAATACATTAAGAAAATTTACATGTCTGTTAAACACATAATTATTGTGTGGATTACACAAGTGCAAATGCAACCAATTAAACCATTGCTATAATAAATAATAGTTGTACAGATACTTATAGGTTGGAATTTACAATATTGCTTTATAATAATTATTTCAAAATAGCTAATCTATAAATTTAACACATTGTTAGACTGCTTAACAATTTAAGGAATTTCGAAGGTTTCCGCACTAAAACTTCGCTTATCTATTTGTAGTGTCGGGAAGCTCAGAAATTTCCAAAACTTTAAAGCATCATAAATAGGTGTGTTCTGGTTGTAGAAGAATGACATTTGCACTGTTGTACTTATCAGAGCAGAGATAAAATGTTACTTAATATAACTCATAAGACCCATATGCCGTATAAAAAATAATTTTTGTATTTTAATATGTAGATATTTCCTTTGGAAAAATAAATACCATATCTAAAAGATATACATCATTTGTATACTTTTTGTAAATGAAAATATCTTTCAATCTTCAATTGTTTAAGATATAATTGGCATAACATTTATTTTCAGTCACCCGGTATAAGGAACCATTTTAGTAAAGCCTTTTTTTATTCATAATCATAAAAATAAAAAGTCTTAAATATTTCAACAGATGGCAGAGGTGGAAATATGCCGAGAATAGCACCGATTGGCACCACTAAATTTTAACAGTATTCTTCATGTTATTAAATGATAAAAATAAATTATTGTTATACTTCTATTTCATTATTATATTTTTAAATGTTTTAATTTAATTTTCAACTTTTTAAATTTCGCACAGTTCCCTTTTGCCTTGAATGTCAATTAGCTATAACCTGGAAGTTCAGTTGGTACACAACTAGGTATTCCAACCTGCTAACTACATTGTTCCATGCTATTGCTATTTAGTTGGTTACATCGGTCCACTACTGCGTATCTTTTACACCACTGCAATGGTATTTCATTTTTATGAGGATGAGAAAATAAAATAAATCAACAAAAACAATTAGAAAATTGAAAACAGGAAAATTCAGTGCAATAGTTTATCCTAATTTGCATTTTCTAATAAGTGAAAAATACATATAACATGAATAATAAGTGTTCATAAATAGAAATTAGGCGTCATCAATCTAAGAAACCCATTTATTTTATATAAAAAAACATAACTGTTCATTTAGTATTCCTTTTAATCGTTTCTCAAATATTTTAAACGAAAAGTAAAATAATTTCGTAGATAATTTAAGTGTATTCATATAACTTATGCATGTTAAAAATAATTTATGCCACTTTTATACATAATTAATATGTGGATTTAATGAATGTTCTCAAACGTCGATTATTTACTGTAAAATATAGTGTAAAATTGAGTAACATAGTAATTAATGAGATATAAATATCCCAAACTAAGTAAACTTATAAGAACTTATAGATAATGCTTTCCAGTACTTAACTAATTATGAAACATTGAGCTAATTACGAAACATCAACCCTCATTTAATGGCATATAATGATACTTAATTGAGTGTTACTGAAATTAAAAGACACAAAATAAAACTAAAACTTATAATATTTTCATTTAATAATTATAAGTCTACTCCTTTTAATCTAGTATGTTTTAAAACAAAATCACGTTCATTTAATTTTGCTTCATGTATTTATTATGTTTTTTGCAATACATGCAATTAGTATTCGCAGTTATTGACTGATAATTTTAATAACAAGCGAATAATTACCTTTCGCAGTTTAAAAAAAAATAAATAAAAGTATTTGAAAATGGTACTTTTACAGTTTTTATCCCTTTTAGTACGGGAGTCGACTAAAGTCGATATCTAGGAGTTGGGGGCTGCGTCGAGAAAAGTCGCCTAGGCGTTCACGGCGTATATTGCGCTCACTGTAGTGCGTCACGGGCTTCGCAGTGATGACGTATTGCGCCTG
The DNA here is from genome assembly GCA_963931845.1 of Maratus michaelseni. Taxonomy (NCBI): domain Eukaryota; kingdom Metazoa; phylum Arthropoda; class Arachnida; order Araneae; family Salticidae; genus Maratus; species Maratus michaelseni. The sequence goes on along the minus strand of OZ007589.1, from coordinate 26,215,680 downwards.
CGTAGTGCAGTAATTTGGCTATAACCAAAATCAGTAGGGTGATTTTCGTATAACCATAAGATATGATTTTTAGCACTTTCCAACCTAGTTGAAAAGTGCTTATGACTTCGGTTTGTCTGGCCGTCTGGCCGTCTGCCGTCTTGCCGTCTGCCGTCTGCCGTCTGTCCGTGCTCTAACTCCCGTAAATATGCTCGGATTGTTCTGCAATTTTTATATGTTATTGTCGTTATCTATGGCATGTTCTCTATTTCAACGGAAGTGTGTAGCACTTATAGTTTTTTTACAGGGGCACGCAAAAGAATTCCGTTACATTGCGGTCTATGGGGAAAAATCATTTGCGGTTTATTTAAATAATGTTTCCCTATTTTAAACGCATTGAAATTTATATCTATCACTAAGGTGCATTAGAAAAAGCTTAATACGGAATAGGGTGTGCATAGCACTTATAGTTACTTTACAGGGACAGTCAAAAGAATTCCGTTAAATTACGTCTATGGAGAAAAATCGTCTGCGGTTTTATTAAATAATGTTTCACTATTTTAAACGCATTGAAATTGATATATATTACTAAGGTGCATTACAAGAGTCTTACTACAGAATAGTGTGTGTATAGCAGTCTTCGTTCATTTACATCATACACACAAAAGAATTCTCAAGTGTCTGTTAACAATAATTCCTGGAAGTGCGTTTTAAGTTACTGAACGCGATTTTAATTTTAACTCGCTTTTCGTCTATTACGTGGTATGCATAAATTCTGTAGATCCTATACAGGGCAGCTCAAAAGTTCGCGAACACATTTCCGTTTATGGACAGAAACTCCAGAAGGAGAATTTTAAACTGTGCTACGCGTTTCCTAACTAAGCTAAAATTTAGCATCCTATATAGTATATATACAAATCTATAGATCATATACAGGGCTGAATAAAAGTATTCGGATATTTTTCCGAATATTGTATCTGTTGGAAATTCCTGAAATTATGTTTTTAAATATGTTATGCGTTTTCCAAATTGTTTACTTAGATGTTATCTTTTAGCTTATTAAACGGTATGTTTTGTAAAATAATTTTGGAAACGTTGGAAAGTGCTACATAATCTAGGCTTGACGCATGATTTTTCGTTCTTGTTAGTTTTGTATTGGGTCATTCGGAAAGTCGTGACTTTTACTCACTTACTGTGAGTAAAACAGAAATGTTTCCTTTTGTTTTTGAATAAATCGCTTTCTTGGTCATAATAATCCGCACAGGGCATTAACCCCCACCCCCCAAAAAAAATTCTGCACTGAAAAGATCAATTAAATTTATATTATCGCTCTAGTTTCCTATACAGGGCGTCCCAAAAACATTGACCTCGGTTTTATTCCTTAAATATTGATCATAGACATATATTATAAATTACAAAGTTGCGTAAAAATAGGTAAAGAGTTTTATCAAATCGATTAAAATTTGCAGAGGATTAAATTTGAAGAAATACAAAATTTAAATTTGTATGCGACCCCCGTACAAAGAATTTCCCAATGAATCAAATGTGTCCCATACAATAATTAGGTAATGTACAAAATTGCGCCGCTTCATCATAAAACGTCGCAGAGATATGTTTAAACAAAGTTGGTGAGTGGTAAAACATAAAATAAAATATAAATATTTACAGCTAGAGTGTGCAATCATTGTTTTTTTCGTAATTTGTGCACGACCCCTGAAACGCTATCATCTGACATGATTTTTCTCTTTTGCGAACCCATATTCAGGCATCGAAAAGTAGTTTAAGTCAACATTTATAGTACTTTCATATCTTTAGTACTATTTATGATGAAATGCTGAAATTTTGTACATGACCTTATTAGTGTATGGGGCACATTTAACTCATTGAGAATATTTTTATACAGGTGTCATAGAAAAATTTAAATTTTGTATTTCTTTACATTTAATCCCCTGAAATTTTTTTATCGATTTCATAAAATTCTGTACCTTTTTTTACGTATATTTGTTATTTATAATACATGTCTATGATCAATATTTAAGGAATAAAAGCCGATGCCAATGTCTTTGGACACCCTGTATGGATATATACTGGCATTAAAAATTATGTTTATATATTAGATGTCATCTAGTAACTAACCAGGCAACAACACCAAAGTGTAATATTGAAATAAATCTAACTAAGATGTAATTGAAAGAACATAGCGAAGTGTGTGTTTTGACACATAAATCATTTGCCCTCGTTTCCTCATTATCGAGAGATAAAACCTTAATGTTTGCTAATTTATTTGTTTATTTTAGATAGAAAAGGCGTGGTTATGATTCAGAAATTTTAATAATCAGATTAATATAAAATACAAAACAAATACAAAATATTTAGATATATAGTAATATAAAAATGAAACAAGCCCGCAAAAAAATAGTGTTGACAAATATGATACTGAACCTAAAAACGATTGAAGCATAGAAAATAGTGTCACCAAGAACATTTCATGAACTTAATTTTAGTGCAATGATTACAATGGTCCACCTCTCGCAAAAAACAAAATTACAAGGGCGTTTCAAATGGAAATGGTCCAGTTTGCACTAACCAGACTTATAACAGGCATATTGAATCATGTCGGCAGATTGCGGCGCAATAAACTGGAAATGAACAAGTGACTGGAGATTGATGATGTTGTTACGTTGAAAACGTAATGACTCCTCCTTCCACCCTATCGATTTTCCTTCCATACTGTTAAATCAATATATTAGCAAATTGTAAGACATTACATCTCGATAATGGGGAAATGAGGGCGAATGATTTATGCTTCAAAAACACGTTTTACTATGCTCTTTCGATTGCTACTTTTTTAGATTTTTTTCATTATTACACTAAAGGCGTGGTTTCCTGGTAAGTGTGCGACTTAAAACTCTAGGCAGTACGAGTAATTGCGTTTCTGTGATGTTAAATTTACACGATCAAATTTCGGAACAAATTATTTAAAAATTAAGAAAATGTAATTACACAGCATTTTTCATCAAAGTTATCCATGAAAGTTTCTTTGCAAAGGTCGTGGCAATAAAATTATAAATCGTCATTGAGAACGAATATATTAATTTATGTCTTCATTTATAGCTTCAATAATTTAGTAATGTTTCTCTAACATGTTTTTAAACAAGAGTAGAAAAAAATTTGTACGTCAAATAGTTTACAATATATTAATCTTAACATTTAGTAACTTCCATTTGTTTCATTAAACTGATACATACTTATTATTTTTGTAGCTTGTGACGTAAATTCCGAGAACAACAAAAATAATTTCTCGCTTAATTTTTACTGCAGACTGTTTCTTTTGTAAATAACGTATATTTACAATTAAATAACCCCCTATCTACAAAATATCTCAAAGAAAGATTTTCATTTCTGAAAGATGTAACAATGTCGGCCTTTATCAAAAAATGTAAGATGTTCAATAGAATATGGCCAAATATAAATTTTAGATTTTTAAAGCTGTTTGGAAAAATAATATTCCATGTAATTATGGTTTTAACTTCTTTTGTTTCACCCATGTTTTACTTTAAAATCCGTTCCATTAAAATTCTACATAAAGTAATGTTTTTTAATCAAACTGTTAATAAGTTTTTAAACCATTTATATTTTTTAACTTGACAGAAGCAAGTTCTAAAACATGTTAACCTGTGTGCATAAAAAATTTAATTTAAATTTTACTCCGAAACATGAAAAATCGTGTGTAATACGCAAATCAGATACGTTGAAAGAAAAAAAAAAGATATGCATCCTAAAATGACGTTTTGGAAATACCAATTACTATATTAAATTTAGTGTCCGAATCCCATCAAGAAAGAAAGTGGCAATTCACCTTACCAGGAAACCACAATAATAATGAAATAATAATAGTGTAATAATGAAAAAAAAATCGAAGTAGGCAGCAATCGAAAGAGCATAGTGAAATGTGTTTTTTAACACATTAATCATTTGCTCTCGTCTCTTCGTTATCGAGATATAAAGTCTTACAGTTTTCTAATGTATTTGTTTAATTTAGGGAGAAAAGTCGTGGCTCTGTTTTAGAAATCTGAATAATCAGATTAATAAAAAATACAAAACATATTTAGATATAGTAATATAAAAATGAAAAAAGCCCGCAAATAGATAGTGTTGACAAATATGGTACTGAACCTAAAAACGATTGAAGCATTGAAAATAGTGGCACCAAGAACATTTCATGAACTTAATTCTAGTGTAATGATTACAATGGTCCACCTCCTGCGAAAAGCAAAATTGCAAGGGTGTTTCAAATGGAAGTGACCCAGTTTGCACTAACCCAGACTTGTACCAATCATACCAAATCATGTCGGAGTATTGCGGCGCACTAAACTGGATATGGACAAGTGACTGGAGTTTGATGGTGTTGTTACATTGAAAACGTAATGACTCCTTCTTCCATCGTATCGACGCCTCCTTCCATCCTATTAAATCAATAAATTATCAAATTTCAATACTTTATATCTCGATAACGCAGAGACGAGAGCAAATGATTCATGCGTCAAAAACGCGTTTCACCATGCTCTTTCTATTGCTGATTATTTAGATTTGTTTCATTATTACACTAACTGCGTGGTTTCCTGGTTAGAAGATTTATTTGTTAAAACTTTCAAACAAAAGTACACGTAAACTGCTAAGGAAAGGAAATAGTTTTCTTAATGAAGAAATAAAAAATAAAATTCTTCTAAATTCTTGGTTGTATAGATAATAGTTTATTTTAAATGTATTGTTTTTCATAAATATTGGAGCAAAAATAAACAAAGTAGTTTTGTTTTGTGTTAACAAATCGTTCCCTAAATTATCGTAAGAGATATATTTATCTTTAATTTTTCTAAATAACGTATCATATTAATGCAAAAATGCGATATGCTTTTACATTTCAATTTCACAAAATATTGGAGAACATTGTTTCGTTCAAATAGTATAACGAAAATCATGCATATAAAAAATACAAAAAACAAATAAAACATTGAAGCAGGGCGTATAATTCTTTCATTGAATTTGTTGTTTAAAAAAAAAACATCAAATAAATAAATAAAAATAAAAATAAGCTAGTAACACTTTTTTCTATAAGGGAAAATAGGTCAGCCGAACCCACCGAATTCTACAATAGAACGGAGCGCTAATTACAGATTATTAACACTTTCCAACCTAGTTGAAAAGTGTTTATGACTTCGGTTTGTCTGGCCGGATGGCCGTCTGGCCGTCTGTCCGTGCATTAACTCCCGTAAATATGCTCGGATTGCTCTGCAATTTTTATATGTTATTGTAGTACTCCATAGCATGTTCCCTATTTCAACGGAAGTGTGTAGCACTTATAGTTTTTTTACATGGACATTCAAAAGAATTTCGTTACATTGCGATCTATGGGGAAAAATCATTTGCGGTTTATTTTAATGATGTTACTCAATTTCAAACACATTGTAATTGATATATATCACTAAGGTGCATTACAAGAAGCTTAATATGGAATAGGGTGTGCATAGCACTTATAGTAACTTTACAGGAACAGTCAAAAGAATTCCGTTACATTACATCTATGGAGAAAAATCGTCTGCGGTTTATTTAAATAATGTTTCATTATTTTAAGCACATTGAAATTTATATATATCACTAAGGTGCATTACAAGAGGCTTACTACAGAATAGTGTGTGTATAGCAGTCATCGTTCATTTACAGGGAGACACAAAAGAATTCTCTACTGTCTGTTTACAATAATTCCTGGAAGTGCGTTTTAAGTTACTGAACGCGATTTTAAATTTAACTCCCTTTTTGTGTATTTACGTGGTGTGTATAAATTCTGTAGATCTTAAACAGGGAAGCACGAAAATTCGCGAACACATTTCCATTTATTGACAAACTCCAGAAGGAGAATTTTAAACTGTGCTACGCTTTTCCTAACTGAACTAAAATTTAGCATCCTATGTAGTATATATACAAATTTATAGATCAGAAAGAAAATATTCGGATATTTTTCCGAATACTGTATAGGTTGCAAATTCCTGAAATTATGTTTTTAAATATGTTATGCGTTTTCCAAATTATTTACTTAGATGCTATCTTTCAGCTTATTAAACGGTATGAATTGTAAAATTATTTTGGAAGCGTTGGAAAGTGTTACATAATCTATGCTTGAAGCATGATTTTTCGTTCTTGTATTATATTGAATTCAGTCGTCCTCCAAGAAAAATTATGGCAAAATGGAGACTTCCTCCCTCAGTGTAGTATGGGATAAATATGTTACAATTCTATTTTATATTTGAAATATCAAAAAGATGCTATACTTTTCACTGATTTATATTTTGTTTTATATAAATAGCTACAAGTTTTATTCCATTTCGTCATAAATATATATATTACGATATATTGCAGGTAATAATGAATGTCATTAGTGACTACCGGTATCTTTGTTATGGGGTAGACACTACTGATGACATGGACATTACGCAGTCGTCACATCATTAAAGTATGGCAATTGATTCGCCGAAAGTCAGGCACGGAAAGAATTCCACCGAATCTCTCGATAAATACCCCAGAGCAGTAGTTCAAGAATAAGACTTGTTGTAGAAGAATCAATGTATTTATTCATAGAGACGTCATCTGTTACATGACGCAGAGTAAAAATTTGTTATCACAGGAGTACGATGCTAACATTCGAAGAGATGACAGATATTGAAGAGAACACCATACACTTAGATAGACACACTATGTACAAGATGAAATACAATGTTGAGTGGAGAATGTGGGTCACTGGAGCCGCATATTATTTTAACAAACAAAATAGAGCAAAATTCTGACGGTCCTCTCCCGTGCAGTATGTTTTATACTAAAAAAAATGGTGTAGGAATACGAACGCGCGAATATGAGCATCCAATAGTTTGTAACAAGGGGTGTGGCCAAGAAGAGAGCGATGGAAAAATTTAAATGTCAATGGGTAGGAAATTAGGTTAAGGATGTGTTAACCTGGCGTAAATGTAATAACTCATTACAGAATTCGGATGAATTTTGAAGGTAAAAGTAAGCGCGCGAAAGCAGGGAATGATGGGACAAATCGAACGATATCTGAAAATAATGAAATAAAAAGAATGTAAAGAAAAAATATTTTGAAAGAATAAATTTCAATGTCTCAATAAAAGGAATTTAATCAAATGCTTTTTAGGAAGTTTTTGCAATTTAGAATAATTTTTAGAATAGGGATTTAAAGAATATTTTGACTAAGAAATGGAATTAAATCAAACAGAAATAAATAAAATAGATAATATTTAGTAATTTAATAGAATGGTGATAATTTGGAATAAGGACTAAGATAATGGCGAAAAGAAGGGAAAATCTTTTTTTATTATTACATATATATATATTTCATTCTTAAAAATAAAATCTCATTTAAGCTCAACAAGAAACATGAAAAAATTCATAAATCATGATCCTCAAAATATGTAAAAGGTGTCAAAATAAGCAAAAGTGATTAAAAAAAGACAGAAATGTTTGAAAAAAAAATATCTCTAATATTAAAACAAGTGGGTAAGTGTGATCCAAGTTCGCACAAAGGGTTTCGTTTAATATTCCTTTCAAAACACTTTATCATTTCTTTAAAAAATCCAAGTAAATTTCATTTTCTAAAAAAAAAAAAAAACTGTCTATTTTTCTCTGTTTTTCGAATATCTGAACCGGCCCGATAGCGGGTGAAGCCCAGTATTATATTCTGTCATAATAATATCTGTCATGTGGACCAAATGCGATATTTACAAAAAATTAATTTCAAAATTAAACATGTTGTACACCTTCAAAATGTTAAAATATGCGAATATTTCCATAATCGGGTTTTTATCATGATTCAATACGTTCCTCAAACTCATATATTTACTATTCTCTATTACTCATATTCATACTCGCTTTGTATTATATTGAAACATTTGAAAAATCCGTTAAACTTGCGATATGACGTCAGATTTTCTTTTTAATTCTCTTATGACGTGTAATTAATCTGCTTTGTGTACATGCACACATACTCATACTCCTTGTATTATTAAGAAATCTTTCTGTTTTATTACCACTATGACGTCAATCATTTTTATTTCATATTAATCTTTTTTTTCAATGGGTCAAACTTTTTATTTTATTTTTATTTTTCACGTGAAAATCGTCTGATAGAAAATTAATTATTGTAGATAGAATTTCATCATGGATTTTTAATTTTTGGCATCTGCTATAAGGAAAAATGTTCAAATTTAATAAGAAAAGGCTGTTAGAATTTTGGTTTTTTATCTCTATTTATTAAAATAATACGAATTTTTCAAATTTTAATATTTTCAGCTCTTCACAGCTGATATTCTGATTTATACACAATGTTCCATCTCCGTAAGTTACACAGTTTTCGAGAATGGCTCTGTGACAGACAGACAACGGAGCGGGAGCAATAGGGTTTCGTGAGATGAACGAAACCCTAAAAAAGAGCAGGCTTCATTACTTGTGCACATTGAAAGCATGGTGGCTCTGTTTTCATTCGTCGTTACAAAAATGCCTACAAGTTTTTTCTTCTTTCCCGTATTGAAATTGCAGAGGATTTCTTCTTTTTTCAAAACATATAGTTCTATGCATAGTTTCCTATTCTGTCAGAAAAAATAACAAGAATGATACCTTTGATTCTGCTGAGCATCCGCTTGCTACGGATTTGCTTTTATATACGACATTTTCCATCATGATTCTATGAAAAACGATTTTACTATTTTGGTATGTACTACAGTTTCTTAAAGTTCGTACAATCTTTTTTTGAATTACACTATTTATCTGATTTATTGTTAGATTAAAGCCAGACATTTGGCTTTTATAAATTATGTCTCATAATTAAAATATTCACGTGAAATGTACAAAACTTCTATGTGCGCTGAATTTACTATTATTAAAATAATACATTTTATGGGAAGTATGGGAATATTCATAACTTAAAATACGACATTGAATGCAATATACCGGGTGATTATAATTAAAGTTACGATTTCAAAAATCGATAGTTTTAAAACTACTGGTCAGAATGACTTGCTATTTTAGCAGAACAATCGTGAGGCAATGGAATTTTGTTTGGCGAAGGAAAAAAAATAGTTCCAAATTCTGCCGATATATGGCGTTGTCAGGGTAATGTCAGGGGAAAGACCAAAAATGTATTCTTGAACCCTTTCCGGCGCGAAGTAAATTTGTTTGCAAAATGATGAAATAATACTCTGACACCGGAATTTACAAACGAATCCATTAGTAAAAAGAAACTTGCTTATTTTTCTGGTTCTTAATGAAAGGAAAATTTTAATTAAATACCGGGTGATTATAATTAAAGTTACGATTTCAAAAATCGATAATTTTAATTAAAACTACTGGTCAGATTGACTTGATATTTTAGCAGAACAATCGTGAGGCAATGGAATTTTGTTTGGCGAAGGAAAAAAAAAGTTTCAAAATGTGCCCATAGATGGCGCTGTCTGGGTTCACATTGTCTGAAGATATGCAAATTACTAATACGTGACATGCGCACCGCAGACATAACAACCATAAAAATGCGCGAGCAGCAGCTCTTTGCCTGAATGCTTCATCATGACTCTGACTATGAAGGATTGCGCTCTGCTCTTGAAGCTTTTTTATAAGAACGATGACTGTGCACTTACAGCTATTAGGAAGTTTCGGACATTAAAATCCATAAAAAAAGCTCCAATAACAACAAATGGTCTGCAAAAAATGATTGCTAAATTCGAAGAGACCGGTTCATTTGACGTTAAACGGGGTAGAGGAAGGAAACCAGTTTCAGCTGCGGCAGTGGAAGATGTGGCTACAGCATTACAGGAACATACTGACAGTGATGCTGGAATCAGCAGTGCAAGGGGGATTGGCCGAATGCTGGATATACCGAACAGCACGGTGCGTAAAGTCCTACGGAACGTCTTACGCTGTTATCCGTACAAGATAACTCATGTGCAGGAGTTGCTACCTGCTGACCTGGAAGCACGTCAATCTTTTGCACTACAATTTCTTGCCCGGATGGAAGTGGACAACGGATGGCCATGGAACATTCTGTGGTCTGACGAATACCACTTTCATTTGCAAGGTTCTGTAAATACGCAAAATTGCAGGATATGGGCGACCGAGAATCCGTCCCAGCTACAGCCATTACCTCTTCAGTCTGAAAAGGTCACTGTGTGGTGCGGAATAACGGCAGCGTTTATCGTCGGTCCATTTTTCTTCGAGGAGATCACACCTGCGGGTTCCGTTACCTGCACAGTTAATGGCAAGCGGTATGAAGCACTTTTGCGTAACCATGTTCTTCCGGCACTTCAACAGCGTCAGTGTGTGGATCGCATAATATTCATGCAAGATGGCGCTCCTCCGCACATTGCTTCTACTGAGAAGCAGCTACTGAGTGATAATTTCGGAGATGATAGGATCATAAGCCGCCATTTTCCAACAACGTGGCCGCCACGTTCCCCCGACTTAAACCCGTGTGATTTCTGGCTTTGAGGGTACCTGAAGAATGTTGTTTATAGCGGGCGGATTCAGAATCTAGCCGACTTGAAGGCAAGCATCACACAACACACCCATTGCATTAGAACAGATACCTTCCGATCTGTTGTGGAGCATGCCATTTTGCGCTTCCAATTAGTAGCGGAACAAGGCGGTGGGCATATTGAGCAACTTATGCCTTAATAATCAGTAAGGTGTTTGTTCCATGAATCTCTTTATTTTTTTTCATTTTTTGTCATTATCGCTGTCGTCGCTGTAAACACGTAGTCTTGTCTTTTCGCTATAAATTTTTAGTAAATCTCTGAACTCTATTTTTTTTCCTTTTGGCAACATTATTCCTATGTTTAACCCTTTAACGGGCGGTGGTCACAAAAAAGGACACCAATTTTAATTCTAAAACTGACAAACGGCACCAAGAATATTTAATTAAAATGTTTCTTTCATTAAGAACCAGAAAATAAGCAAGTTTCTTTTTACTAATGGATTCGTTTGTAAATTCCGGTGTCAGTCTATTATTTCATCATTTTGCAAACAAATTTACACCGCGCCGGAAAGGGTTCAAGAATACATTTTTGGTCTTTCCCCTGACATTACCCTGACAACGCCATCTATCGGCACAATTTGGAACTATTTTTTTTCCTTCGCCAAACAGAATTCCATTGCCTCACGATTGTTCTGCTAAAATATCAAGTCATTCTGACCAGTAGTTTTAAAATTATCGATTTTTGAAATCGTAACTTTAATTATAATCAACCGGTATATATATAACACTAAAAAAATATTTGCAATATAAATTTTGCATGATATTTTGAGGGTTCAAATATAAGTTTTAGAATACTGCCACCACTAAAATACTCAAGAAGATTGATATGCAAATAAATGAATAATACGTTATATAACTTGGAGGTCATTTTGATCTTATATTTCAAGTTAACAAGTTGTTCTTCATAGACGACTTGGAAATTTAAAAAATAGCCAGTAATTGAACTAGCTTCTTTATTTATCCATTGGGCCGTTCTATTATAGAACTCAATGGCGAGACATATTATTGTTTATGCATTTGTGATATAAAAATATTGTTTGATATTTACGTACATTTCCTGTTAAAAGAAGCTTAGAATGAATTTGATTGCAGAATTTAAGTAATATGTATGGACGTTTGCGAATTTTAGAGACTGAGTAACATTTATTTTTGCAATGTTTTGAGTGTTATGGTAACATTTCTAAGAATGAGATAATAAGTATTGAACAAACAAATGCACGAAAATCGCATTCACTGCGAAAATTACAATGCAAATACAAGTTTTTACGGTTTATTACTTTACCCGTTAGATACTGTCGTCCTATTAATAAAAAAAAAGTCTTTTCATTGACTATTATTTTGCTTAAGAATTATTTTTGTTATTATTTGTATGCAGTAATGATCGCATGTGTCTATACGCGTATTATTATGACTTCATTTATCATTCAACATTTAATAATAATAACAATAATAAAAGTTTGGTGCATTCTCTTTACACAGTTGGTCATTCTTTTATTTCTTATATATGTCACACACGTTAAATTTAAAATTCCGGCTATATTTCAAAACGTGTACTAAAACATAGAAAAATATTAAAAAGTTATTATGTCTGTTGTAATACGATATGTTTTAAGCAGCAAATCTTCACAATCCAATGCTATCAGTCTGTTATAAGATGGATCTACTGTTAAAGGCGCGTGTAAATGTTTTATTCTGTTTGGGATTTATGCTTTAACGGACAGCCAAAATAACTGCTACTTTTTTTTCTTCCTAACATCCCTTCTAACTCTATGAAGATTGAACTAAAATATGTATAGACTATATCTCTATCCGGGCTGGTTCAAGGAACTTATCCAAGAACTCCAGGCTGAATCCAACTCGAAATATCATGTCGAACATGAGTGTTACCATTCATAAAAATTAAAGATTTTGTAAGTTTAATTATGTAAATGCTGTCAATACAACATTTTATGACATATTAAAAACCCATTTTATTATAACGATCTCCACAGAATTAAAATGGTACTTTTTTTTTATTTTTGGAATTATTAGAATGGAGTTACAGTCCTCGAACTGTTTTTTGTAGGTTATTGTACATATTCAAAACGTTTTTTCGAACTTTTAACAAATGTTTGCTCGTAGAAATATGCATAACCATTTAAGTCTTTGAAAAATCTGTTAGTATAAAGTTCTTGTAAGTAATTTTTTTATAAAAATAATTAAATAATAACGCATTGTTTTTTAATATTATTAAATATACAAATAAAATAATATGTAAGTTTTGAAGAAATAAATTATATCAAATTTTCAACAGATGAAAATATTCTAACATATTTCACATCATGCAATGACTTCCAAACAAAGAACTATTATAGGCATTCAATAAATAACAAACCAAACGATAGAACGAAGCACCTGCGTACTGTACAAAACTAGCGATCAGTGGAATGACAGTTAACGATTTTATGAAAAAATCCATATACAGCATTGAATTTTTAAATTTTGCGCGTAGTCGGCCGACGTAAGCAGAATAAACATAGTGCAGAGCACAACGTGCAGTTGTCATTATTCTTCAGGCATTCCTTAAAGGGCCACGGCTTGTGGACTTAACCCTTTCAGGGGCAAAGTACTCTTGTAGCTAAAAAGTTGAAATGATTGATTGACACCAGGATTCGCGAACGAATTTATTTTAAAACAAGCAAAAGCTTTTCCTCATGTACCTTATAAATTCAAAATTTGATTACAAAATTCTGGTGTCATTGTGGGATTTTGGGATTAAAATTAAGTGGTATATATAATATACCGGTGCCTTTCAAGGGGTTAATTGAACATGGAATCTATTTAATGTGTAACGTTATTTGGATAGGCTCACCTTTTTGCGATATATGATTAAATCAAAACGTCGTGGACCTGTATTAAATATCGACGTGGGATGCACCCAGTCACACCCTCCATCATAAATACGAATATCTCTTAATTATTCCGGAATAGGTTTAAATACGAACATGTCTTCAACGGGAAAATTAATTTAGTCAAAAAATTTAAAATGAAATATAATAAGTAATACGTACCTGATAGAAAGAAGATGCATTTCCTAATATACACTTTCCAGTTTTAAACATGTTTTTCTTGGATCGGATTCCGGAATAATTAAGAGATGGTGAAATCTGTAGTTATAGCCTTGAAAATATTTTTTTTATCAAAGTTTTTTAACAATATAAAACTGATTACCATGTTATATTAAAATGTGTTTCAAAATGTTTATTATTACTTACCCATCATACGTAGTATAGGGTAAGTCTTCTAATCGTTTTGAAAATCGAAAAAAAAAATTTGACGTATTTACACGTTTCAGACACTGGAGATTCCGAAAAACATATTTTTAGAAAAAAAATTTTTGCCGTCCATATGTGTGTCTGTAAACGCTCTATCTCCCGGAAAAATTGAGATAGAGACTTGCAATTTGGTATGTACTTAGTATGTAATAATGGGAAGAAGCCTATTTAATTTCAATAACCTCGATTAACCGGAACTAGTTTTTTCGGACTCTCGAAATATTCGTTCTGATAAAAGGTATGTAAAAATTTTCGAAATTGTTTATTTTAAGAAATGAATATAAAAGACAATAAAAAAACATAAATTTTGCATAAAGCATGAAGTCGATCGGATAATTAGTTGCCGAGATATTTGGAATCCTATTTGCCACACTCTTCGATTTTTCATGACCCTGTATTTCATCCAAATTTCAATTCAAAGATATATTTTAATTGGAAATTTGACGCTTAATCAGATGCAATAAACCGCTAGTTAATAGGATTATTAGTTTTGGAGTTATAAGGATGTTTCTTTCAAGCAATTCAGTAATCGAGCCTTTAAAGTTTAGGACGTCATCAAGCCACGATTTTATTTGAATTGCAATACATTTTATAAGTAATTTACACATTTTTATTTTAATATTCATTATGCATATCCATGATGTGTAAGTATTACGGTGGCCCCCAACGACTAGTTTTTTATAATTATTCCTTAATAATAATCCTTTTAAAGTCTTTAAAGGGAACATTTGTTACATGGTCATTTTATTACACGTGATTTGGCGTTCAGAGGATTGACTAAACCTAAAGTAATCACTCATTTTTCTTTATACATCCATCACATAATACTAGTGAAAATTTAATAAAGAAAACTTGGTGCATTATCTTTAATGCTGGAACTATTTGAAACCTATATACTCAAATAAAATATCTTTATAAACAGATATTTTTACACTGTTTCATATTAAGTAATTTAGAAGTCGTTTGAAAGTTATTTTGAAAGTCTTTATAGTTACATTGTTCTTGAAATGTTTAAATAAAATAGCCTTTGTGTAGCATTTTTACAAGCTATATCAACGTAAATTAATGCATTGTTTGAAGAATGAATTAAGATAAACAATAATAATTACTGCAATTAATACAAATTTATGTCTCATGCAAAAATAAACAGAAGATATTTGTTGAACCACCACTTAAGATAAAAATTTTCCAAAATGTAAATTTGGAAAATGTATTTACTGTTTCAGTATACAATATTTTTAATTGTTATTCTTTATTATCTGTATTTTTTAGTTGAGTTTATATCCAAACACAATATAGAAGGAATGTGTTATATATGTATTAAGTTTTATATTATGTTATCATTTAGTTAATCAAAAGAACATGCTTTCAAAACATGCTTTCTACTTTTATTACATTTTGTGTTTTTTTTTTCAATATTATGAGTTGTTTTATTTTTGTTTGCAATACTTTTAATATACTTGATTACAGTACATTACACAATATTTTACAAAAAAAAAACAAATTTAATAAGGAAAACAAAAGCATTGTAAAACTTTAATTCGACAAATTTAATAACGAATAACACATAAAAAAAATATAGTGTCATTAGTTCAAACTAAGAACGTTCAGTTCTTCTTTTTTTTTTTTTTTTTTTTTTTTTTTGTGTGTGTGTGTGTGTACATTTTGAATAACATCGGCAAAAAAATGCAGGCTTTAAAGAACAAAAAACGATTTTTGTAGCAAAATTCTTTATATAAATGTATGTATTGTACTTTAAAAAAACAAAAGTGTAAGTAGTTACTCTTTCATACATCTGTTACTGTATAAAAAAATTAAAATAGTAAGGTTTACTTAACCTTTAAAATTAAGGCATTATGAAATTTTGTTTTTAAGGTATTCTAAATACTTTATTGCACAATTGTGGAAATTTTCAACCGACCTATATTTATTGGCAGATATAAGAACTATATTAAGTCAAGTTATGATGTTTAAGTATTTAACATAGAAGTATAGTTAATTTTCATTAAAAAAAATGTAACTGTCAAAGATTTAGATTCTAAAAAGTGTTAATGTTTGTTTAGCACGTTAAAAGGTTTTAAACTAGATTAAGTATTGCAGTCATTATTCAATTTTCATTAAGAAATAGCAATCTTTTTTTAAAGTATACATTGTCGACTTCAGAAACGGAAGTTTTCATTAAACGTATGCTTGTGTAACACACATGTATAAACTAGCTCCACTGTTCTAATATATTTAAATTTCTTTTAAAAATATTTCTTTAATTGCAAAACATAAGACATTACATAAGTTTAAGATATATCATATATGGCCAATTTTACATTTTAGACGTTTTGTCAAATCTATACAGAAATGCTAGGTGAAACGTCAGCTGTCTGGAAGCATTTTTAAAAAAATATATTTCCGTATTGTAAGTATATCTACATTCTTCTTGAATTAGAAAAACATATGTATAAATATTTCATCAACTAGCTATAGAACACTTTTTAATACAATTTTTAAGGTTTATGAAAGCCGGGCACATATTTCGCCAACAGAATTTTTTTCTATGTTTTATTTTTTGTGTTTTTAAATTACAAATAATTGTCTGATGTTGAGGTAAAATGCTTTCGTGTAAAGTATTATTGATCTTTTTCTATATTTTAAAGAAAACTGAAAGTCATTTATTCTAAAAGTATATAATATATGCATTTTAAGTGAAAGTTTCCTATTTTAAATGTAATGAATGAAAAGTTTCATTTTAAAATAAATGAATGCAATATTGAACACAAAGTTTTTAAAGGTGTTTTACATTAACACTTAAAACATTTTTCGTGTTATTAACTTCTTGCTTTTATTTAAGTATTAAAACGTAATTAACGGATTTTTTCAAAGATTTTTTTTGTTTTGTTTTTAGCTAAACCATGTCAAGATTCTTCCGCTGAAAAAAAAAATGCATGTAAAAATGCTTACATGAAAAAAAGTTAATTGAAGGAAATTACATTTATATGGAAATTTTAAAATTATTTTGTTCACCGCCCTAGAGAATAAATGTTGGAAGGAATTATTCATTGATATAATTTAGAACTAAAAAAAAAAAAAAAAGAGAGACAGAATGTATTTTTTATGGAGTATTAAAATAACAGTTGTTATAGTTTTTTTTTAAAAATACAGTATAACTGAGTAAATTTCATTAACATTTAACCCCTTAACTGTGGGAGGTATTTTGACGCCATAAACTAAAAATAAGCACAATACACCACATTTCCGTACTAAAATATTTGCTTTGTGTAATCGAAAATGGTCTGCCGATTAATAAAGCGAAGGTTGTGTTAAATAATTACTGGTGTGCAAAAGCTTTCAGTAACAAAACAAGCAAACTGTTCTTGCCAGAACTGAGTTCGGGCTACACAGTTAAGGGGTTAATATACCAACAACCGGTCATTTGACCGGTACCAAATAAAAATACTTTGATTCGAACCAGAATTTTTTTTTATGAAATAAATAAATGTAAATCACAGGGAAATAAGTTTAATAAAAAAGTTAAATAGTTTTCAATAAAAATTCTGGTGTGAAATATTTTTATAAAACTTCACTGAAATTTCCGGCATGTTTGGTGTTAATATATTTTTCATATTTTTAATTATAAAACTATTCACAGTCATATGAAGTGTTAAAATAAAGGAATTAAAAATAATTTTAATGCGAAGATGTACAGGTTCTATAATTAAAAGAACCTTCCTTAGACACCACTAAATTTTAACAGCTATCTTTGAAAGGTCTAAAATAAATATCAACTGAATAATAAATTCCTATTAAAAATATTTCATGATATAAGAAAATGTATATACGAAATATATGGTTACATCACTCTAAAATTCTTCAGTTTGCTCTTAGTATTATAAAGCTTTTAAATGTTTATTTATTATATTTATTTTACGTGAATATTATATTTTATTAACGCTGCAGTGAAATGAATTTCAAATTTGGTTAGTGGCTGAAGTCAGTATGAAAATAGAATGTTTAACATATAAGTTTAAGTTAAAATGTTCAGAAAAGTTTAGTCAAAGTAGAAATTTACCATGTTCAAAATGTCACAAGAGTGTTAATATATTTTTTAGGAACTCTACAACAGTTCAATCGATGGTTGTGTTCTATATTTTATACTTAAAAATCGTAAAAAAAAATTGAACATTGATGTTTACAAAATATGTGTCGGTCTTGAAAATGTTGATGCAATTCAGGACTTGAGTTCGGTGGTTTTAGACGCGCCGGGCGCTCCTCAGACGATTGGAGGCGCAGCCCAGTTTTACCAATATATTTATCAGAGGTGACTCGCCATTAAACACCACGTTACAATATGCGCGCCTAAGGGAACGTACGAAAACTGAAGCGCACGAACGAATCATATTTGGAATGCAGTTTATAATTATGTAATTTGCTTGTAAAAAGATGCACAGATCAATTTATTCTTATTTAGAGGAGACATGTTTTTTAATTATCTACAAAAATAATTAAATAAATAAATAAATAAATAAAAATAAATAAATAAATAAAAATAAATAAATAAATAAAAATAAATAAAAATAAATAAATAAATAAATAAATAAATAAATAAATAAATACTTGGTGGATACATAATTTAATTTACAGTGAGTATTTACATTTTACTTACCTTCTGTCGAGACGTTTATCATTTTAGATCATTTAAGTGCACTTTTCTAAAAGCAAAAATATCTCACACAAAATTTCTCGCCCGTTCTCAAAATTTTGTAAAATTTTCTTTGCATTATCCAATCGGAGAACTTTCTGCTATAATGAAGGCAAAGAAAACTTTTCAATATTACTGGTAAGCAGAGCATTTGGACGGCCTTCGCTGGCTATGCCACTGGTCAAAAACGTACATATGAAGTTTCGTTTAATTATATGCATAACTTCTTACACTTTTCGATGATACAATAAGGAAAATGGAACAAAAATTGCTACCTCAGCATACCCTTCTAGCGGTTTATTCCCAATCTCAACTGGGACCTTCTGACCGTCAAATATATATATATATGAAGTTTGGTTCAATTCTATGCCTAACTTCGTACACTTTTCGATTTAAAAAGAAGACACATTTTGTAAAAACATGTTTTTCGGGATCTCTGAAAGCTAGAACATGTAAATCCGTCGAAAACCGGAAATCGAAAAAAAATCGATTACAACGCTTTCCTCGATTACAGATAGAAGAAAGTAATAAAATGTTACGTATTTAAAATAACAAAAAATATATCCTGCATGTATGTTGTAAAATATCTCGTATAAATATAAAAAAGGTTTTTAAAATTTATGTAACAACACACATAAATGGTACGTTTTATTTATTTATATATATTTTTTACATTAAACTCACAATAAACCTAAATAAAAAAATATTCTTTTTACTGGAATAGAAAGATGAATTCGTTTTTAGAAATATTCCTGTAAAAAAATATAGAATAAGAAAATATTTTATAATAAAGTATTTTCTTGTCCGGAAAGTTCTTTGTCTTTGGAAAAGTTGGCAAAGATGAATTCGTTCTTAGAAATATTCCTGTAAAAAATATGGAATAAGAATGTACTTTATACTAAAGTATTGGGTTGGCCGGAAAGTTATTTTCGTTTGGAAAAGTTGGTTCGTACCGGGTAACTTTATCATTTACTTATTAGACATTAATTGAGATAGCTTCTATCTATAACAGGGTTCGTAGGAACTCCTGGAATTTTCAGGGAAGTTACCAGTATTTTCTTATAGAAAAACTCGTCCTTTGTTATCGTGCAATTAAATAGAGAGTTTTTCTTTAACAAAATACTGGTACCCTGCAAATTACAAGCGTCTAGCCCCTGCACTTTGGCTACGATTTCAAAAAATGGATCGTGTTGCGTGCATGCGCATTGCTCTAGACAGTTTCAACGAGAACCATATTAATTTTATTCCATTCCGCGGCAGTTTTTTTAAATTCGTAAAAGGATTTTGATTTAAAACTTTTAGCGTAATATAACTAAATATTTTCTATCACAATTTTCATTATTTTTAGTTTTTTTTTTTTTTTTTTTTTTTTTTTTTTTTTTTTTTTTTTTTTTTTAACATTCTTAAAGAAATTTAATTTCAGACTTTTACTAAAATACACTTTTTTCCTCCGGATTTTTCAATTTTTAAGGATTTTTAACGATTTTATAGCGTTTTAAAGCGAATTTTTAACATCCAAAAAACAATTTTTAACATAAAAAAAAAAAAATCACTGGACACACGAAACTCGCTTTGAATCAATCTCTAGAATGCACGAAATTCATTCAAGCCGCGGTCAATAACTTGTGTATGTACGCTTCGCGTACATTAACCGAAAAGAAACATCACTGGACGCATGAAACTCGCTGCACAGCATTCTCTAGAATGTACGAAATTCATTTATAACCAAATTTCATATTTATTTCCATTTTGTTTCAAACTTTCCATCGCTTATATGTTGAAAAATGGAAACTTTACATTTTTTTATTAAAATTATTTTTTATAACTCAAAAAAATACTGAAAAATAAAACTTTCCGCCGCTGGGATTCGAACTCAAGACCACATAACGGAAGAGAAATGACATACCACAGAGCTATACGCACTCATTTTGAAATGGCTTAGAACAAAATTTTAAAGTATCAGACAAGCACGCATGCGCGCAGAGTGATCCGTTTTTTGAAATCGTAGCCAAAGTGCAGGGACTAGACGCTATATGAAAATTCCAGGAGTCCGTACGAACCTTGTAATAATTGCCGCGTAAAATTTTCCGGTACGAATTTTGTTTTTCCAAATAAAAGGAACATTTCGAACACTTCAATCGTATAATTACTTTATTACTCCAAAGCATATTATTGAAATAATTGATAGTTACTGATTATGAAAATATAAATGATAAATTTAATCTTTCAGAAAGTATAGCTTCCATAAAAAGTTAGCTGTCAGATTTCCTTATTTTCTGGGGCTATTATAAATTGATATTAAATAAAACATAAATGCTTAATGTATTTAAAATTAAAAATATAGTGCATGTGTGTTAAAAAATATATATAATTAAAAAAAAAATCATGCAACAATATATTTAGATGGAGCGTTTTTTTTTTATATATATTTTTTTGCATTGAAGCTCAGAATATCTTGAATAAAACATATTATTTTTACTGGAATAGATGTTGGATTCGTTTTCTGAAATCCTTCTGTAAGGGTATAGAATAAGAAAGTACTTTATGCTAAAGTACTTTCTACGTAGACAGTTTTTTTTCCTGGACGAAATATTTTGCGTTCCAAAAAATATGACTATTAAGTTAACATGTGTGTCAAATGGCATATTCGAGATGCAGAAATCTTGAAATCCAATATATTCGGAAGAAACTTTCTACTGCATTTCTCACAAAAATCTGAATATATAGAAAATATGCATTAATACTTAGCCATGCAAAAGTATATTACAAATTTAAATATGCATGTTTAAAATGAGCATTGTCAAAATATTTTTATATATGCCTATGTTATGTTTTTTTTTTTGTATTGTGTTACATAGTAGTTTTATTTTATTTGAAATTAATATTATAAAACATTAATTTGTTTTCCTAAAAATTTAGAAACATTTGGTGTACAAAATACACAAAACGGGAAGTTTTGCTGTGTGCATGCGCGCGAATATTTACGGGTTAAGGTGCAGACGAAAATTATTTAAAAACTAATTATGATAGAACCTTACAATTTTGCCTTTTACTAATTTTCATGTGTACCTACTTTTCTGTTGAACCTAAATTTATTCTGTTCTTTGTGTATTGAAAAATTAAATCTAAACTTTTTTTTTCTTTTTAATTTATTGAATATGATTATAAAATGAATTTGAATATACTTTTAAATTTAGATTCAGTGTAAAAATATATTTGTATATGTGAAAGTGAATGAAATATTATATTTGTATCTTAGTAAAATGTTTAAAATCTTGCGCACAAAATGCATATTTTACAGGGTTCGTACGTTTTTACCATAATTTTTAATAGAATTTTTCACTTTATTTAAATTCAGAAAAGTATTAGAAATCCTGTATCGAAATGATGAGTCTGCAATTTCTGCTATTTAAATAATAAATAGAAAAATTCTATTAAAAATTATGGTAAAAGCGTACAAACCCTCTTTTTTAATATTTATTTTTTTAAAGCCATTTTTGTTGTTATCATTTAAAATTGCTAAATATTTGAATGTTTCTTTTTCCAAACCATAAGTATGTGTGAAAGTACGGAAGCAAATATTGTTGTTTTCCATTCATTAGTTTTCAAACTACGTACGCTTTCGTACTGGTTTAATAATTGTCATTTTGATGCAGCTTAATGTGCTCTCCTCTTTTAAAAGCAATTTTGAAATTTACATTAGCATTTTCCGAAATGCGGCCAAACAGAATCGTATTCAGAAATATCCTGAATCTGATACATATCATGCTTCTGAAAGCTGTTTTTTAACCATCTGACTGCTTATCCCGCTATTACCACGGGCAAGACATTTGTGGAAAAATTTATATGATACACAATTTTTGAAGCAATTATTTTTTTAAATGTTCACACTCAAGAGTAAAATTGTAAATGATAAATATTCTACATATTTCAAATACATGATGATTTGAAATATGTAATAATATAGATACGTATTCGTCGAAAGAAATTTTTTTTTTAAATAAGCAGTCAGAGGATTAAAATGAGTTCAATCAAAATTTAGCTAAAAAGCAAAAAGGAGAAGGATCGAACTTTGTAGAATGCTTAACAAGTGAAGCTTATATGAGAAAATAAAAGATGAAAAAGGAGTGAAAGAACAAAAACTAAGGACAAAATTGAAAAAGAAAAATATTAAAGCTTCAAAATACAAAAAAAAAAGTTTTTCAAAAATAGAATAGAGCAAAAACTGGACGTCATTCTCTAAAATAATCTAGAAGTAAATGTAAGAAAAAGCAGAAGAAGATATAGCGAAGCCTAAATATCAAAATTATCTAGATAGAATTCTTCCCGGAAATTAAAAAAAAAAGGCTTACACGAAATGTGGAAAGCAAGAACGATTTAAAATGAAACTGAAAAGAACTGAATATATGAATGAACTGAATATATATGAAATGAACTGAATATATAACGTCATCAATGTAGGGGGTAGGGGGGGGGTCTGGCACTTGATATCGTAAGATATCTTTAGAGGGAGAGGTGTTGTCTTTTGATATCGTTATCATTTTTAATACAAATTTTGTTCTTTTATTTTTAGTAACTTTATTTACATCGAAATAGTCTTTTTTTTTGTTTTTTTACTTCTGTTTTCATGAAAATACACTTTTTAGTAAAACCGTTAAATGATTATAAAATTATCTCATTCCAAACTATGGAATACCCCAACATTTGACATTCTTATTCATCTGCCATATACGCATATATACGCATATAATTCGCTGTTTGTGAAACTAGGTGTGAAGTATGTTTGAAATGATACATACTTCTTGTGTTTACTAGAAAGAAAAGTGAAATAGTGTTGTCCACCTGTTTTGTGTTTAAGAAATCCTGCTTGTCCCACCCCGTGCAGGGGGTAAGTTACTGTTGAATGCATTATGCAACAAAAACAGGGTTCGCACGCTCTTAAGCCACGTTGCATTTTGTAAGGACTCTGCCACCAGTATAATTGAACGATCATATTCTTCCTAATAGTATTCAAGATTCATTACGTAGAAGATATGCGATTGCTGGTGAAAGACTCCTTACAAAATGGGGCGTGGCTTAAAAGCGTGCGAACCCTGCAAAAAGCTATTAATAAATACTTTTAAATAATAACTATTTATAATAATTATTAGATGATATAAACTTATATCATATATAATAGAGATATCTTATTGACTCCTTCTCTTCATTTGAATAAAAAAAGAATGCGAATAATAAATGTAAAACCATATATGTATATCACTGTAAATATCTAAAAATAATAACAAAGTAAACATTGTAAAAATAAAGATATTTTAGACATAACGTTATATATGCACAGTCCCAACTATGTCTTTATGATACACAGCGATAGACTTTGTTTTGGTAATATGTATGTTGTATTGTTATTAATTTGTTACCTCCTGTCAAAATTAAAATAAGAGATAAAGTGTGAATTTTGAAGAGTTAATTATTTCATTTTAATAGACTTAATATATAATATACAATATAATGTATCTCAAAGTTACTTTTTTTGGCTATTTAAGTTACCGTTAAATAAATTTATTAATATTTTAAGTACTTCTATAATACGTGTTCAAACTTTAAATCAGGGTTCGTTCGCTTTTACCACAGTTTTTTAATATAAATTTTCTATTTAATATTTAAATAGTAAACGCCTCCTTTAATTGCAGGATTTTCTCATTTGAATAAGGCGAAAAATTCTACTAAAAATTTGTGCTAGAATCGTACGAACCCTGTAAAATTATATTATTCAACTCTTTAATAAGTATTTAAAAAAACTGATAGCAGTTAAAGGAATATTTAAAGATTAACTGACATCCATAAAATATCTTGTAACATTTAGATAAACTGGACGTCTCATTTAGTATTTTACTACTGTAAATGTGCCAATCCTTATCATTTTTGCTTAGATTACAAAACAAGTTAGTTTTGAATTGAAAGCACATGATTCAAACTTTTTCTAATTAACAAAAAAATATTTTTATATCAATATGCCAAATATACCTTAAATGTGATAAAACGACCGTGTTTCATTTAGGGAAAATGACCTTAATAATACTATAAAGGGAATTGTTTTTTACTTTTTATATAACAATTTATAGAAAAATTTGTTTCGTTTATAGAAAATTGAATTGTAGAAAATTAAGGTAGAATGGTATGATATTTTCTAATAAGAAGACGATTTAACTTATTAGAGAATCATGAAGAAATGCTTGCCTAGATTTTAATTTAATATGTTTCTCCTATTCAATGCAAAAACAACAAAGTATCAAGATCCCTCATTTACATTTCATTCCACGTCTATTTTTTTTTTATTAGACAAAAGATATTTTTTGAATAAATGTTTTTTTTTTTTTTTTTTTTTTTTTTAACGACTAGCTACAAAACTTTTTAGCAGCGTTTTACCGTTTTTTGTTAAAGTAATAAATTCAGTTTTAAGAAACAAGAGTATCATGGGTATGGAAAACTTTTAACATGGAAAAACATTTCAACTTACAGAAAACGTAGCAAAATTTTGCATATGTATTACATTTTTTTAAAGATTTCTATTGAAACCATGCGTTTTCAAATAATATCCCTTTCCAGAATTAACCCTTTTGGGGGAAAGCAATTTTGTTCCTGTAACCTCGAACTCACACCGGTGTTTACGAAAGAATTTAATTTAAAATAAGGAAAAGCAATTTTTCAACATCTACCCGTCAAAGTTAAAAAAGTAAAATTTCATTAAAAGTTTCTGGTTCAAATCAGATTAAAATTAGGTGGGATATAATATATACCATCGCCCCTCAAAGGGTTAATATCACAACACCCTCCATTTTGCCTACTGATCTTCCATATATTGTTTTTTTTATTTTTATTTTTTTTTTTTATTTAATAACATTTGTATATTACTTATTATTGGCAAAATATTGTGCTACTAACTGTTGAAAAATTATTCTGACAAAGCTGGTAGGCGTAGGAATCTGGTTTCGAACTAGAGTCGTACATTGAGTTGGGTTAAATGATTTTAACCGAAACCTATCGGATTCGCGTTTCGGGTTGGGTTAGGTTGTTGCTCATTGTTTTCGTTGCTGGTAGAATTCGGGTTGGGTTGACTTTAAAATTTTCGGAAACGGGTTGGTTTGGGGTTGTGGTTTGCTTATTTCGGGTATGGTTCGGGTTGACCAGATTTTCATATGAAAGTCCTGAATAATTTTTAATGAGAAAAACTATATATTTGCAAGTTAATGAGAATGTATGTGTTCATATTTATACTAGAAAGATACCATAGTTATAAAGCTATAATTATGGACTATTTCCCATAATTTATTTAAAATATGGCTTAATTTTCTTTCACTTCGGTGTCTGGTCGATGCTTTTTTTTAATCGGTTTTAGGGTTGACTTTAAGCAGCATTTTATGATTCGAGTGGGGTACAACCACATACCTTCTAATAAACCTATTAGATTCTTTCTCTGAGGGTACAACCCATCCGTGCAGGTCTCTAGTTCATACCGATGTAGCGCTAGTTTGGAGTTTTTAGTAGTTTTCTCCAAACCTTGCGTAAATACGGAATAGTTTAATTATTTAATGATTCAAAAAGAGGACAATTAGGCTTCCTTTTGACCTATATCCAGATATGCCAAGCTCCTAACCAAACTTTCGTAAGATGTGGATTCACTTGACCCAGTTTAACAAAGTTTCAAACTAGAAAAATCATTTGATGAATGTTTATTTATTTAAGATTTCAACATGAAATTTATTTAATTTTAGTTCTTAAAAATATTTCTGGTTCGAAACATATTAAACCTGGGTCAAATTAACCCCCATATCACGGAAGATTAGTGAGATCTTGGCACCTCTGCCTATATCCCTCACGCAGATAATCAGCCTTAACAAACAAACAATAGCCCGCCTTCGTATAATATTTCTAATATATATTTGATATTTCTAATATATATCTAATTTATCCATTAAAGTAATTATTAAAGGGAAAAATCAAGCAAATAATTTAGAGTTATTTCAGAACATTTCCATAAATAGGTATTTATTGAATCTATTAAAATAATCAAAACACAGATTTTAAAGCTATCAGATTTAGTGAACCCCATCTCAATGTATCTAGAAATACATATTAAAATCTCCATTCGCTAAAATAATAAAATTTTTACAACTGGGTTAAATGTCCTGGGACAATTTATGTTATGAGCAAACTTCAAAGATAACGTTCTTTATGATTTATTGTGTCTGAATAAATGTTCGTAGATGGAATATTTCTTTTTTTGGACATTACGGAATTAAATAAATGTCTGTGGGGACAATGAAGTTCTGATGTACTGCCTTTTTACTTAGAACGCATTTAATTCCTTTCTGATTTGAAAAGATTTAATAATATAGTATTTTGATATTGTGTTTGATATATTTTTATTCGTTTTAAATCCAGTCTAAACTTAATACATGCTTAATACTACTTAGTAGCATGGATTTTTCTCGAGCATTATTTGACTTTAAATACAACAATTATATTCAGATTTCACAATTGGGATGATTTTTTTTTTTTTTTTTTTTTTTTTTTTTTTTTTTTTTTTTACAGAAAAGAAATTTTTATGTTTACTATGCAAAATGAGGGGGAAATTCACACACTTATTAAGTAAAATTTTGGCAACAATATGCCCAGAAAATCCAGAATTTTTGCATGATTTTAAATTGCAAATTTATTTTTAAGGACATCGGATTTTCTAGTTGATAATTTTTTTAATAAGTCGCCCGATTGATTGGTGCTATTCATTTATGGAGTATTGTTACTTTGAAGGCTAATATAAGTTTCTGCAGAGCTGCCAAGTTCCACTAAACTTACGTAATATGTGGTTTAATCTGACCCAGTTTTACAACGTTTCAAACCAGAAAAATTAATAGATAAATCCTTATTTATTTAATTTCAAGTTTCTACCTTGAATTTATTTTATTTAATTTCTTTAAAAAAAATTCTGGTGTGAAACGTGTTAAACCTGGGTCAAATTAACCCACATATTACGGAATATTAATGAGAGCTTGGCACCTCTGGTTTCTGGCACTTATTCATCTTGTATGGGTGGCATAAAGAATCTGTTTTACACTTTTTCGAACGTCTCCGATTGATGTTTTTCTTGTTTGCTAATTCTCTCTTCGAAATATAGGGGATGTACCGATTCCTCTTTAATGTCACTGTACGTTTTTTGGAATCCTTGTCATTTCATTTATTACTACGCAATGTCCTATTATGGCTGAGCTGTTATTAGGGTGGAACGAAAAAACTTTTTTTTTAAATTTCAAAATGCTATAGTTTTCAAAAGTTGCCTTTGATCAAAATAAAGACGGAAATTAAATATTAGCGTAATTGGATTATGTTTTCAGGTGCCGCAAGAAGGGTAAACTTTAGGTTTTTATTAAAATTTTGAGAATTTTCGCAGTTATGTAAAAAAAAAATAATAATAATAATTTCAATATGCTATAGTTTTCAAAAGTTGCTGTTGATCAAAATAAAGATGGAAATTAAATATCAGCGTAATTGGATTATGTTAAGAGGTGCCGCAAGAAGGGCTTTAGGTTTTTATTAAAATTTTGACAAATTTTGCTATTATGTTTAATATTTTTTTCAATAGGCTATAGTTTTCATAAGTTGTCTTTTAAATCAGTTTTAATCGGTTTTAAATCTTTTTATTCAGAAAACATGGTAAACTTACTGCGTAATACATTTTAATTACAAAAATAATGAAACATGAATAGTATTCAATGAGGTAGAAACAGAACAAAGTTCAGAAGAGAACACTATACTATCCCAATTTTTTTATTGCCTCTACGTTCAGTGTTTCTGAAACCTCAAGTAATCAAAATCATAGTCAAATGGGCATGAAATTGCAATTTGCGGTTTCTGCTTGCGATCGAACTTGAATATCAGACAAAATTGCTGCAACAATTCCAAGCGCCGCTCTGCAGGATATTGGTCTGATAAGTGATGAAGAAAGAAGTATGACAGAAATGTATTGACAGAATAAAAATTAGATGAGAACAAATAAAGAACCTAAAAAGATATGTAGAAGACACTGTAAAACTAGTTACAGAAAGTAATTTTTTTTTATGTAAGAAAAGACAAGACTATTGTGCAAGAGAAGAAAGGAATTAAGTATTACAAAATAACTGTTATCGAAGAACATATATGACTTGTTCCAGAACTTGGATCAAAATTTTCAAGACACGTAAAACCGATTTTTGGCACTGTAAAATGTATAAAAGACAACATAATGACATTTTTAAATGGCAACAACCAATACTTAAACATTACTACAATTGGATATGATGGAACTGCGCCTCGAACACTGAATTAAATAATGGTGCAATTGCTTTATTGGAAAAGGAATTATGAAAGCCACTGCAATGCTTGATTTGTCTGTTTCCTGCAAGTGAACTACCCGTTCGTCATCTATTTTCTTTCATAGATGGAAAAACTAAAAATCCAAATGAATTTTGAGTGAAAATAAGGAAACAACAGGATAAGTGTTCTGAACTTCCAGTGACTGAGTTTTATTAAAAATAACATTACATTGCTAAACTTTAAGGATAATTAAATAATGAACTAAATATATTTCTTAGAAATGTGTAACACAATCTCCGTTAGAAGTTGCTCTTCTGTTTTGTCTATTAAGAAATCAGAAAATATTTGTAATTCACCATGGTTTACCTTCGCAATCAGAATAATTCATTTGTACGTGAGAACAGAATATCCATATACTGACTGAATACATTTTGAAAGTGTATGCAACTGTTTGGTTTAGTATAAAGTTGAAACCATCTTCTATCTATGGACGAAGCACTTGTGAAAACGTGTCAGCTACGATACCTCAATTACACTCCTAAAAATGTAATTGATCCAATCAGCCAAAGCAATGCATACTTTGCTGCACATGAAAATGTACTCCATTGTATGCTATCAGATGATATAAGTCATTAAGGAGTTTGCATCACGCCGAATTGTAAAAACAGGGCTGGAAATGAAGTTGGCATCAGACTTTTTTTAATTCTTGTATGTATAAACTTTGATGTCACGGATTTTGCTGATATGATTCAATGGCATGATGTTAAAGTAACATAGCCTCCTATGACGATGTATAATGCTGACTACAGACTAAAGCAGTAAATAAAGCAAGCAAAATAATCTGATCATGAGAGTCAACGTATTGACTTCAATTTTTCCCTATGTCACACGCAAGCAGTTAAAATGATAGTTAAATTCGTTACCGAGTCATCTTTACAGTTTGCAGCACTTCTGCAAGAGATGAATTGATAACCCCCCCCCCCCCCCCCCAAAAAAAAAAAAAAAAAAAAAAAAAATTCAAAAGATCATGCGAAGATTTGAAACAAAAGACAAAAAACAAAACAATCCGATGTGTCAGTGTGATTATTATGGACCATGTGTGATTACTATGGACATTAGAGAAAAATTAATGTTTCTTAAAAATAAAGTTTTGCCTTTAAAAACAATATAAAGTCTAATCCAGTGTTGCCAGTGGGCTACTTTTTTAAATTCAGTTTTCTTGATTTACACCACTTTTTTGTGAAAGTAAAATTTGTCCTATTTAAAGACAGATTAAATATCGCTAAAAGAAAGTGAATTATACCATTTCGAAAAAGTGGTGTCAATGAAGCAAACTGAATTTTAAAAAAGTAGCCCACTGGCAACACTGGTCTGATCTCTTTTAACGGACACCCTTATATATATGGTCACCCCTCTCTTACGGCCAAATTAAAATTTCTCTGCGAACATTTACCTCTCGTTATAACTAACAACCAATCTCTTGCAGTCACCTCATTTTTTCAGACATTTTATTTTGGTCACATAGTTGTCCGTTAATCAGAGGTTTCACTCTTTTAAAGTTTTTCTAAATAAGTGTGATTTGTTTAACCAAGATACGACAATTAAAGATTGCATTTCTTTCATTTCAATGTAGTACTATAAGAATATGTTACTGTAAAATAAATAAAAAATAATATGGTGAAAATCGCTAAATTCTACAAAATAATTCTTTCTGTAATGGCATCTAAAAATTCATAATACATAGAATGTGCAAGTTTTCTGTAAAAGTATCATATTTTGAATATTCTGTTTACAAAATATATGTACATTATGTTAATAATCAAGAAAAGAACTTTTTTCTAAAAAAGGCAATTTTTATCGTTTTTTCATAGAAAAGTCATTTTTGAAGCTCTTTGCGGCACCTGAAAATATTTTAGTACAGCAACAAAATTTTATATTCTTCATTCTAATCCCAAAAGGCAACTTTTGCCGACTATAGCAAATTTCTAACTGAAAAAAAAATTAACTATTATTTTCGTTCCACCCTACTGTTATATCTGCTTCACGGCATCCGATACAGTTCCACATGGAGCGTGTAGCACCCGAAAGTCTAAAACATGCCCATTGCAGTTTGTTTTCAGCATGTAATGTACAAAGCGTACATAATCAAAGTTCACCTACTAAGAGCTGATTCTACTCGAAACTATTCATCAGAAATGTATGAAATTTCGTAATTGTCTAAATGAAGGGGTGCGAAAAAAATTTAGAAAAAAAAAATAATTTAAAAAAATGGCCACCAGAGGGCGTATTACTGATTTTTTCTATAATGTAATAATATAAAAGCAGAATATGTATATGCAGAATATGTATATGCAGAATATGTATATGCAGAATATGTATATAAAGATAAACACTGTTCCCTGTGTTAACATATATTGTCATGTAGGATTACAGACCGCAAAATAGCATGTTCAAAATCCACGCGAGGCAAATTCTTGCCATTGCACCACCTACGAATGCCTTTCAAAACTCGAAAGTCCGCAAAGCTTCTGGTGCGGAATCACCAATTTGATAAAACAGTTACGCCAGTAAACCACCATCTTGTAAACTGCGCAACATTTTCCGTCGAATAAGAATGATATGGACAAGAAATTCACTGTGTTGTTTAATTTACCATTTTCATTATTCGTGAGCAGATACATCACGTGGTCGCTAAAATTTTCATATATGCTGAAAATTTATCAGAAAACGCCCTCTGTTGACCATTTTTTTAATTTAATTTTTTGCTAAATGTCATTTGCATCCCTTCATTCAGACGCATTTCAAAGATACTATTTTTCTGATGAATGGCTTCGAATAGAGACAGCTAAGTGTAGTATTTGAACTTTAATTATTACACCCCGTCAGAAGTGCTTTTTTTTCTTTTAGAAGGTAATTATCACACAACTTCGGCATCAAGTAAATAATATGTATCAGTAAGGTCTGAGGTTTATTTAGATTGTAAAGATAATGAAATTTGAGATGGAATTTAGTAGTGCTTGTTTATTTCAAATTGAAGTTTGCCGGATTCATTTCTTGTCACCATGTGATGTAATTCAAACGAATTTTTGTCAAACGGAATATTTCCAAGTCAACAGATCTTTCCAATCTCTCATGCATTTTAATTTGCGTTCAAAATTCATAACATGTGTAAGGAACAATCTTGATATGTAATACAGAATTGGCAAGTCTCCGGATATTTTAAATTGCAGTATTTTCGTACAGAAAATATTGCTTTATTAAATCTCATAATTTTCAGATTAAACATAGTGAAATTCTCTATCACGTAACATACGTATAAAAATATAAGTATTCAAAAATCCGGAGATTTGACAAGTCTGTATTTAAAACAATTATCGTTACCCGTTTGGAACTATTGATTCATCAAGGACTTTAATTTAGTACAAAAGTAACATACCGTAATTTCCGGCGTATAATCCGCAGCTCAAGGAGTTGTTTTTCGACCCAGAAATTTTATTCAATAATTGTAGTTAAATATTTACAGCGATCTTTTAAGTTACATTTTATAAAATAATATTTCTTGGTCGAAAAACGACTCTTTGAGCTGCGGATTATACACCGGAAATTACGGCAACTGTCAGACTGTCAAAAAAATGCATATGCAAAATTTTAATAAAGCTCTTTAAATTAACTAAACGAGGAAATTGAGAAAATATTTAAAAAATGAAAACGTTTAGAAAATTTCAAGATATTTTTAAAACTAATTAATAGCTTTAAAAATTTAAATCCCTGTAAGTTGACTTATTGTCCAATATTTATTGAAATTATGATACAGAACATTTTGAAGAATAGTGAAAAATAAATGTAAAAGAAAATCACATTCCTTAAGAAGTTATAATGAAGCGTTTTTCTTTCTAATTTTCACTAAAAATAAACTTTTAATTAAAATTGAGATTCAGAATTGCCTTCGATAATGATAGTTACAATCGAACAGAATAGAAAAGTTATTATAGTAATTAACGGTATAAAAAAATATTTTTCTCTTATCCAAGATAAGCAGTTTAATAAAACTTTCATGGGTAATTAATCCGAAAGGTTGCTTTCAAAACGAATCATTATTTAAAGATTATTTAGTATTACATAAAATAGATTGAAGTAAAACCATACTGATAATACAACATTTTTTTTTTCGTATTGTAATGTTTATAAAAATTGCAATGTATAATATTAAAAATATATATATTATAAAAAATGTGTTTAAAATTATGTTATATACAAGATTAAATTAAAATACTTTTTAATCCGTTTGTAGTTTTAAATAATAATAGCGGTTTTTGTTTCTTTTTTGCAAAATATCAAATATTTGTTTATTAGATTCGTAACAAGTATTAATCATATTGTTTTTTTTTTAATTTAACATTTTACATTCCGATGCAACGGCTTTTGAACGCCGTTTCAAGTATGGCCTTACGTAACATTTTTATATATAGTCAGTCATATTAAAAAATGCTCATTGTTTTAGTATAGTAATAAGCAAATATTTGAAATAAATAAAAACATTTCTTCTCAGAAAACAATATTTCCGGTTCTTCATATAGAACGGATATTTTGCAAAGTGTAAAATGGTTTTAATCATGAAGGTGCTAAGAGACTCCAACACATCTTAATGTTGCACTTTTTTATTTGACTTAACTTAGTTTATGTAATATATTTTTCACTCACTTCTTAATATGTTATAATTGTAAAAACAGAAAACACAGGTGTGATTCCTTTGAGAATGCAACAGTTTAATATTTTTTTTAACTTAATTATAAAATAATAAATTAATTTTAAGTCATTTTTCCGTTAGCCGGGCTTAAATGATAAATCGACAAATATACATTATGTGACAACTTTTTAAGAGTTCCAACAACAATGGAGTTAACTATGAACCTAACCACGTTTTTTAAAATATTTCAACTGGCTGTGAAACTGCAACAATAAAATATATTAAGTACTAAAAGGTAAAAATAAATAAATAAATAAATAAATAAAAAATAAAACATATAAATAAATTAAAGATGGCAATAATTATTTTTCTAAATATCCACTTTTACTTAATTTTAATAAAAAAATCCTTCATGGTAATTTTTATAGGCATTGATAAATTTATTTCATATTGAAAACCCAAAATCTGCTTACATATAATAATTTGAAATTTTAAAATTTTTCTTCTGAAGTTTCAATTAATAATTTGTAATACAAATAAAATTTATACATATGGTTATACAGAATTTCCGCTACTATTTATGGCCATAATTCAAGAGAATACAAAGAATACAGTATTAATAAATACAGTAGTAATACCGGTGTAAAAGAAATTGTCACGGCATGACGTAAAATGGCACCTCCTTTGACTCATTTTTTCAATTATTAGCGAGCCCGCCCATCCTCTTTCTACACACTTTTTAACCCTCTTAACACGGATTTAGTTGGTTCCGTAAAGCGCGACATGTAACTTTGAGCTAAATCTTATATATATATATATATATATACTGCATACACTGGCTTGGAAGACAGATTTTTACGCATTTTGAAGTGTCCAAATACCTCCGTGACTGGAGAAGTCCATACTACGTGACGATAGTTTTTCTTCAATAATATTTAATACATCTAATCGGGTCTCAAGCTTCTAATGAAGTTGTGTTTAAGTGGAGTTGTGCATTACTGATTAGATGAAATATACTACTTGATCTTAAAACCAGTCTCATAAAAGCTCTGGAGAAACACCCTTTGGAACTGTTTGCCACTACTCAGCTCAAATGTTCGACAGCAAATACTCTAAGTATCTCGATTGTTGATTACACTAAGAGTGTGATTTATATCAGCCATTTAGTTAATGTTTTGCGACATAGCCAGCACTTGTCTTGAAATAAACTTTCATTGATCTGTAAATCACGCGGCATTTAAAACAGGATTTAGGTCCTGATCATACTGATAACGTCCTATCAAGTAAGCAAAAAGAAAGAAAAAAAAGTTAGATATTATTGGTGTTGAAGTTCGAGGTATCATACAAACGCTGAAAAAAAAATCGCCTGTGACAGCCGCCATTTTTGTCAGAGCGCAGGCCTAGTATTCAGGGGGCGGTGTATCAATTCTGATGGGCATCAGTTTCGGCCCCAACTGAGCGAAAATCGCAGTCAGCGCCATCTAATGTTTGAAATTCGAACTAAAATCAAGAATCACAAGAACACTCCAGAAGAAATATCCTGACATCATAGATAACTCTCCAGCAAAAATTTGTTTAATATCTGTCACCGTTTGCAAGTTATTGAATTTTAAAATCCATCAGTCATTTTTGGGACACCCGATAGGTACAGAAAGACGTATTTACATGTTTGTAATTTAGAAATATATGGTGCAGCTCGTTTAAATATTTAAATCTATTACGACAGGATTCGTACGCTTTTACCACAATTTTTATAGAAAATTTATTTAATATTTAAATAGCAGAAATTATAGACACCTCGTTTGATTGCAGCATTTGTAATACTTTTCTGCATTTAAATAAGGCAAAAAATTCTGGTAAAAAATTGTGGTAGAGCGCACAAACCCTGTAAGACTAAATTTAATTGATCAAAAGGGACTTTTGGAATTGTGTGTTTGGAATGTTTGGAACGTGCAGGCATACAGAAAAATTTGTATTTATTTCATATAATTTAGTTAGAAATAATATAAAATGAACATAATAAAATATTGTATTATATTTTTAAAGAACCTTCGTCCATTTTAGGCTGCCCGTGATTAAAAACATTTTACCCAGAAACATGTAATAAATAAGAACAGGTATGAACTAAATAAAGAACAGTTAATCTTGAGAATTCGTATCGTATATATTCTTTGTTTATTTAAAATAGTTACTAAATGCTCATGAAATGAGGTATTTATATGTCACTAAATTTGTAGGTGCATACATGGCTTTTGACAATTACAGTTCTTCTGTAAAGTGACAATATTATTATCGCAATTCAATACACAGTAGTGAAATTAATGGAAGGGTGTTTCACAATTGTAAACTCTGATGCAAATTAGGTGCATTAATTTTCGACTAAATAGTTTACTAATATTACAGGCAATTTATACTGTTTGTCCTACAATTCTCAAATTGCATTGTGTTAAATCAAATATAACTAAATCTCATAAATTCTGAAAATCTCGATACTTTATTATACATAATTTATTTAAATGTAAGCTTTTGCGCATTTCATTTTAATTAATGCTATGGGTATTTGAATGATGGAATTTGTTTAATTTATATTTAACCCTTTAGAGACACGATCTTTTTCTTGCAATTTTGGGAAAAAAATCCCTTTACCTTAATAATATTAAAACATGTTATTTAACTCACAAATAGTTTACTGAAATTAAACAAAATATGTCATTTATTGTAATATAATGAATATCAGTTATTTTGCTAACTACTCATACGACATTAGTCTAAGGAAGAATTTTTGAAAACAAATGTTATAACATAACAGGGTTAACAGACGTAACAACTTTCTATATCTTTATTTATGATTACCACGATAATATCATATAATTATTCCTATGAAAAAATAGTCCGTATTTTAAATTTAAAAGTGGAACATATGTTTAAAACAAACGGATCGTCAACGGTGTAAATAGAATTCGGAGAATTTTCATTATTATTATTACTGCTAGATTCTGAAACATAAATAAATTGGTCATGAAAAACTGTGCCATATGTTCTCGAAAATTCGATTAGTGGGCCATTTTGGGTCACTACTGGTCAGGCAGTGAAGTAGCTAGGGTGGGGGGGGGGTCCAGATGCTCTGGATACCACTAATTTTGTAAAAAGTTTTTGAGCTATCTAATCGGAGAACATTCTGTGATAATCAAGGCGAAGAAAATTTAAATTATTAGTGGTAAACGGAACATTTGGACCCCCTAACTGGCTACGCCACTGGAGTCAAGGTAAGTGTATGGCATATTTAAAATACATTGACCCTGTAATCTGACTGCTGTTTATGATATAATTAAAATATTTCTGAAGTATCCCTCTAGAAGATCATTGGGATAAGCCACATGTTCGAGAACATTCGATTAAAAGGGTCATTTTAGGTTACGAGAAGATCATTAGTGTAGGTCATATGTTCGAGAGAATTACGCGAGTGGGTCATTTTCGGGTCGCTACGAGTCAAGCTAATTGGTAATTGTTCAATGGTCTTCTGGTACCCAAAATGGTAGTATACAAAATTTTATCAAAATCGTTAGAGCAGTTTTTAAGATAAAATTAGCTTGACCAAGCCAATTGAAAAATATTCACATTCTCAGCATTAACTGACTTATTTTAACCTTTTAACGTTTTATATTATTAACTATATGAATTGCAATTTTCCAACTGGACGAAAACTGTCCGGGCCAGGATTCGAACCTGGGATCTCTTGGCTGAAGCTGCCATGCTCTACCAACTGAGCTATCCCGGTTGAATCTGAAGGGCATAATTCATCCAGTTAACCTTATTGATCAATTCATCTGGTCTGATATTTCAATCAGCTGAACAGAATATATAGTAGTTAACGGAACTCTAGTAAACGCTGGATACGTGATTACACTGGATTAAATTGAACACAATTATTCAAATTGGTAAAGAAATAATATGAATTGTAATTTATTATTATAATTCATATAAAATAGATTACAATAGAACAATAGAATGAATACACTTTTCCAACAATAATATAATGTTATTTAAAAAATATTTTTACATATATATAAAATGAAATGAGATAAGCAATTTAAAAAACACATAACTCCCTAAAAATCTATTTTTAGTCATTAACCCATTTTCGGCCAAAGGTGCTTAAACGCACGATTTCAATAAATATATTTTTATTAACACTGTGAAGTATATTTTTCACTAATTTTATTTTTCTGCTATTTTTAAGGGTTCTGGAGACATCTATAAAATATTAGAATTCAATTGAAATAATCACTTTCTTTTGAGAAATTTTCAAAATACGCTGTTTTTTTACTTGAAACAGTTATTGGCAAATTCGACTTTTTGAAAATGTATAATTATTCCACTTGAGATTAATCATATGTTTTTATAATGGAGTAAAGTTGCAAGTTCTGTAAATAAAATAAAAATAAAACAAATGCCATAAGAAAACTTAAATTTTTTTATTTAAATATAATGGTAAATTATTAATGGTAAATTAATAATGGTAACGTCAAATTAAATAAAATATCATTTTTCATGCACGAAACTTTTTTGGTGTCTTAATGGATGGAATTTAAGCAAATTTCAATGCAAATAATACCACATTTTATAAAATTTCTATGCTTGGCCTAAAATGGGTTAATGTCCATATCCGGTTATTTGTGCGAATTCTTTCTGCAGTCTTGTAATATGATCTGTAGAATTTACACACACCACGTAATACACCAAAAATTTCATGGACTTAAAGATGCTTTCGAAAGAGGTAATCGCACTTTTAGCAATTATCGATCATAGTCAGTTCTGTATCCCTTTTGAGCGTATCTATAAGAGAATGATAAAATCTACGCTTTACACTGCTATTTCTCCCTATTTTACTCTACTTTTTTCTTAAACTCTACTATTTGTCACTATAAATCATAATCTCTGTACTTCTTTAGTACGTCCCTGTAAACGAAATATAAATGTTACTTACACTATGCACACGAAAGTGCATGTGTTAGCCCATCTAATTTACGCAAATAAATCTCATTATGTTTGAAATATCGTTTCTTTCTAAACCATAATGTAAAGGAATTCTTTTCTATGCCCCTGTAGCCGAATTATATATGCTACACACTCCATTTTCAATAGTGAACATTCTACATTCTATATTCATTCTATTGAAACATGAAAATCACATGGCAATCCCAATATATTTGCGAGAGCTAGAGTAGGGACAGACGGATAAAGAGACAGACAAATCGAATTCATGAAGACTTTTCAATTATGTTGGAAATTATTAAAAAAAAACTATGCAAATATTATTTATTTTAAAGAAAGCATTCCTTGAAAAGGATTTTTAATTTTATTAAAAAGTCATTAACAGGAAATGTTCGAAAACGCGCAAAATGAATCCCCAAAGGTGCTGCTTCGGACAACCCTTCCATACCTTCCAATCTATCAATATTCTTCCGTAAAATGTGGTTTAATTTGACCCAGGTTAAACACGTTTAAAATCAGATTTTTTTTTTAATGAAATGAAATGAAGTAGGTTCCACATTAAAAACATGAAATTAGATATGTAATGTTATGTCAAATATGTTTTCAGGTTAGAAGCATCGGCTATGATGGCTTACGCTCACGCTTCGTTTTATTTTCTTTTTTAAATCTGTTATTAAAAAGAAAACAGTTGCCTAATTTTGAGGACGAGCGACACGTATACGTGACGCATAAGATGCTCAGAATCCTCGATTATTCCCACCAGTTATTTTTTTATTGTAAGCTTTACCTTATTAAATCTTAGCATTTCTGCGATTCAATTAGGCGAAAATTTCTGTTTAGAAAAACTGGTGGTAAAAGCTTAAAAATTCTGTAAAAGACGCTCGTCGCGAAAGGGTTAATGGTAACCTGGCTAAGTTATTTTTGTTTTGGCGCTGGTTTGGAAATCTCGCCAATCAAAAAGTTGCCAAACATCTGTGCGTGAGTGTAACACATCTGTTATGAAATCTCTTTAACATGGATCATATTAACTCACATTTTACGGACGTGTAGTGGAAAGTTGACAAATAAATACTTAAACAGTAAATATTCTATTATCTTACATCCGAAACTTACCGATTAAAAAACATAAATTTGAGAAGAAATGTAGAGTTTATTATAATAAATTTGTTATTTTCTTTCCTCGTGCTTTATTTAATACCTTATATACTTAGCATGTTGGATTTTACGAATTTTTATGTCATTTTCAAAAGAACATTAATGCACTTCCAATAGCACGTCTTTTAAATATAAAATGTGTGTAAATGTTAAATTAAAATAATCGGTAGTTTATAAACTAACATGTTTGTCAATGTAAACGTTCTTTGTTTTATGTCTGACATCTTTGTTTAAAAATTGAGTAAATACCTTTTCCCTTTGCGTACAGAAATTAAGTAATTAAAGCATCTTATGTCACCGGAAATAATTAGATTTGAGTGTCATCTTTTGTACATTTTGTTTTTTAATTAATTATGATAGCGTGCTATAATTTTATTTTATTTATTATTATTATTTTTTTTAAACAGAATTTTATTATTTCGACAGAAACGGTATTTTAGAACGGAATGTATTAAATCTGCTGAAAAATGTATTTTGAAATAAATATAAAAGAATTGCCTTTCTTTAATATATAAAATTGATGCATAAATAATTGCCTGAAAAATGCATCTGTTTATATAATTCAAAATCTGTATTAAATAAACTTAAAATGCTCAAAATAACGATTTATGTATAAAAGCATTATAATTAATTCTTAAAATAGCATAATTTAAACATAGAATAAAAATATTTTGTGAATATAATAGTTTATTCTTTTAGTGAAATTTAAGAATAAACATACCGTGGATTTTAATCATCTTTTATAAAATATAAACCAGTTACCATTTAAAAAAAAATACTTAATTCTTTCTTTTAAATTATTTTTGGTGCAATATAAGTATACTATTTATTTTATGAAGAAAAATCTGGTACCATTCAAATTATTTTTTTATATCAGTCAAATGACTGGTTGTTGGCATATTTAATGTTATTATAGGCCAGTTTAAATTTTAACATTTATATGTAAAATGAATAATATTGTGTCTGAAACATACACCTGCTGCATCAATCCAAAGTTTCAATAACATACACCTAACGAAATATTCTAAAAAGTACGAATTACTTATGAAATTATATTAGTTATGTGTTAAGAAATTTTTCTGTTTTGATTTATTTTAATTTATGTTTTTGTTACACTCTTTTATTTAACTGAATTTGGTTCATGTATGTAAGACTCGTTTGTGGTGAATGCAACACCCCGCCATGCAAGAAGACCGTTGTCTGGAATAATCTATATATTTTTTATTCACACAAACGCATAGAGAACTTTGACAATTACACAAATTTTCTTGATGATGGCGGAATAGACACAAGGAAGTCGACATCACTGAATAATACAGCCGATAACTCCACAAAGAGTGTGCAACGGAATCAGCGGCAGTCGAACCCACCGCATGCTCCTGTGCTCTCAAGCGATTAGCGGAGTGGTGCCTTAACCTCTCGGTCACGGAAGCCCAATAAAAGTTTCTGAATATGCTCGCTGACAAAATATGTAATTAAATCAATAAACCACTTTGAAATAGCCGTCAGCGTAGTACCGAATATTCAGATGAACCTTTACAAGCTTCGTTAAGGGACATCTATTTAATAGCATGAATCAGCCTTCAAGAAAAATTCTACTTTTAACATTACAATTGGATATAATTATTTCAATATTAGAAAAAGCTGTGTTGTGGGCAGTAACGAAGTATGCTGAACAAGTTTCTATGGTAGGTTTCTAGATTTGTAAGCGCGTTTATGTTAAAAAAGAAGGATGTTGGATACTCAACTACTTTTACAGATATAAACAATTAATTACAATCTTTACACGATATAATATAAACTATCCTGGTTCTCTGAAAATGGAGATCATGGGTTTTAATTTCCGTAAAATACATTTCATAACATTTTCATTTTTAAACGCTGTACTAATGCTATTTGATTTGAATACAATAGATATTTTTTTCTGAAAGATTTTTATAATAGGGGATAAAAACATAATTAGTAGGAGTTCTATGGTTTATAAAGAATGGTGCATAATACTCTGAATAATCTTTTTGCCCAACGTATATGGTAACCAATATGTTTAAATCGGTAAATACTTTTTCGTTTTCTAATTGAAGGGATGCATTGTCAATACAATATATCGTTGGTCTCTATTACATGATGTTTTAACAACAGCGATTTTATGGGAAA
This sequence comes from Maratus michaelseni, assembly GCA_963931845.1. NCBI lineage: Eukaryota > Metazoa > Arthropoda > Arachnida > Araneae > Salticidae > Maratus > Maratus michaelseni. The sequence continues at coordinate 26,173,768 of OZ007589.1, read as the reverse complement.
CTGGATTTTCGGAATTCAAATTGAAATACTGACTGGTAAACGTTATCTTACGGTATACAGATGTTAAAATTTCTTGGAAGGTAACTTCCTCTTCTCTTTGAATTAAAGTAGAAAGAAAGGGGAGTTTAAGATCAGTTTCGAATTGAATTGTGAACTGAACTGCTGGACAAATACAGTTAGCAGTTTACAAAATTTCATTTAAATCTCTTGTTTGGAAAATAAGGAAAACATCGTCAACATATCTTTTTTCAGAAACATGCCTTGGAGTGTAAAAGAAAAATTATGTCACTTTCAAAAAATTGCATAACGATTTTGGCGATTCTTACTAAGATGAGAGATCTCATACCTGTGAGGCTGATTTGCTTATGCAAATATTTTTAAAAAACAAAGTAAGACATTAAACAGAAACGCACAGGCTCGACAATGTCCAGAATGTCTGAATTGGATTCCACGTTACAGTTCGTTCATATTTTCTGAATAATTTCGCAGGCATATTTAATTGTTATCGATGTAAACAGAGATACAACATAGAGTGAAGATTTGACCCAATTCGACGGAAAATGAAAATTTCTGAGATAACGTAAAAGTTTATAGGAACATGTTAACTATGAAAACACTCTTCAGTTAAGAGTTTTAATCTAGAGTTTTAATCTTTAAAATCTAGATAACTTGAATACAGAATATCCGGTACAGTCGATTATTGGTCATAAGATGTAACCAGTGTTGTCAATATGCTACTTTTCTAAAATTCAGACTATTTGATTACCACCAATGTTTTTAGGTAAAAATATCTGCACTATGAGAATAAGGCCGATTACACTATTTTTTTAAAAAGTGGTTGGAATCAAGTAATCTAGATTTAAAAAAGTAGCCTACTAGCAACACTGGATGTTGTCTTTTTTTTCGTCTGTTCTAGTTAAGTGTTATTAACATTTTATTTGTTGTGTTTATCCGTCCCCCGGATACCCCCTTGGATCTAGGAGCTCCTGGATTCCGACCGCGAGTCAATATAGCAAAATTAATCGAAACAAATTCAATATAGCATTTCTCGAAATTTTATTTGTTCTTGGTCCCTGGTCCCTTCAGTCGGTTCCTGTAAGACCATGGGGTGATGATGTCATGTACTCTTCTCCTTGAACCGGACCTGATCCGGCCTCTCTCGTACTGTCGAGTGGGTCCCGCATTATCACCAGAGAGCCATGAATGGGTGACTATGCAGCAGCGTCCGGAATTCTTGAATATCAAAGAGGATGGGTCATGTGGACGGGTACTCAAGAGTGCTTGACCTCGCCGTCCATTATTCTTCTACAGTTGGCGTAATGTCTTTAGCCAAAATTTCATAAGTATAATTATCATCTAATAATGTATGATAGGGTCCTTATGACGTCATTAACATGGTGCTGGGCATAAACTGACTGAACCTTATTTATTTCAAGGTTTTGGGCAAAATTTAATCGCCCCAATGTTATTGAGGTTTATGCCGTTGCGAAAGTTTAGTGAGACTGAAAAAAATTTTAACTAATTAGAGCCTAATATGAGATATTTCAAAATTTCTGGCAATATAAATGCATTAGATAAAGTTCGAGATAGTATATTTCAAGACTAGTAGCATCAACAATGATTGAATGAAAAATAATATTTTTAATAAAAAGAGCAGTTATAGGGCTATTATTTGCTTTAAAGTTTTTCTTGGTGGAAACATTTTTATTTTAAATAATGTTACTTATAACTCATAAGCAAAAAACTCTAGTTAGAATGCTTTGTAAAAATGTTATATTATCAACAAACATTTTTTTTTTCATTTTGTTACGTAATTTTCACATTCCATTTGTTGTTCATTTACACTCTAAAATCTTTAATTTATTTGTTAATATTTCATACAATTTGAATTTGATCTTGTTACAGGTGAATCATAATTCAATCTCTAGAATTTTATTTTTAAAAGAATGAGGTAAACTGTCACTAGTAAGTGTTAATCGATCAATGAGGAAAAAAGAACTATTTGTCAACTATGGAAGGCTGTCACTTATAGACTGGGCATAAAGTTGAATTCAACTCTGAAGCCCCTCAAAACTGCTAACACTCTTCAGTGCTGTTAATTTTTTTTGTAATTTTTTTCTCCAAAATGATGTTTGTACACAACTGTTTTCGCTCTCCTAAGTTTTCGTTATTAAAAAACATGCATTCAAGAATTGAACTCATAAATAATATTGAAATTTTAAGGAAATGCACTTAAATAAAAAGTTTTTAAAAAAAGTTAAATAAATAAGTTTTTTTAGAAATCCACTATAAAGGTAAATAAACAAATTTTAATGGTTATTATGCAAGCTCAATTAAATTTTAGTTTCTTGAAAACATTTAAATCAATTCATTTCTCAAAATAACATATACATTTCTGTAAAATAATTCAAAGTAAACATTACAATAATCCACTTATTAAAAAGTACATTTTATCAAAAGCTTCTTCAAAGTTTTAAAAGGTTTCAGATGATAACATGTCATTAAAATACCATTAGACAAACATAATTCTAATTAACTCTAAATTATATGTTTATTGTTCCATTTCGAAAAAAAATTAGTTTCTATAACTAATGTACCATGAAAACTCTATTTAATGATCTACTTCTTTATCTTCAATAGACAAGTTATATTTCAGTGATTGCATTTGCTTTATTTGCTAGAAAGAGTAAAATAAAGAAAGAATTTTGTATTTCATTGACTGTATGCAGTCCACGTTTGTAGCGTTAAAACATTTTTATTGAAAATAATCTTTGAAGTTTTAAGATAATTAAGTTTTAATATATAAATGAATATTGAAGTAAATTCTTTTTTTTTTCAGAAAACAATTTACTTACATAAAATAGTTCTACAATAGGATTTTTTTTTGTAATGATAGTGCTTTCATTAAAAAAAAAAAAAACCTTTTGTAAAAGAAAATGTCAGAGTTCTATCCTTCTTTCCTTTATTACCGTCTTTATACCTTATAACCCAATAGCTAAGTTAGGCAAGAAATGAAAACTATGCCTCAAGAATAGGTTACGAAATGCTTTCCAACTCGCCCAGAATACTTTAACAAAATTTCGTCGTTTGATAAGAAGGTAAAAAATATACCTAAGTAAACAATTTAGAAAACACATAACACAAATGCTCTACATCAGGGCTGTCCAACCTGGCTCCTGCTATTCACCAGAAAATTCCTATAGAAATATTTGCCTTATTCAATCTCCGAATATATAAGGAAAATGTTTCTGTATGAATTTTCTGGTGAATAGCGGGCGCCTGGTTGGACATCCCTGTTCTACATAGTATGCACAAATTTAGTTTAGTAACAAAACATATAACACAGTTGAAATTTCACCTTCAGCAGCTTACATCAATACACGGAAACGTACTTTAATTATTTTGTACAGTTCTGTATATTATGTGTACATTTTTATACATGCTACATATTAAGCTAAAATTTATTTCAGGAAAAATCACGCTAAACACTACTGAAATCACACTTCTAGAAATTACCATGCATAGGCGGCCATGTATTTGATTATTTGCATAGTCCGACATATGACTGTATCCATCTTGTACAAATATCTTTTAATATACTAAATATACTTCACCTTGAAAAAGTGTAACTGAATTAAAAAAAAAAAAAAAAAGCAATTCAAGCATATACTCAGTAAAGCTTGCGAATTATTCTGTGCAGCCCTGTATGTGATCTATGTAGTTTAGACACACCACGTGGTATACAAAAATGTAGTTAAACTTAAAAACGCATGCAATTATCATTCGAAGAGAGTATTTCGGATACAATTTCAATAAATATGTCTAACGGGTATAAGCAGGGGTGCAAAAATCTAGGCGCCAATGGGCCGATTCCCACCGCTAAATTTTTAGTATTCTTCGCCTAATAAGAATACTGATAAAGATTAGACGAAGTATACTAATAAAATTTGACGAAGAATACTAATAAAATTTAGTGGTGGGAATCAGCCCATTGGCGCCTAGATTTTTGCAACTTTCTGCGATAACCTTTCTGCGATCGAAAAATATTTATTGAGATCATCATGCTAACACAATATTTCTTTTCATAAATGTTTTGTAGAAAAAAACAAGAACGAAAAATCATGCGTCAAGCACAGATTATGTAACACTTTCCAACGCTTCCAAAATAATTTTACAAATCATTACCGTTTAATAAGCTGAAAGATAACATATAAGTAAACAATTTGGAAAACGCATAGCATATTTAAAAACGTAATTTCAGGAATTTCCAACATATATTTCGAACATTTACAATATTTCGAAAAATATTCGAATACTTTTATTCAGCTGTGTATATGATCTATTGATTTGTATATATAATACATAGGATGCTAAATTTTACTTTAGTTAGGAAACGCGTAGCACAGTTTAAAATTCTCCTTCTGGAGTTTCTGTCAATGAACGGAAATGTGTTCGCGAACTTTTGTGCTGCCCTGTATATGATTTACAGAATTTATACACACCATGTAATAGACAAAAAGTGAGTTAAATTTAAAATTTCGTTCAGCAACTTAAAACGCACTTCCAGGAATTGTTGTTAACAGACAGTAGAGAATTCTTTTGTGTGTCCCTGTAAATGAACGATGACTGCTATACACACAATATTCAGTAGTAAGCCACTTGTAATGCACCTTAGTGATATATATAAATTACAATGCGTTTAAAATAGTGAAACAGCATTTAAATAAATCGCAAACGAATTTTCTCCATAGACGTAATGTAACGGAATTCTTTTGACTGCCCCTGTCCCTGTAAAGTAACTATAAGTGCTATGCACACCCTATTCCATATTAAGCTTCTTGTTATGCACCGTACTGATATATATCAATTACAATGTGTTTAAAATTGTGTAACATCATTAAAATAAACCGCAAATGATTTTTCCCCATAGACCGTAATGTAACGGAATTCCTTTGAGTGTCCCTGTAAAAAAACTATAAATGCTATATACTTCAGTTGAAATAGGAAACATGCTATAGATAACGACAATAACATATAAAAATTCCAGGGCAATCCAAGCATATTTACGGGAGTTAGAGCACGGACAGGCGGCCATACGGCAGACAAACCGAAGTCATAAACACTTTTCAACTAGGTTGGAAAGTCTTAAAAAGGTATATGTTTGAGTTTTATCCTTCTTTTCTATATTTGCGTCTTTATACCAGATATTAAATGTCAAAATTAGACAAGTAAAAATAATTATGAGTCAAACATCTGTACTGTACTATATGTACTTTATCCAAAATCTTTTGTATGTCTCTGTATATGAATGATAAATTCTATGCACATCTAATTCTACAGAAAACCTCTTCTAGTAATATCTATTTTATTATGTTTGAAATAGTGTAACATAATTAATATGTCCTTTAAATGCAATATAAATGATTTGCACTTTATACTCTACAGAAAGCATGTTTTAGTGCACCGCAGAAATTCATTTCCCTTTCATTATGTTTATTTTAGTGCAACATTATTATAATATACCGCATAGGATTTTCTTCAAATACCATAATATAACGGGATTATTTTGAGAGCTCCTGTAAACAAAATAAAAATGCTACGCACACCATATTATATAAGAAGCATATTGTAGTGCACGTCAGTGATATATGTTAATTTCAATATGTATGAAATAGTGCAGCATTATTACACGCGGGCATCAAACTTCGGTTTAGCAACCGCGCTCTCTATAATTGCGCAATTTATAATTCCGTAATTTCAAATGGGTATAACTTTGTTGGTAATATAGTGATAATGAAATATGACACATGATTCTGATACGACATTTCATGTAGAATCGAACTGTGATATATATTTTTATTAACATTTTCATTTTGTTAATAAAAAGACAAATAAATAAAGCATGTTTTGAAGAAAGGACAACGATTTGAAATTTTGTTCGGTGCAAATTGACAGTAGTGTGGATTTCACTTGTACACTTGGGATACACTTCAAACAATTTTCCCCATAGATCATAATGGAATGGAATTAGTTTGAGTGTCTCCGTAAATCAACTATAAATGTTACACACTGTATATACTTTAATACTGAACAGGCCATGGTAAAAACCGAATTCATAAACACTTTTGAACTATGAGATGTAATTTTCCCAACTGAACGAAAATGTACGTGCCAGGATTCGAACCAGGGATCTCTTGGCTGAAGCTAACAATGCTCTACCAACTGAGCAATTCCGGATGAATATAGATGAACTAATTCATACGGTTAACCTTACTGATCATAAATCGTTTGAACTATGCTGGAAAGTGTTATAAATTTGTTTACAGCGGAAATCTAAGTATAAAGTCTTGATAAAAAACACCCCTACGGAGGGCACTACCACAGCCGAACCTACATCTTTAGCGCAGATAATCGACCGTAACAAATAACCAACCAACCTTAATTTTTTTTAAAACGTTTTTTTATAGAATTACAATGTGCATTTCATATTGCAATTCCACAACCACAATCAGCACATTAATTAAATAGATTTAAATATTTCAATAAATGTATTTCGAAACATGTTTAATTCATTAAAAAGAGCTAAACAAATTTTATAAATACTTTTTAAAATAATGCTTCAAGTAAATACAACGATAAATATTCAGTGTGATTTGAAATGATAAATAGTTTTGTGCCCTTTGATAAATTAAGAATTGTTCTTGAAAAAAAAAATAATTGTAATCATCGGGATGTGTTGCTGAATAACATTCAGCAAGATTATAAGAAAATGTATTTTACGATTATGTAGTACGTTTCTTTCTTATTAAAAAAATTAAAATTAAAATTAAAATTTTGATATATGTGAGTAAAAAGATTCAAGATTCAGAGAAGCTTACAAATATATCAGTTTACTCAGTAAAATTTATGTACAAGATGTTGATGTTTGTATTTGTCCTAAAAGACAAGCTAAGAATTGATTTAATAAAAAATAATGTTTAAAAATTTAAGTAAAGTTAAGTAAAGTTATTAAGTAAAGTAAAGTAGTAAGTAAAGTAAGTAAAGTTAAAATTCAAGAAATGTAGAAATATAACGTGAAAATGTTTGAAAAATTAATTTTTCCAGCAAAAATAAGGATGATTGGAATGTTAAAAGTCCCGCTTTATAAAAACGTATTTCACTTATGGAAATTACTTATAATAATCTATAACCAGTGCTTCCAAACCTGCGAACTTTTCCATACCGCTATTTTTAATTGAGTTATTCCCTTTATTAAATAATATTATATAGGTATCTAAAAGAAAAAAAAAACTGGTATTAAAAATCTGGAGACTTAGCAGTTGTAGATACAATTTTACAAAAAATCTACTGACTCTAAAACAATTATATAAATGATTTGTGTTTTAATGGAAAGATTAAAATAAAGCATTTATTTTTGTCTTGTATAAATAATTATATATTCTGAAAATACGAAAATCTCCATATTATTATCATTAAAAATAGTATAAAAATGAGCAATAACGCAAATTTATATACCTATATCTTAAAGTAACATATTTACTAATATCTTGTTTTTATTTATTTATTTATTTATTTATTTTTTAATTTTTTAAATCTTAGTGTATATCAGATATCGCCTATATTAAAACATTAACATGAAAAATAGACGTTTCTGAAATATACATATGTATCCATTTATAATGTAGTGTAATTATATAGATTATGTTTTGTTTTATAACACGAGATATTTTAACGGAAAAAATAATAATACATTAAGATTTCTTAAGCCGTGTTTTGCTGTAAAAAAGTTCTGTATCTATTCTTTATAAAATATGTATTTTCATAAAATTCTAATTAACTTAAAAAGATGTCAGATAAAATTTTAAACAATATTTATTTTCATTGGGATGAATTAACGAGAACAAAACGGTTTAAAGAAATAAAAATTGTCTATTACACGAGAAGCAGAATGAAATTCCAATTTAAAAATTGAAGAAAAAAAGTGTATGGGTACAAAAACGCATAAAAGAGAAGGCACATTAACGAATTATGCATAGAGCAATTAAAATGCCTTTATATAGACGTAAGTTATCAAAATGCTAATATCGTGTAATCTTTTTAACATTATTTTTTGATATATGAATATTAATATGGTAACGCTGTAAGAACTAACGTTAAGATTTAAAAAAAAAAAAAATTAAATGAAAACTTTGCGCACGAATAATAAAAATATCTCTAAAATTAATATGGTAATACAATAGATAAAAAATAAAAAGGAATATGAATAGGTGAAAAACCTCTAAAATGTAGACTGTAAGTATCATCAGCTAGCGGCATGGAAGACGACATGGCAGTGAGAACTGGAAAACAGACTCCATTTTAGGATATACATATTTTTATAAATAACAAATAGATCGGACGGGTTTTAGCTATTTGCGTGCGTAAGATATATTGGTGGAAATAAACGGTTATTAACATACATCAATGGTTGCGCTAAAAAATGCACGATTACCGTTTGGCTCAGACTTATGTTTTGGGGAAACATGAGTGTCGGACATATTTTATAAATGTATATAGTATCAGTATATATATAGTACTTATTATAGTATCTTAAAAAAACATGATCTTTCTAAAATTGACCTACTGTGCTAAGAGAGTGTAAAACAAATGACGCAGAAATTGGTTGATGGTAATACAGAATAAAATAGATTGATATACCAAAGTTTGATTTTGTTTTGACTTATTGAGACAGCGATGGGTGCGACATTTAATAAATTGTTAGAACTCCAAATTAAGTTCATTGTTAAATGCTTAGTTTGAAAAGTAGTAAAGTGTAAATTCCTCTGCCATTTTAAAAACCAATTCCGAAAAAATAACACATCGTTGAGCACCACACTGCATAACACATCTTAATTGCTTCGCAACTTAAACTTGCTTGTAATTCCCAAATATTGCTAGGTTATCCTTTGTTTTTACATTTACGTAAAACGTAGTACATAAAATGTTATTTACGTAAAACATTTGAGTAAACTATACACTAGTACACAATCACTTTACTAACAGAATTTTCGTATTTTAAATTCTTACGTTATCTAACCTTGGAATGCTCTAGGATTAAAGAAGGATAACTGTAATTTATTGAAATACTGAAAGGAAAGTCATTGTAAACCTTCTGACGAGCCGCTACTATTACATAAGACTCCTATAATAGGAGCTGGCGAATATCAATTTTGTTTCGGATTATTGGTACCCAGCTCAGCATCAATCTACAGCAGCCGGAGTTGGGCTTGCCTATGACTCGGTTCTGATTGACTGAACCGGTTCTGATTAGCGTGGTTTTTGGACTGGGCTCCAATTCGGGGTACCAAATCTGCGAGGTTGCGTCATCCTCTATTATATGTGTGTAACAGCACATAGAAGCACGAATTTCATTTTTCAATTTTCTAAGATAACGAGTTGGATTGCTTAGATTCAAGATCCGTATATGTTTAAACACCGTGAGCTCAAATATGTCAAGTTTTGAGAAAATATATTTTCTGCTATATTTTTATGTTTGTAATTTATTTTTAAGTATATGTTATAAAATAAGATTTAGACTGATTTACTTAAGTATGTGTGTAAGAAGTGCCCTAATTGTGCCAAGCGAAACCCCGAAAAAGGTACTTCCCCAAAAAAGGTACATACAACTACTTTAATATTCCTAAGTATTAAGTATGAGTTATCAATTTTTACTCATACTTGTTCGGCCTGATATAAAATCACTTGACATAAATGCTTTATCTTTGTGATGAAATCTCAAGTTAGAGGTTTTGCTTTTAAAGCTGCTTTGACCAAATAGGTTGTAATTTTAGTTTGAAAAAAAAGACAGAGATTTCGTGTAGCAATAATAATAATAATAATAATAATAATAATAATAATAATAATAATAATAATATTTATTTTAGTATCCAATTATTAAGTTTATCATTATGAAAAAAAAAATATTTTTTTTTATATATTAATACCCCACAATGTTTTTATCAGTTTAACTCAAATACCACATAACAAATCTTTTCGAAAATTTATTTTCCAATACTTTCCAGAAAGTTATAGTGATTTGTTGATCTTTATCATATTACTATTTGCTGATTTATGTCTCCATCTGTTACTTATCAGAAAGATAAATATTCATCCCTGGCATTGACTTCTTTAATTAGCAAACGAAAAGTTTCATTCCCATCTGAGGTATAATATGTATTTCTTTTTTCTACCTACAGCGTGAGATAAGTAAACCTTATTCTTTGAATGATTTTATTGAAATGCGGAATTAATTTATCAAAAATAATCCTTTTGTGTTTTTTCTAACTTAAAACGAATACATGTTTTGAGCATGAAATACTTTAAGAATCACTCAGGATATAGAATACGAGGAACTGAGGATAAAATTTGTAAATTTGTTATATCATTAATTCCTCATTTGGAAGGGAATCACAATATTTCTCGCGCTTACCTTTTATTAATTCTCGCTATTTTTCTGTGATTGAAGTTTACATTTGAAAATAGCAAAGTATTTCTCTTCTATATTATAAAACAAAAACATGTCCGTGAGTATCACTGACGGTGGCAGCAAACTAATCAGTAAATTTTTCTTTTTCTCAATTGCTTTTTTGAAACAAATTTTGCTTTTATCTGATATTTGATAATTTCAAAACATCGCACAATTTAAATTTTTACACCTTCGAACAGAAACAAAATCGCTCTTTCAATTGCAATTTGTTTGTAAACTGTATCTCAATTTACTGATTTTTTGAGGTTTTTAAAATAATTTTTCAGCATTATTTTTAAAAATCAGTCTGCAATCCAATTACGGAAAAATTTCTCTTTTTTACTTAAAACAATGTAATTAATTCAACATTGCAAAACGAATTACAAACTTCAGAAATAAATATATATATATATAATACATGAATTTAACCTTTTGATTAATTGTTAGAAATGGCAACTATTTTCCTATTAAATCGTACCACAATTTACAAATAATTTTCTTTGTTGCAGATTTTCTTTGAAAATATCCTAGTAAAGGTGAACGGCAGATATTATTTTTAAATAGTGTTATGAATTGAATAAAAAAAAACTTACTGAGTGGACATATGTCCCAACCCCGTAATCAAATATTTAACAGATATGTGATGGAACTTCGCGCTTAAATACTGGAATAATCAGAATAAAATCGTTTACTATAAATAGTGAAATGTTTCATGGTTCCCCGATGGAACGCGTCTAATTCAAAAGTACCAAAATATTTATTGGTGTATTTGGTGGGTAATCTAAGACAGAGGTGACACCCTCTCATTAATATTCCGTAATATGTGGGTTATGTTGACTCAGGTTTAACACGTTTCGCAACAGAATTTTTTTAAGATATGAAATTAAATAAATTTCAGGTAGGAACCTGAAGTTAAATAAATAAAGATTCACCCAATAATTTTTCTGGTTTGAAGCGTTGTTAAACTGGTTCAAATTACCCACATATCACGGAATATTAATGAGAGGTTCCACCTCTTCTAAGAAAATATATTCAATGGGAAAAAAAGTAATATAGTTGTTAATTAAAATCCATTTACATAAACGCATTGTACACTGGATAGTCTATGAGATGTTTAACCCTGGAGATAGGGTTGGATTGCCTGGTTTATATAATAACTAATAAATAGTAAAAAAAAAATAATTTTAAAATTCCACCAGAAGAAAATATAGAATAAATTTGCAAGGAAAGGCCCATCGCCCTCATAACAAGTATAGACAGACGGCAATGAAAATCTGGAATAATTTTAACACATTTATATAGGGAAACGGGAATTCTCGTTTTTATTCAAGAAAACATCATTTACTAAGGGCGTGGCTTTTACCTCACAAAAAATACATTTATATATTGCTGATACATATTTTTTTAATTGTAAGACATTTTACAATAATTCCGTACACTGAATGATATTTACTGATGCATAAACTTGAGAAAAAATATCTAGGAAACAATTTACGAAAGACTTTCAGAAAAGGGGGATGTGATTCTATTGTTTTAAAACCCAGATTTCCCAGACACATACCGATGCGAATGTCTTAATAAACGAATGACGAAAGAATTACTAAAGTAAAGAAGATATGAAATTTATTCTCTTTTTGAAAATCTCTAAAAAGTCATCCATCTTTTTCAGCACTCAAATAATTTCAAAAAGCGATAAGTAGAAAATCTGGAAAGGTTTTATATTAGAATATTTTCTGTAATTGTTCTATCTGTTGGATGCCAAATGCGATTTTGGATGTTCCCTGCAGTACTGCGGTCTTGCATCCCTTCTTAACCCTCTCGCCGCGGGCGATGTTTCCATTTTCTTATATAAAACAGCGGCCTATTTTTATTCGTCACTTATAATAATTATAAGGATTGAATGTCACCGGAATTTACAAAAAGATTTATTTGCAAATAAATAAAAGCAGTTGTTTCATGTACATTATAAAAAAAAGTTTTGTTTCAAAATTCCGGTGGGAATGTGGTATTTATGTATTCAAAATATTTTGAAAATCGCAGAACTTTCAGTATGACATAATAAATGAAATTATATACCGGATGATCCAAAAGTCAGGACGTACTTTAAAAATGAACAATTCGAAAACGAATCAAGATACAAAGATACAGTTTGCACCAAACAGATGGAAAAGAAACCGGATTTTGTGTGGCAACGAAATAAAAAACAGTTCTGTTGGCGACCAACAGATGGCGCTGTCGGATTTCTGATGTAGGATTATGAAAAGTAACAAACGATATAAAAAGGAGCAACTGCAGCAGGTAATGGCAGTCGAAGCTTGTATGCATCGAAATGCTGTCCATAGTTGAGAAAGCCCTCTTAGTTAAACTGTATTATAAGAATTCGAAAAGTGCCATTGTGGCATTGCGAGCATATCGCTACATGAAGAGTATGCGAGATAGCAAACAACTAATAACGTCTTCTGCATTGAACAAAATGATGAAAAAATTTGAAGCTACAGGTTCTTTGGCGTCAAGGCAAATAAGTGGACGTCCCTCAACAGCCGCTGCTGTTGTCACGACGGTGAAGCAGACGGTGCAATCCATGTCGGCGGTTGCTGCACATGGGGAGTGCAGTGCTAGAGAAGTTTCGTGGCAGACAGGAGCGTCGTACGGAGGTGTCTGGAGAGCACTGCGAATAACTTTGCAACGGTATCCCTACAAGTTGCAACATAACCAAGAACTGAAGCCTCCTGACTTCGACTCTCGCCGAGATTTTGCGAATTTGGTATTCAATAAGATAGAAGAGCAGCACGACTGGCTTCACACTGTGCTTTGGACAGATGAAGCGCATTTCACACTCTCTGGCACTGTTAACACCCACAATTGTCGAGTGTGGACCACAGAAAATCCACCTGCATTTGTTGAGGTACCCTTGCAACAGCCTAAAGTGAAAGTCTGGTGTGGCTTCACAGCTGATTTTATAATTGGTCCATTTTTTTTTTCGAGGAAGTTACGCAGACGGGTTTCAAAACAGTTTCTGTCACTGGTCAGCGATATGTAGCAATGTTATAGAACAACATTATTCCTGAACTGCAAGCGCGACAGGCACTCCAAACAGTCACCTTTATGCAAGATGTAGCATCACCTCATATTGTTCTGCCTGTGCAACGCCTGCTACGCTCAACATTTGGGGAGGATCGCATTATCAGTCGCTACTTTAATCACGCATGGCCTCCAAGATTTCCCGATCTGACACCCTGTGACTTTTGGCTGTGGGGATTCTTGAAGTCAAAAGTGTACCGCGACCAACCGGCATCACTATCAGCACTGAAAGATGCCATCCGCCAAAATGTGTCTGCAAGAAATGCTACTAAATGCTGTGAACTATGTGGTGCCTCGTCTCACAGCTGTACTTCTGAATGATGGGCAGCACATTGAACATTTACTAAAGTACTAATTAAATGTAATTAAGCTGCCTTGTAAGTTGTCAACATTTTTTCATTTGTAAATCATCTTTTGGTGCAATAAAACACTATAGCGCCATCTGTTGGTCGCCAATAGAACTATTTTTTTCGTTGCCACACAAAACCCGGTTTCTTTTCTATACGTTTGGTGCAAACCGTATCTTTGTATCTTGATTCGTTTTCGAATTATTCATTTTTAAAGTTCGTCCTGACTTTTGGATCACCCGGTATATTTTGTAAACGAATCTCTCTATTTCTAAATAAAAGAAGATAGATTCAACGAAGAAACAGAATCTCCTGATGCTTAAGTACTATAAAAATTATAGGGAACGTCAAAATAGCGTGCCCTGCGGAATTGTGTAGAATAAGTGAAATGCAATAGGAGCGTTACCCGCGTCTGGAGGGTTAATTTGTCCTTACTTTCTACACCTACCCTTGTAATGCATATAGTATTGTATTCTGTATTCTCTGAAAACAGGATTCGTACGGATCAGGGAATTTTCCAGGGGTTTCACCAGTATTTTCTTTACAGAAAATCCAATTTAGGTTAAACTCGCGAAACTTCGCCTTCTTTTAAAGAGATATTTGCTATAAGAAAATACTGGTGCCGAAGAATTTCTTGGTCGTAAAATTCCATGAGCCGTACGAACCCCGTGAAAAGAACCGTTAATATAAATGATCCATAAACAGCCATTATCGCTATACCAATAAAACAGCTAGCATGGAAAATGTTATAAAATATAAACTAATATACAATTTAGAAAAATATGCGAAAACACGGAAAAACGGAAAATTTGGTTTTGATATTTTTTACTTCTCTTTGGGTCGATTCTCAAAAGAAAAAATGCACTTTCTAACTTGCTTAGTACACTTCTAATTAAGTATAATACGACATCAGTATTAAAAAAATGCTTTCATCAGAAGATAGGTTGTTAATTTAACCTTAAGTAGAAACAAAGTTGTTAAAAAGGATATATTTTCTTTATGTTTTCATAATAAGCAAGATATGTATCTTCATAGGCAATTTATTTTTACTTTGTAAAATGTTGAACTATTTTTGGAACATTTTTATTGTCACGATGCACGTTCACAGAAATAAAGAAATTTGTTTTGTAATAGAAAAAAATCTTCACAAAAATATTTATTTGACTTTTAGAAAGAAAGTGGGTAATTATTCGAATTGTTTAATTATCCCTGCATTTTTTGTTACGTTTATAATTTTTTTTCCTACTGGTATCGTGCTGGGTTTAGTACCCTAATAAAACTGAAAAAAAAAATACTGTTATTTTATTTTGGAGGATACTATCTATTACTTTTTCGTAGAAAACATTTATTAAATTTTTCATTTATATAGTAGGACATTTATTACTTTTATTGAGAATTATTTGTGAGACCGTTTTCTTTTAAGAATATCATATAGTTTTTTCGATCGATTAAAAGATAAACGCGCTGTTAATATTTTCGAAACATTTTTGTTTCACACAGAAAACCCCCATAAAAAACACATCTTTTAAATAATTTCTAGTCATTAAAATGAATAATTTATTACCAATACATGGTAAGGATGTGAAACTTTTTTGGCGATTTAAAAACAATTCTTTCTTGTTTTTCAAAGCTTTGTACTATACAAAGTTAATATAAGTTCCGAAGCACAAATGTGTAATTTTACTATAAACAGCTCTAAACAAAACCCCTAAAATATGTGTGCACAATGGAAGAATTTCTATTTTTCTGATCCACTTTCGGCATACATATTTCGGTATCATACATTCTTTGATGACTTCTCATAAACCTGGAAATTTCTGGATCAAAATTTCATGATATTTCTCTAAATTTCGCACAAATAAAAAAGTCCCTTCAATTTCAGAAATTGTTTGTAAATATATATATATACATGTATAGTCAATTTTATGTGTCCCAAATTCTAATAAAACGATCGATATCTTATGACATTTCTTATATTACTATAAAATAGCAACAGTGGTAAACCAATATAAATGTATTGTTTATTTTTTATTTAATTTTTATGGTGGCAAATATGTTTTTGTCTGATAATATGAAAATTTTATCCGTGGAATGAGTGTTAGGATATGCAATGCATGTGTTGAAAAGATAACGATGATGTATGGTTCAAAGTTACATATTTTATTAGATTGTATGTATGTTCATACACAAAAAAGTAATTTAAAATTAACCCATAATGGATCAAAGAATGGTAGCTAAACAAAATTGCATCATAAGTATTTTCTGCAAAATGTGAAACATTACTTGTAATTCTGCACAAAATGAAGCAAGTAGTTAAGGAATGTTAATTAATATTAGCATTAAATATCAACTAATTGATTGCAGTATTTTTACAAAAATCTGATACATTTTCTAACCCTAATTTCTTTAATTATCGTACGGTAACATTTTATACCTCTTTTCAAAAACCTATTAACAAATTTATTGGACAATTGTGTTTGCCAAAAATGGTGATAAAAAGTCATATTTTTTGGCTGCATATAATTAAACACAAAATAATTTGACCATAATTAAAATAAAATGGGAGATTTGTTTTCCACATTTAACATTTTTACATCATTTTATACTTTATAATTTTGGCACACAAATCCCCCTAAATGTTTGGTTGGTGCAAATACACTCTGAATGCAATGAAAAATGTTTTACAGATCGTCAAGAAATTTCTCTCTTAATTCTATAAATTTTGAAGTTTGTTCTTTTCCAAACTGTTCAAAAATCTATTTTTTGTGTCGTGCAATTTGAAGCATGATGTGAGTCCAACGTTGCAATAAGGGCAGAAATGTCGTGTTTCTTTTTTCGGATAAAAACGGCAGCGACAAAAAATGCATCCCTAGCCACCCATCAATTTTGGAAAGTTAAAAAATCTTAAAAATCGAGTGAAAATAAGACCAATACTAAACACATTTTCACGCCCAAACTATGACTTGTAAATATACCCATAAAACTATTATAAAAAACTACTACCGCCATAAAATGTTTCAATAATCTCAGCAATTCAATTCATAGAACGAATTTTTGAATATAAACCGAATCGAGGTGACTATATGAATTGCCTATATGTAATGAAAATCTACCCAGCTATAGATACAGAATAAATTTTGGTATTGGGAAAATTTTCTTTAAATAATATATATATATATATAGAGAGAGAGAGAGAGAGAGAAAGAGAATCAATTAAAATGATTACCAATGGATCTCCAATATCTAACGCAGTTGCTAAATGTAAAATGCAGACACTTGAAAATATTATAAATTTAACTAATTATTCAGAATATGGGTAAGATATGTTGATGATTATTTGTAATACCTAAGAAATGTAGCGACTTCTAACCTTACTACAAAAACGCAATTAATATGATAAAAATACACAATTTAGCATAAAAACAGAAAAAATACATACTTCCTAGACGCATTTTTAGACGTACAACGTATTCGATTATACGACAATCTACAAACGACAATATTCAGGAAACCAAATGCAAACGTTGACATAATCTCAAAACACTCAAGAAACCTTTTCCAAAGCAAATAACAGCAATAAATACATATATTCATAGAGCTCTTAATATATGTTCAACAGAAGAAGACCTCTTAGAGAGCACAGAAGAAAGCATGCAGAAATAAAGAATTTTTTTTTAAAGCTAAGGATGCAAGACGCGCCATAAAAACAACAAAAAACTAATCGACTGAGAAACATCAACATACGACAGGATACAACGAGGTCAGAAAGAAAGAAAATTTACAAATTCAATTCCGTTTATAAGAGAAATTTCTCTAAAAATAAAAAGATAATTCAAAAAATTTGGAATGAATATTTCCATCACCCGACATCTATTAAACTTCACGTTAATCAGAATAGTCGCTGAGAAAATAACCTTTTTACAGATATCAGGAATATACAAAATTAATTAAAGAAGAAACTGAGTTGGGTCGTAAAGCGCCAATGGGCGCCCGCCAGGCACGTCAACCGCCGTACCCAAGGTCTGGAGACCTTATATTGCACTCAACCAGGAGAATGTGTGGTGATGCGTATTCTCTTAGGACTCCCGTCAGGCACGTCAGCAGCCGTACCCAAGGTCTGTAGACCTTATAACGCACTCAACCAGGAGACTGTGTGGTGGTGCGTACCCTCTTAGGACACCACCACGTTACACTTCGAGAGTACGCTGGGTCCACCGAGAGCTTGAAGTCGGAAACCCGAAAATACCGGGTCCCAGGCCTTACGCCCAGATTCCCCAACAATTCTTAATTTATCGCCACTTTCGATCATAGATCTCGTACAAAGAAAACAATTTGACTCGTCGGCGGCGACGAAGAAATAGGAGCTTCTCGCTGGCCAGGGATGTTGAAGAAACGTCCGTCGCTGAGCGCACAGTCACGTGCTAGCATAGGGTTTGATCAGCAGGGTCGGGAAAAGCCCGGCCCCTGGCGCGAAAACATTGTTCATGCACAAGCCCCCTTCGGCTTTGCATTCGTCCGGCTCTGCCCCCTAACGACCAGTCAGCTATCGACTCTTCAGGGAGACTGCACAGATATACACACAAAAACACACTAAAAAGGGTTAGTAAAATGAAAGTTAGCTTTTGACTCATATATCTGTCCCAGAAGGCCTGGACCATGCCTTCTCAAGCGCTAAAGAGACGCTTCCGAACGGGGGTTAGTCGCATGAAAGTTATTTATGAGACTCCTGCGATTCCAACCGTCGGACAGGTCAAGCTCCAACTGAGCAAAGACACACAGGCTGGTTTTCGACCCACAACCAGACACAGGCTGGTTTTCGACCCTGGGAGTGACTTTGGTCTGATCGCCTCCACGTCAGTCGGCGAGTCTCGGGTCCGGTTCCTCGTAATCGGTCAGTCCGGAAAAAAGACATCTACCCCCTCCCAAGGAGGTGATTCGAGCAGAACACAGACCAGCTGATCCCCTGTGGACTCTAACCACTTCTGCTCAAACAAGGCAATTCCCTTTCCAACCGAAAATAGAGGTTTGCGCACAACTACTAGATATTGGCAAAGTTTTTGAAGATTTTTTTTTTTGAGTTTCTTATGAGTTTTTGCGCTATTAAATAAACAACTATACTCACATTAAATTGATCTTCAATTAATTACAGTAAATTAATTACAGATTGCACTGCTGTATTTATTATTACTTTTTTTCAACGATAAAAACGATACAAAATTTATTTTTAGGATACAAAATTTATTTTTAGGATACAAAATTTACATTTTCTTTTACAAAATTTCTGTTTTGTGAAAAAATAACCATGAATATATATTTTCAGAAATTTTCTTTCAGTATAATTTAATCCATTACAGATAAACTAGACATGAAACTAGAATTTCAATGAGTCAAATATTTGTTAAATAAACATAAAGTGTTTTATGAATTATTAATCATTTTGATCTCATTAATAACGATCCTATGATAGGTGTGTATTTAGAGTGGAATAATAAATCTTGGATTAAATTCATATGCAGAAATTTGACCATTAATCAGAAATTGAAATCTATTATTTAGCAATGACATACTTTTCATAAGTTGAGAATATTGAGGCAACATCAGTTTTTAAAAAAAATCTATTATCTTGTCTAAAAAATGCAAAATTACGTTTTTTACAATTACGAATTTATTACTATTTCTGTATAAATATTGATTTTTTTTTTTTTAAATTTGTTTATTGAGCATAATTGTTGAGCTTAATCTTATTTTAAAATTTCTCCACTAATGTGATTATAACTCCAATTTTCGTACGTTTGTACTACTGTTTTCCAAATAAAACCTTTTGTCGTTTTTAATGCCAGATAATTCTCGATCAAATGACATAAAGATTATTATTTCAAAAAATTATAGGAATGTACGAAAATTTTGGAACAGCAATCCTATTATAGATATCATGCTATCAATATATTTTCCGACAGCAATATTTCTAACAGTTATAGTTTTTAAATAATTTATTATTCACAGTTTCAAAATTTTTGTTATTTTGGAACAATTATGGCAAATTGCTATTGCGCAGTTATTGTAAATATCTTATTAGATAAATAAAATTTATAATTCAAAAATTTACTGTTAATTCACATTCAAATTATAAACAGTGAATCTCAAGTATTATAACCAGAGTTCGTACCAGGTATTTTACCACAATTTGTTTAATAGAAAATTAATATTTAATATTTAAATAACATACGTCTCGTTCAATTGCAGGATTTGTAATACTCTTCTACATTTAACTAAGGCGAAAATTTCTATTAAAAATTGTGGTAGAATCATACGAACCCTGTATAAGACTACCATGATTTTAAATAAAATAAGAAGATAGTGTTATATTTTCACGCTTTTAAAAGATATATTGCTTAAACATTTTCTTGATAGAGTAAATATATAAAAACATTACAGAAATTAATTAGATTGATAATTAAATACATGAATTAAATGGACCATTTTGAGTAATTATTGAAATTGAAAATTTTTTAAGATGTCGTACGATTGGAATATTACAAAACGTCTTAGCAAACTCAGCGAAATTAAACATCTTCTTTACTTTTCATTTCATTTGTTTGACTTATGGCTTCAATAAAAGATGCTTATATAAAATTACTTTTATTATTATTAGATGTAAAAATAAATAAAACTTATTTCCCTTTGCGTTCTGTCTATGTTTTATATTAAATGTATCATTATTACTGAAAAAAAAAGTTTATTTGGGAGTCCTGTTTCATTCGAATAATGAAAGATATATTTTGTAGTTTTCTAATAAAATTTATCATTAAAAATTTAAAGCCAGACATTCATGTTAAAAATGCAGAATTTGAATCATTTTAATAAGACGTTTGACCTAAAAAAAGTGATGAACTTACTGAGTAAACCAGGAGAGGTGGGGGGGGGGGGAGGCTATACCCCCTGAACCTTAAAATTCCACGCCCCTTCGCCGGGAAATTTTCACAATTTGTTTACTGGTTTAAAAGTGCAAATTCCCCTGTCTACTTCTATCTCCATACACTCCTCCCTTCCCTCCCCAGGGGAAAACGTGTAAATCAACACTGACTTAAAATGGCACAGAATTTTCCGTTAAATATGTCAAATACTGTAAAAAAAATTATAATTATCATAGGTTTAAACAGGGTTTGTACGCTTTTACAACAATTTTTAATAGAATGTTTTTATTTAATATTTTAATAACAGAAATTCTAAGGTTTATAATATTTTTTTTTTTTTGAATTTAAATAAGGCGAAAAATTCTGTTAAAATATTGTGGTAAAAGCGTATGTACCCTGTTAAACTACGTAGGGATGATGCTGATCCTGTATTTTGTACACCACTAAATTTCATATAGCTTTTTCTTCTTTAATCGATAAATTCTGCGATGACATACGAAGAATATTGCTATATAAATTTAGTGGTGTACAAAATACCTTAACACAATCACCCTTGACTACGGTAAAATTTTTAACCGATGAAAGTTAGCTGAGAATCTTTCTTCATTCGAATACTGAAAGACATATTTTTGTATTTTTCTATAATAAATTGCTACCAGGAATTTAAAAATAATCATTAATGTAAAAACGATTGCCGGCGATGTAATCCCAGAATATGAAACTTCTCCTTCTCCGACAACTTAAGATTTTTATTTTCTGGTCTTAAAGTGCTTAAAGTTCTTACCTTGAGCTTCATAATGTCCTCTCCCTTTATAGAAAAAAGTCTGAATTCAAAAATCACTAAAAGTGTTTTCAGAATTTCTTGTGAAGTCTGTCTAATACCATAATAATCATGCTACTACTAATAATAATAAGATTAAACTTTGGTAAAATTCAACTACAAATATAATTAAAAATATTTATATTTATATATTTTTATTTATATATATAGATATTAGTAATTGTAATAAATTGTATAATGTCGGTGATAATATTTTACTTAAATATTTTCGTTACAGTACAATACGAAATATGCTAATGTCAATTTATTTATTTATTTATTTATTTATTTTTTTATTTTTTTACCGAACATAAACTTATTTTACCATTAAGAACACATAATTCTTTAGACGAACATTTCCATATATCATTAAAAAACATGTACTGAAAATTCTTCGTGAATACATTTTTGTCAGCCGTAAGTGCAACAACCCTTACTAAAAGATACTTGTACTGTGATATACTCAAGACATTGAAATGCAGATTACAAACATTAAACCAAATAATATTTTCTTATACGTCTTTTTAAGAATAGATAGAATATAAAAGTGTTACTTTGCCTGCGCACAAAATATTTCAATGACACTTGTCGTTGTACGAGATTTTTGAATGTCTTCCCCACTTTTGTTCTGATTTTGGGAAGCCAACAAATTCCCGTAGTATTTGATTCTTCAGTTTTATTCATTTGTAAGACAAGACACATTTTAAATATGTATAATTCACAGAGATTCACTAGAGTGTGCTTTCAAGTAACACTTACCAATTACAAGTGCATTGAATAAATAGAAGGAAAGAATTCTTATGAATGGTACTTATAAACAAACTTCTTCTTTTTTATAAGTATATTTGAAAATTGCATTAAAATGCAAATTTTAATGAAGTATTTTCTTAAAATAAACGTGATCTAAAACAAATTATGTAGTGAAATAGCTTCGTTTTATTATTGAGAAATATTTCTTTTTTAACACTAGAACTACCGGAAATTTTACCCAAGTCTTTTAAAATTATTTTAAACCAGAATTTTTATTTAAAACTACTCAACTTATTCATTTAAAGTATTTCTGTAAGTTGTGTATTTAATTTATTTTACAAAGAAATTTCTGGTTACAATCACAATATATTCATTTGGTAACTGTCAATATGACGGCACATGGTAGTTCTAGTGTTAAATTTTCGTTTTACTGCTGAATTATTTCTCCAGAAAAGGGAGTGAGATAATAATGTCGAAAACGTCAGCTATTTATTTTGCATTTTTGTTTTATTCACACAAGGCATTCATTCCGGTATAGATGAGTTAAAGATATCCGATATGCTGTTCGGTGTACATAAAACATACCTGCCAACCTTTCAACTAAACTTCCGTACAATGTGAGCTAATTTCATCCACGTTCAAGCTGCTTCTAACAAGTAAATATATAAGAAAAAATTATTTACATTTAGTTTCATGGTCTTAAGCCATGTTTCATGGTCTTAACCGCCAAAACTATGTGGGCGGAGCCTTCAATATTTTTACTGAAATTCGTTTGCCACCAAAAATTCTGAAAGATAATATTCGGTATTTTTAATAGCAAAGTTTTTGTCATTAAATAGAGTATTTTTTAACATATTAAAATAGTGGTGGCACGGCAGGTTTTTTTTATGCACTTTTATTTTGAATGTTACGTTAACGCAACACCAGCGGGTAATGGGTTAAGTGGAACCTATTTGAATGGATTTCTTTAAAAAAATTCTGATTTGAAACCTGATTAACCCTTTCAGGCGAGGATTATTTTTTGGTCGTAAAATGGTGAAATGATTGATTGACACCGGAATTTACAAACGAATTTCTTAGAAACTAAATACTTGCTTCTTTTTGAGTTCATTATAAAAGCAAAATTTTCTTAAACTATTCTGGTTGCCGTTTGACAGTTTGTAATTAAAATTAAATAGTCACATTTGTGACCATCGCCCGTGAAAGGGTTAACCTTGGTTAAATTAACCTACATTGTACGGAAGATTAGTGCAATGTTGGCAGGTACGATAACGTAAATGAAAACCGTTTTTAATTGAAGCTTCTAATAGATATTTTTATATTCAATTAGTTCGATTACATATTTGTTAAATTCGTGTTTTACTTTTTTTTTCTTTGACAATTCAGTTATGGAATATTACACGGAAAAACAAATGTATTTACATTGTTTTAATTGCGGATTTAACAAAATTCGTGATCATTTTAAAATATTTTTTTTAACCATAAAAAAAAGTAAAATGACAGACGGTTTTGAAACATTTCCATTTGAAAGTACATTTTCTTTCTATTTGAAGATATCAAAATTAAAATCGTGCAATATTTGAGGGAGTTAGAATGACAGTGGAGTAACTCAAAATTTTGAAAAATCTAGATAACTATATCTTCTCTGAATGTATAATAAATACTTTCTATTCAGTGTGACAGTCAAATAAGTCATAATTCACACAGGAAGTCACTAGCGGGAAAAACAAATTTGGACATCTTAATCCAATGGCAATACGACAAATTTTACAAAACCCTTCCTTTCTCAAATTTCTAAATATTGACTTACTTCTCTGTCATTCTAACCCTCTCATTTAGAAATAAAAAAAAATTGCAGTAAAACTGGAATTTATTGGTTGGATCGTTGTCACAGTCAATATGATCATCGGCGTTTGTTTTTAATTTATAATATAGAAGAAAGATTGATCGATTTGGTATAAAATGAAAAGTTAAATGATATATTTTTTATAAAGTTAGAGTTTATATAACAAAACAATACGTAACAATACATAATAATCCATAACACTCAATAGTTACATTACATAACAATAAATTTATTAAATAATACACATTGCATTAAATAGCAGAGATAAAAGCTTAAAGTTTAGCATCACATAAATCATTTGCTCATATTTTTCGAATTTCGCAACAACTAAGTTTTTTTTTTTTTTTTTTTTTTTTTTGGACATATTTTCGTAAGTTTGTTCGAAATGTTATTTTTAGTAAACAAAATATTTTAAATTAACTATTCCATATCACTAAAAAATATATTTATTAACAAAAATAGGAATATAATTTACAACTATTCTTAATAACAACTAATACACAAAAAAGTCTTAACTCTCTCAAAAAGGATTTTTTTTTTTTTTTTTTTTTTAAGTCGATGTCAAATATATTTCGCATTTAACCCGTTTAGAGGCAAGTAATTGTGTTTCTGTAATGGTGAATTCACACCAGAATTACTAAAAATGTTTTTTTGTACAATTTTTTCAACCCATTTAAAATTTATGTTAAAAAATTCTGAAACAAGTCATAATTTAAATTAAGTGGTACATTTAAAAATAAATATCCCACCGGAAATTAATGGGTTAAAATGAGTTTTAAAAGGTAAATGTTAAAAGTAATGTTGAATTTTTAATATTCTTATATCTAAAACAAAATAACCAAATGAAGTGATATAAGGTTTAAAAGGCATAAAAAAAAGTATTAACCCTCTAATTCCCATGGTAGAATACGTTCTAGAAATTCCGTAATTCAGAAAGTCTGAATTCATACCAGAACATTTTAGTAATAAATTTAGCTTTATTTAACCCCTTCGCGATGAGCGTCCTTCACAGGATTTTTAATATATATATATATATTTTTTTTTACCACTGGTTTTTAAAAACAGAAATTTTCAACTAATTGAATCGCAGAAATGCTATCATGTAATAAGGCAAAGTTTACAATAAAAAGTAACTGGTGGGAATAATCGAGGATTCTGAGCATGTTATGCATCACGTCTCCAAGGTGTTAATGACGAAATGTTTGTTATTAATTCATTAGACTGAGCATTAAATTGTTTGCCACTCGGTATCCCCTTAACTGATATCAACTGGTCGGCAACTGTTATTAATTGAAGCAAATATCACTGTTTTAAATTTCTGGGATGAATATAGAATATCTGAATTAAAAAATCTACTTAATTGGAAACATTGGTGGTAGCATATAAGCTACCATTTTTTGTGATAACTTAAAGATAGAAAGTTTTAAGCCAAAACACAAATGAAAGAAAAACAACTCACTTCGTCATGTGTTTTGTTTAGAGCCATAAGCAAACATCGTCCGAGAAAATCTTCTCCCATGCAGAACAGAAAAAAAAATTGTCGAATGCGGATTTTCCAACTGAATAATCGAAAAGAAAATGAGTCTGTTATATATTAATGTTTTTCAGAAGTATTATTGAACTTTATATTAGGTTTATATATGTATGATGCAGGAATAAAAGGAACATACACGCAGCTCGCTAGGGGTCGTTTTTGAAAACAACCTCAGATAAAGTTACCATGCATGAACGGGTTAATATGAAGAATACACATTTAGCTATAGATTTACATTTTCCAACACCATCGCTACCATGTCAAACTATCGAATGTGAAAAAATGCATGTTTCATTACATTGAAAAATTGGCCGATTGTCACCACTAAATTTTATTCTAATTCTTCGCCTTGTAAGAATATAAATAAAATTTCTGTGAAGAACAGGGTTGCCCAAAGCCATTAAATAATAAGCCCAGTCAGATAAATGGGAAACTTTTCGCAAGTTGAAAATAGCGCCATCTAGCGGTTGGGAGTGCTGCATTCGGCGCCAAAAATATTTTAATAAA
Organism: Maratus michaelseni; assembly: GCA_963931845.1. Classification (NCBI taxonomy): domain Eukaryota; kingdom Metazoa; phylum Arthropoda; class Arachnida; order Araneae; family Salticidae; genus Maratus; species Maratus michaelseni. The sequence goes on along the minus strand of OZ007589.1, from coordinate 26,147,465 downwards.
ATTTTGCTTCTAAAACTAAAGCTTAAAATAAGGAGTTCATATTTTCTAAGAAAGTCGTTTGTAAATTCCGGTGTCAGTCAGTAATTTCACATTTTACGAACATAATTTGTGTGTGCCGGAAAGGGTTAATTGCATAGTGATGTAAATTTCCATCACTTTTTATTTAACTTTTAATAAATAAATCAACTTCTTCGCCACCACTATATTTATATAGAAATATTAATCCAGTAAATTTCCACCATTTTTTTTTCATTATAGTTTTAGCTTTAATGTAAAAGATCCCAATAATTAGCAAGCTTTCAAAGGAAGTGAAAAAACAAAACATCGATAAAAATCGTATAAAATATCGATATAAATAAATCGTATCGTTTCTCTGCGACCCACTTCTGTTTTGTCCTCCTTCCGCAGCAGAGGTTTGGCGCTAGTGTGTCGCTAACAAATTTAACACTATCTAACTGGGCTTATTATTTAATGGCTTTGGGGTTGCCAGATTGGCTTTCTTTTTTATTGGGAGATGCCGAATTCATACCTGAAATTTTGTGAAAAAAATTACTTACCATAATCACGGAACGCCTGTCTTTAAATAAAGTAAAAAAAAAATTATTTCAGATTTCTGGTATGGATTCGGAATTTCTTAATATAAAATTAGACCAAACTGGCATTGCTTGTGAAGAATCTCTCTATATTAAAAAAAAGTAACCACCGCAGCCGCCGCCGCAGCCGCTGTCAATGAAGATTTTGTGCCTTGAAGTCTTTCTGGACTAATATCCAGAAAACTATTGCAAATAAAATTTTTAAAATTGGTGGTTTTATAAAGAAATGTTCGATAAACACGCTGAAGTAGACAGTTTTTAAATCGAAGAATTATTTTAAGAGACTAGCCGCCACTGTCGACCAGTTTGGTCTCCCTTAAACATATTAAGTAGTTTTCCGTAATACGATTTGGTGCAATGAAGTCTATTTTGTGAAAGTCTTTAATAATATCCAAATTTACACTGAACCATATTGTTGCCAATATTTTTTGTTTGTTTGTTTGTTTCTTGCTAACTTTGGCTGTAGACTTGATTACTGGATTTAGAAAATCTATCATTATTCTCATTAAAACGTCTTGAATAATGTGACATAATCGAGCTGCATATTATAACACGTAATTTTCGAGTACGGTTTGGTGAAACATTGAACTTTCTTAAACCAGTTTTGATAATCACATTCCTTTTAAACCATATTTGCTGTCAGCACTTTTGACCCGTGGCGTAGAATCTGATTAAAATTCACGAACTTCCTTCTAGATGCCGATCTCTGTTCGACTCTGTTTTTCTCTGCTCTCCTATTTTGATATAGTTCAGGAGTTTTCATAACTACATAATTCCCTTACTTTGGCATTTCTGCTTAATGTCTACTGACTATTAAGATCCGTAACTTGTAAATACGCCACGCCAACATTACCGCCTATAATTCTAATTACAGCAACCCGTTTTTTCTCTCTATATTGCAACTCTATAGTTAAAATAGGGCCTCGGTGCGTCTACGACAGCTGTTCCATCAGAACATTTGATTTCAAAATCAAAGTATCGTTTCTAATTTGCACACGCGAAAAATAAAAGCTGGTATTGGCGATTTTTAATATGCTATTGGCAAAATTTGCGCCCAAATAACACAAAAGTACTTAATGATGTTATGTATTTTGTAAATGTATATTAAATTACTGTTTTGAAAGCGATTGGTCATTAATAATGGTAAATATGATTGGTGATTAACAGTCATTTTCAGTGGTCTCTCTTCCTTGAACGTATAATACATAACTACCAAATTAACTGACAATTTGTTTCGAAATTTGATTCATTAAATATCATTACATCAGTTGTATTTGTTTACATTCAGTTTACACCAAGAAAAGATAAAGAATTAAGTTGAGTTGTATAGCACATAATTATGGTAAACTTTGATTGTGTCACTGGTACGAATTATTTTTTTGACACCAGGCAACGCTCCAAAAAATCTTTCACGGAAAACTTACTTTACGGACGATTATCTACATGGTTTAATGGTTTAATATTTTAAACCTTGACGACGAATGAATCTTTTTTTTTTTTTTTGTTTACTTTCATGGATAGAGAATTTGAACTGCGAAGCTAATTTCAACTGAAGTTATTGGAGAATATATACATAATTGAACGTAAGTCATCTCTCAAATATTAATTTATTTTGAACGATCTTTCTAAAAATGTAACATTTATGAAGTTTTATTCGAAAAAGTAATTTTGAATAAAAATGGCCGCCTGGCATATGAAAAAGTGAAGCGGGCATTCCGGAACTGTTGATGACAGTCACATGACTTACGGTTATTATAGTGATATTTAATATTAAAGTTGGTCAAAATAATTTTCTTATAAAAGTTTTATAGAAACGAAAACTATGCACCGGAATTTAACCATAATTTTTAAGGATATAGTTGACAAGGTTGGGGTGTGCAGACTGCAATTATTTTTTCAATTTGACTCATTTTTTGAGGTTATATTTCAATTTTTATTCAAAATTTTCATTATTTTGACGGAGATTTATTTCATATTTCATAAATTCCATTATTTGAATCGTTGCCAATTTGTAAAATAGCGCACGTAATAATATTTATTTTCAATTAAGAAATGTTTTACACGTGACTATTAAAAACAGAAATAAAACTTTAAAATAATAATTAAATGATCACGTGTTAAAAGCAATAAATGTAGAAAATGACGGAATAAAAATATACTTGTGCGTGAATATTAAAAAGATAAATTATTAAATTATTCCGCGTTTTCAAAGCATTAAGTAGAGTAAGATAAATTTATTTCGACAAAATATTTTATCTATTATTGCAAATTTTAAAACAGCGTAATTAATAATATTTCCTTTCAATTATAAACTATATTTTTACGCTTAATAATTACGTTTAAATCAACGAAATAACTAATAAATTGGTAAAATATAATTAAAAATACAGATAAACGTTGAATTAAAGATCGCTCTATGACATAACTACCACGCGTAACGCAATCAATTGAATTCGACGCCACAGATATGCACTTTTGGCTTTAAATCCTATATTTTGGCGACAGTTCTTTTCTTTTACAGAAAGCAGTAGTCGGGATAATGGAGTAATACCAAATTTTCTATAGCATACATATAAAATTTCCCGATGCAATGACATTGCTTACTAAACCATTTTGCACAAGTTGATTTTCAAATGTTTAATTAACCTTATTTTATCAACAGTTGTTAGCTGTCTCGACAGCAGTTGATTCGGCTTTAAAATCCCTTGGTCAAAGGAAAATGAATGGAAACCTGATTATAGCAGATATTACAGCGAGTACAGCGAGCAGCCGATTACACAAGGCCGATTATAGCAGCCGATTACAGCAGGTCGTTTAATTATAATTCAATCTTCCGCAATCGCTTTAAGGTTCATCAAATCAGAGTGTTTTTACAGTTTGTGGTGTCAGAACGGGGGTTGGCGAGCGTAGCTCGTAGGGGGCAGAGCCCCCTAGTATTATTAAAATTTAGTGGTGACAATCGGCATATTTTTAAAAGTAATGAAAAATATATTTTACTTACCCTTCATACGTAGTATAGGGTAAGTCTTGTAATTGTTTAAAAAAAAAATGACGGATTTACACGTTTCAGACACTGGAGATTCCGAAAAACATATTTTTAGAACAAAAAATTGCCGTCCGTCTGTCTGTGTGTCTATGTGTCTGTAAACGCTCTATCTCCCGAACTTTATCGAGATAGAGACTTGAAATTTGGTGTGTACTTAGTATATAATAATGGGAAGAAGCTTATTGAATTTCAGTAACCTCGATTATCCGGAACCATTTTTCGGACTCTCGAAATATTCGTTCTGATAAAAGATGTATAAAATTTTTCGAAACTGTTTATTTTAAGGAGGGAATATAAAAGACAATAAAAAACATAAATTGTGCATAAAGAATGAAGTCGATCAGATAATTAATTGCCGAGATATTTGTAATCCTCTTTTCAACACTCTTCGATTTTTCCTGACCCTGTATTTCATTCAAATTTCAATTCAAAGGTATATTTTAAAGGGAAATGGAGACGCTTAATCCGATGCAGTAAACCGTTAGTTATTATGATTATCAATTTTGGAGTAGTACATCATTTAAAGTTTATGACGTCATCAAACTACAATTTTATTCGAATTGCAATGCATTTTATAAATAGTTTACACATGTTTTAGTTTCCATATCTGCGAACTTTGACGCTTTTTTGGTACCACTAAAAATAGATAGAAATTTTTGCCTTATTGAATTACATGAGTTCAGCGATTTAATAAGTTTAAATGTACTATAAAAATATAGTGGTATGTAAAAAGCGTAAAAGTTGGCAGCTATGATTCTCATATTTTATATTATTCATATCCATGATGTATTACGGTGGTTCCCAACGACTTGTTTTCACATTCGATAGTTTGACTATCGTCGATAGTCGACGAATATACTTTCAATTAGCTAAAAATTATTTTACCCGTTTTTAATATATATTACATGTAATATTGTACTTATGCTTCTAGTGTTTTTTTTTTTTTTCGTCTTAAAAAAAAAAAAAAAAAAAAGTCTAATCCTTTTTTTTTCCCCCATGAATTTGTCTCATATGTTTATTCTAAAATACGTAATTAGATATTAAGAATTAATATTTGCAAACAGAGGTATGTAAATATTGAAATGAAATATGGAAATTAATATTTACAGAAAAATCGTATAAAGCATGCTAGATACACTCAAACTAAATTTAATACATTCCAAATTATAAAGCAAATGGTTCAAATTACCGCAACTATGCACATTTTGCAATTAAAATTATTTAAAATATTTTATTGATTGCTTGTTTTAGAAACATGTTTGCATTCACGTTATACTATGTAGTATTATTGTTTTCGAAAATGAAATTCGTGAACAATACAGTGCATTTTGTTGTTAGAAATAACATAGTATGTTATTTCAAGATATTTCGAATGCGACATTTTTTAAATATATTTCAGGTCACGATTGTTTTAAAATAAAAAATGTATTCATATTTATTTTGAAAAGAAATAAAATAGCAGTTTGAAAATTATTTCTTCTCCATTTTTCCGGTTTTTCACCAAAATAAAAACGTTTGTGAAATTCCTTAACAGTACCGAACGAGAGAACTGTCTTTTTTGGCTTGTGACAAAACATCACAATAACAAAAAAAAAAAGAATAGAAAATATGTGTCACGCATTCCAAAATGTAAAATACAATTATTTCCAGTCTTTCTTTTTTTATTAAACATAACAAAATGTACGTATTTACCCATATATGAATTCTCAAATTTGAATCTAAAATATTGATTTATGTTCTCTGTTTTAAAATTTAAAATGTACAGTTGCCAATAAATTATATGAGTTTTGGTTAGCCAATTTGAGTCAAGACACATAATAACAAATTCCACCGTATAGGGGAAAGTCGGATAGCCGCAGACAGCAGGTAACCGCGGACATTTCAATTTCTAAGAAATTCAAAGTGTTGCGTAAATAAAGAGTTATTGTAAATGTACGCTCTCTAGGGTCGAAACATATACAGTTTAATTTCGACGTGGGCGCCGAGTAAGTTAGTCATAAGTGCTGTTTTCGTCAATAAATTTTCGAAAAAAAACGAGACAGAATGCATCATATGCGGAGAATCATTTGAAGAAGACTGGATTCAGTGTTAGGAATGCAAAGACTGGGCCCATAATTATTGTGTTTATATAGATGCATCGGATTTATATTATAATTGTGATGTTTGTAAGGCCAAAAAACGGTTGGGACACCATTGATTAATATGTCCGGGACTACCCGCCGTTTCTTGTGACGCCAAAAAAATAAGGCCAAACTATTTTCAGTCTATTTCGTTAAATGATTCGATATTATTAGCAATGTTTAGTTAAGATCATTAAAGAAGTTCGTAATTTTATTTTATGTATAAAATAAAGACAGAAATTTCATTCATTTGTTTTTTATTTGCATTTTATCCAAGTGTCCGTGGCTACACGATCTCCCCCCATATATCAATTGCATTCCCCATTGATTACATCGTATCCACCTTTCACATTACTAATCGTCTTTATTGTTTCAAATGTCCGAATGGTAATAGCAGTGTAAGATTATGTTAACATGTAGCCACTGTGTTTATCATTTATCAAATTGACGGCTTTTATCCCTAATTTTATGTTCGTTAGACGTATTAGCAAAAATATTTTAAAAGGAAAGGTTCCAGTGATTATTGAAGGAAAATAGTGATGACGATTAAAAATTTGTAATTAATTTAAATTATATACGTAAAACATTCTATGCAATGAAAATAATATAATAAATAGTAGTAATTCTTTGTTTCCTTTTCTTTATTTAGATCGACTATTCCTAATAAAAATATCAATTATATGAGAAAAAAATCTTTAAAAATTACTTAGTTATACCTCGACATTAGAAATAGGCTTTGGTATGATATATATATTATAAAGGGCAAACGTGTCCGTGCGTAACGTTGGCAACACCAGACGATTAAATTTCGTTTTAATGGAATTGTTTTTACTTCTAAACATCGCACATTTTCAAATTTTGCACTGTTGAATAGGGGGGGAAATGTACTTTCAAATGCAATTTGTTTGAAAACTGTATCGCGATTTACACATTTTTTATGATTTTAAAGTGAATTTTCAAGTAAGATTTTCTAAAAATCTATCGATTGGTACAAAAAACTCTTAAAGGCGCTTGTCTAAATATTTGTGTACGCTAATAGAAAAATTGCAAAGAAAAAAAAAAGAAAAAATGAATTATCCTTATGTAAGCTTTCTTTGTCTACAGCTGCATCAATAACATAAAGTCACCATTGATTATAGCAGATGTGTTTGAGGTAAATGCACAGACTGCTGATCGTGGGATAAGTGCTTATATTGCACCGGATATCATATGAAGTTCCCTGTTTTTCAGTTTTCTGCTCCTTGGGCTGCGCATAAATCTTGTATTATCTAATTCACTGAATCAATTGTTAAAATGTTTTTTATTATTGTATAGAATGAACACAAGATATATCTAAGACCATTGGACACAATAGTCTTGGAAGCTAAATAGTCTCAAACCCTTTTTCTCAAAGCGACTTTATATTAAATATCGCATTTAGTGAAACGCGCCCCCTTAGCGGCGGGTGTATCGTTATTTGACACCATTTTTAGCATATACATATGTTATGACCTGATATCTAATGACCCGATTTCAACAGAAATAATTCCACTTAACTAACTTTTTTAGGTTCATCTATAGCGTTTAATTGCTGTGATGTAGAGATAATTACCACAATTTCCCAATAGTAACTTCATTTTTTTTTAATTCCAACATTTTCTACTATTTTCAGTCTTTGACCAAGTAATTCGGTAGTTTTAATTAGTTGTTTGACAAAAATCTGTCTCGTCTCCCCTCCCCCCTCCCACCTTCAAGGTTATTTTTCTATAACTATACGCCGTTTCAATAACTCAATAACTAACTTTTCAATTTCATCGCAACTGATTCCAAACATTAAAATTAGCTTAATTATCATCCTCTGTAAGATTAAAGTGAACTTATGAGTTGTTAAACTCTTTTCGAATAGTAACTTCGGATTTTTTTTTTTTCATTTCAGAGTATCTCGAGTTCTACGGGACTGATTATGACGGGGTTTGGCTGATTCGACTTGAAATTGATAGCCCTAAATATTTTAGTTGCATTTTCTATCATCAGGTTATGCTTTTCGATCGCGGGTTCTATTGGACCAATTACGACCTGGTTTGTATCATTCGACTTCATTTCGATAGCATTGAACATTTCAGTTACGATCGTATGGAACAAGATTGTTTTTACCAAGGGTTCGAGCAGCGCTGGGCGGGTCAGCTAGTTTGAATATAAAAGAAAAAAACTTAATGCGATTTGTTTGTCTTACCAAAGTTATAAAAAACCTCCACTAACCTAATTGCACTTAAAACAAATATTTTTATTTTCCAATACCTAATTGTATTTTCATTGTTAGATGCATTCGTAATTATATAAATACCTAGCACATGTAGCCGTCGGCTTGTCCGTCCGTCCACGTATAACTGCGCAAAAACTACCCACCAAATGGTTTGAAATTTTATATATTTATATATAATCGTTGCAGAACTTTCTCCAATCAATTCAAATTTTATGAAAATTGAATCACAATCTAAAAAGATATTACCGTAATTTCCGGCGTATAATCCGCAGCTCAAAGAGTCGTTTTTCGACCCAGAAATATTATTTTATAAAATGTAACTTAAAAGATCGCTGTAAATATTTAACTACAATTATTGAATAAAATTTCTGGGTCGAAAAACGACTCTTTGAGCTGCGGATTATACGCCGGAAATTGCGGTAATAAAAGTTTTCTCCATTCTATTAAATTCTATCATGAGTAATTAATTCAATAAAAGCGCAAGTCATGTGACTGAGGAAAACAAATACGGACTGACCATCTCTCTTTCCATATGCCAGGCGGCCATTTTTATTAAAAATTATTTTTTCGACTAAAATTGCATATAGAAGTTACATTTTTAGAATGATGGTTCAAAAAAATTGTTTGTTTGAGCGATGAGTTACATTCAAATATGTATAGATTCTGAGATGACTTCAATGGAAACTAGGTTGACTGCCCAATATCTCAATCCATTAAGGTAAACAAACACAGGATATTCGTTCATCAAGTGTCATAGAAATATTAATCCATGAAGGTAATCATTCGCAAATTAAAATCCATGGTCAATTTTGAATCAATGCCTGGTGTGGAAAATAAAAATCGTTCCTGTAAGCGTGGCATATGTAATAAGAGAAAAGGCATGCTCATTTCGAACACGGTAAAAAAAAAAAAAAAAAAAAAACGTAACAGATGATACAATTCAGTTTACTGAAACTAGTTATAGTACTAACGCACCTCATTTGTCACATTTCACGTAGAATTTCGAACCTGTTAGGTGTACCAGTAATATTTGGCTTCTGGAACTTACGTCATAAAAATAAATAAAGCCAACTTTGTTTTTCTTTTTGTCATTAACATTCTTCCTGTAAAAATAAGGATTGCATTTTATAGATAGTATGATGGTAAGTCAAAGGAATTACTTTATAATGTATATTTTTTTACGTGAAGGGCTTGCTTTTAAAAGTAAGTGTTTTATATATCACGAAATAGATTAGTGCATATTGAGTAAATAAAAATAACATTTGTATAATGGTACATAAATTAGTTGGGCAAAAAGAATGATTAAACATGCTAAATATCAGATTACAGATCATTGTAAGATAGTGAAACACACAAGTTTTTTTTTTTTTTTTTCACAAGTGGTCGATATGGCTTTCTTCCGTTAATTCCCAATCGTTTTATCGGTAAATCGATTTTTGCCACATGTTTGTGAGCAGGGTCCGTCGATCAAACCAAGTGCAGTGTTGATACGTTATTTCAGTTTATGAACGGATTTCGGAGGTGGAGGAAGGACTATAAACCTTATTAATAAAACCACACACTGGAATGAAGGTATAGATAGACATGGACATGAAAACACATCTCCGCAATCAATTCAAACTGAGACTTCTGAAAACAATTTAAGATGTATAACCGATAGTGATACAATACCCTTAATCTGCTATGGAACTAAAACCTTACAATTAATATTTTTCGAGTTATTTAATTACGAAATTGCACAACTAATTTGTATTCACGCAGTTTGTAAGTAACATATAAGTACATGCATATAAACAATATTCGCGATACAGAAAATAAAGAAATGGCAATATGATAACTAATTACAGCAGAAAGTGGGAATACAACAAATGAATATTGCCCAAGGCAAAAGTTTAACGCAATGAATTTCTATGATATTTTTTATCGATTTCTTATCTAAGAAATTACTGTTCTCATATTTTAAATTTAAAATCCCAACATTATCCTTTATTATATAATAACTTTTTTTCGTATAAATGGTGCGTGCTTCTGCAATTTTGATGCCATATTCAGACTTAGGAACACCAGGTTCGATACGTATATCCAAACATCCTACACTGGGATGCAAAAGTTTATTATTTTCCGACAAGCATTATTAGAAACTTTTTACATAGCTTTTCATAAAGTCATTTCAGTAGAATATTAGCATTCCAGTTGAAATTGTAATTCCCATTAACAAAAGCTCAGTTATTGTATACCAATTATTTGTTATCAAATCAAATCAAAACCACAAGAATCACATAAAAAATTATCTGTTATTACCTACCATGTTAAATCTTTTAATAACAATATTGTGAATCTGGTACTATATAACGTGCATTTTTAAATATCCGTACCCTGCAATTAAATATGAACTGTTGGTCATACACATATACTTTCAATCACAATTATTTTTAGTTGCAGTAAACATGTAGCTATGTAAAGCCATGTTTAGTCATGGCTAAAAAGCCAAGATATAGGAAATGTTTTTAATCAAGGTACAGCAAATATCAAAAATTATATAAACAACAGAAACCATTTGAGCGTTATTGTTTTCTGCTAGGAATGTATTTGATAAAATACATATATACTTAAAGGACGTACTTCCAATACAAACAACAGATATAAAACCCCATTTATTTTGAAAAAGGGAAAATAGTACAAAATAGAGTCCTGCGTCGTATCGAGTAGTTCGATCGTACACGAACGACTTCCAAACTGCGGTTTAGGTCGCTCTGTTTGCCGTTAATTTCTTTCGTTGCGATTCCGGTTAGGGTCCGGTTGACAATCTTTATATCCAACCTCTTCATTTATTGTTACTAAATAAATTAAAAAAAACAGTTCATTTTGAAACACCCTGTAAATTTTTAGCACGCGATACAACTTTTCATCCTTTGATTTTAAATTAATTTGATAGTCCATTATATAAATAATTCGAAAAATGCGGTCATAAGCTATTGAAAACATTTCAAATAAATTCTCGTATCGAGTACTAATTCTTTGAAAAATGATATTTCTGAGAATTTAATACAGTATCATACAAAACCTAAAACTAAATTTACATATTAAATCTACATCATAGAGTAAATTTCGCTACTTTCAAGATTTTTGGAATAACTGAAAAGGTATTACTGGATGTTCTTTGAAATTGAATTGCATTAATTAACTATTACATTGAACTTAAAATTAAAAAGAAGAATATTTACGATTTGTTTCAAATTCTAATGTGAAGTCAAGTAAATATTTAATAGGGTTTTCGAAATCAAAGATACTGCGTTGATATTTTAATCTGTCTTCCTTTGAAATATTTAAAAGTAAAGTTTTAGAGATTTCACAAGACTCTCCAAATGACTTTCTTAGGAAGTTAAAATAATTAATTTTAAATGTGTCAATGAGGGCGTTAGATTTGTTTCATAATCTGTTATTTTAGCTACTATGTATTGGAATGAAAATTGCCATCTTTATGACTATCTCTTCTCCAAATTAATGACTGAAATCTTATTGAGTTATGGGTATTCATGTGTTTTGCAAAGGATTTTTTTTAGCAAACCTAACAAACCTATAACAAAGCTTTTTAACAGGCTTTAATTTAACAAATATTTTCCTTTTAAATGCAAGTGCCTTTACATGAGGACCGGGGAGGACATGTATGATCTACAGACTTGATTGGTATTCTAGGCAGTCCTTCTCGGGCAGTAAAGTGCCTTTATATAGATTTAAGATAAATTTCAGATAATTTTCGTATATTTTAATTCTTATTCGTGAATCATAGATATAAACTTAAACTTTCTCAAACTGTCACATTCTCAACACGTTCTTCCTTTTACATTTGATTAAAGTTATATAATACAAGATATTATACACAAGATATCGATTTTACCATCTTAAGAATTTGTTGTTGGATAAAATGTTCTCAGCAATACGAATTTTCCAAAGTCAGAACTGACGTGTTAATCACATTTTATACAGCTAGGTCAGGCAAGTCACATGTTCAAAGATTGCAATGCATACATGCGCCTGCAGACTTTTTACAAAGGTAAACACACTCGGTTGATTTCGAGAATTTTTTTAAATGATCAATAACATTCAAAATCATAAGCTTTATCTGTAGTTAAATGAAAGTCATTTAGCCAAAATGAAATATTTTTCTACGAAATAGTTGATTTGGCTTGCCGATGGGCATATCTTGTATAACATTTATTTATAATTAAATTGTTTGTGAATTTTGATTTAGAATATTCTTTAGGTTGAATTTTGTTTTTTTGTTTTTTAACTGAGTAATAAATCACTTGACAGCATATGACAGAGTTGAAAGCAGCATCATAGGTATATTTAAAAGACGAGAAGGGCCACAAATGGTATTTTTTTGTCAAAAAGTAAATTTTTGTTATAAAAAAGTTTTTTTTGGTATATAGAACAGATTTTATTTTTTTATATTATTAATATTATATAAATTATCTTCTCAAGATATTCATTAGATATTTTTTATTAAAAAAGAAAATTAAATAAAAAAAACCCCGTTAAATGGGATAATGCTTAGAAATGCGTGGGTAATTATTAAACATTGGATTTCTATGTTTTATGAATATCAAATAAAATTCTTATAAAGAGCAATAGTCAGTCAGCATCTGATTGTACTATGTGTTTCAAATGGGGTAAATAATGAACATTTTACTATAAGAGAAAAAATTGTTACATGTTTGGAATCTCTCTTTATAATATTTCATAAGAGGCAGGGAAAACGTGGTAATAACTAAGTATATAGTTTAGTTATTAATTGTGGACATACTACTACAGTTTTAATGTTTCAGCACAAGAACATAAAAGTAAATTTACTAAACAAGAAACATAAATACTAGACTAACATAAAGTAACTTTCCATCTGAACTAGAAAAACAAGCAATTTCAATTAACGTTCATTATTTCATTTTCAAAAATATCCTTACGGAACTTCTTAAATGTCCTTTAAATAAGTTAGCAATCTCATCTTTGTTTAATATTTTAATGAAATAATTTTAATGAATTGTGAATCAGTCTGAACTATACAATAAAATACAAACGAAGCAGGAACTGTCTCTATTTCTTGTACTGCAGATCATCGATACTTACTTAACGGGTAACGGGGACAAACTTCCACTGCAGCAGACAAACTTTTACCTCTATTTTTAAAATAATATTTTTCTCTTAATAAATCAAAGTAAATTATTAGGACAAAAACACTTTTCAAATTTAGTCGTTCATGTATGTTTGATTGCCGCTTTTTCTATCGTCAAGTTTGTGCCTATGTTCCAGACAGTTGTTTCCATATCATTTTAGGAATTTAATTTCCAGATGTTCAATTTTCTCACTTCCATTACGGATCTTCAACACTTTCCTAATATAATATGAAGTTGAAGATTCGTAATAAAGTACAAAATATTTGTTCAGAGCAATCTTTTAAATTATATTTCATAAGTGGAGCTTCAATTGACATGGACTTCTTGACAGGATAGGTTTTTCAATATCACTGGTAACACTTGAGTGGATTGATAAACTGGTGTCTTTGGATATATTGTTGTGATAACTTTCAGCATGCTTCTCGTGGCAGAATAGCAAAAAATAATTTTACCGAGCATCTGAAATGTTGCTAAACTTTAAACACCTTCACTAGCATCTTAAATCCGAAATCTATTTTACTGTTGGTGTATATTTAACTTAAAATTTAAAACACAGATGTTCATTAGGTTAATAAAAAAATGGCAAATTCCGCTACCAGTATGAGTAAAAATTATTAATTAAAAGAACGCCACACGTTATTTCAAGAGAAAATGATGAAACTTGTCTTATATTTAACCTTCGTACCTCGTTGAAATTTTACTCAACGTTGATAAAAACGTTTCACACCTGAATTTGTTTTTGATAATGATTTAACATATTTATTTAACGTAGTTCTCTGTAGTATTTATTTAAAATACTTTATGAAAAAAAATCTGGTTCCAATCGAATTAAATAAATTATAGATGTGGGTCGATTCGACCCATTCAGGGTAGGAAGGTTAAGACAAAAAGAAAATTTTATGCATAGCTGTCAACTTTCATGCTTTTTTGTTACCTCTATAATTTTTTTATTCTTTGTTTGTTTGCTTTATTTAATCTCCGATTTTGGCGATTGAATTTTTCCAAGGTTTTATGTTTTCTTTTTTTTTACTGCTAAATTTAATTAGTAATCAAGGTTAGTACGCTATTACCACAAATTTTTATAAAGAATTTTTCGCCCCATTTAAATACAGAAAAGTATTACAAGTCATACAATTAACCCTTAAATGCAAAACTCTACAAATTTGCATCACTTTTTATTTATCTTTTAATAAATAAATCAAGTCTTGCACGACCACTCTATTTATATAGAAATATTAAGGCTGTAAAAATCAAATAAAATATGCTACTAAACAAAGTTAAAAATCTCTCTTAACATATCTGGTGTGTAATCCTTAATATAAGTATAAAAAACACAATTCTGAAAGAAAAAATCATGCATTTAACCCATTCGGGACCATGGGTGCATATATGCACCCTCAAAAAGAGCATACAGAATTTGTTTTATTCACCAGTAAAAAATAAAAGTAATATTTGCTTTCTCTAATTAGAGCATTTTTGTGATAGTTTAAGTAAAGGTATCTTTTTTTTAAAAAAGTGGTGCCAACCGAATAAAATTTGTGTAAAAGCCTCCGGTCCCGAAGGGGTTAAGGGTTAAACGAGGCGTCTACAATTTCTGCTATTTAAATACTAAATGGAAATTTTATATTAAACATTTGTTGAAAAAAAGTACGAACCTTGTTTACTAAATAAATTTAGCAGTACTAAAAATAAAACATTAAATTTGGCAGTTGTGTGCATCTATGATATGTACAAAATCTTTATTAAAATTTGATAGGTATTGAAATTTTTCAGACAAAAATCATAATGAAAACTGTGACAAACATGTTGCATAATTGTAGGATGAAATAAAATTGGAATTTCAAAACCAAAAATAATTTTATATTTTGTTGACAAACATGTGTTGTTGAAGCAATCCACCTAGAGCAGTAAAATAAATTAAAATAATATTATAACTTAATTCGAAATATAAGTTACTTATTTGACTTCACCTTTCTTAAGTTTTAATTTATCTCTATTATGATACCTAGAAAATTCGAATCTAACGTGGTGTATTAGATTGGTTGGTTATTTGTTACGGCCGATTATCTGCACTAGAGATATAGGCCATCGGAGGGAGTGCCCTCCGTGGGGGTCTTTCTAAGGGATCCTAACCCGTATTTTCAGCAAGATTAGAAGAAAACCACGGAAATTTCAATGGTTAGGTCAACGAGCGTGACAGGGGTTTGAACCCAGCACCTCCCGTCTACCAGCTTTGAGAGCTGAACCTCTCAGCCACTGGTGGTGCTGTGGTGTATTAGGAATCCAACAGTCTGCGAGATATAACGAGATCTATAATATATTATGATATTATATCATATATATTATGATAAGATATAATATTATATATATTATGATAAGAGATATCATATATATATAATATTATGATAATATATATGTTATGATAATATATTATGATAAGAGATTTATTTAAAAAAAATAACAACAATGAATAACATAGTAATTTAATCGTATATCAAGTATTTCTCGAAGACATATTTTATATAAATGTAATCATTTAATAACAAAATATCATATAATTTTTAGCACAATTTTTTTCTTTGAGAATGTTTTAATTAAAAATTTCATATTTAAGAAGTATTACTACACAGAAACACTTCAAAAGGCAGTTCAAATGTGCAAAATATTAATCAATTACATTTTATCAAGCGTATCTATGTTGGTTTGGATATTTTGCAGCAGTATCTGAGTAAGTATACACTATATGGCCAATGATGACCGGTCACTTGCGATTTTAGACGTTTCGTTAAATATCTAGAAAAATACATAAGGAATTATCCTGAAACTTCAGGCGTGTAAACAGCATAGTCGACGTCATATATTTCGGTGAAGATTTTTTCCCGAAATCCCATAGGGGGCCGTCAATAAGTTGAAGACAAGCTAATATCTTGTGGATAACCCTGTAAAAACTAATATCGCAAAAGCGTTGAAACTGTAGCACATGGTTAGATGGCTTCTTTTGATAAACTATGTTGATTTTTATGAGGATAGCACGTATACTCGTGCAGAAATTAAGATTTTTATAAAAACAATCCAAAATGTCACCAAGTGTTTTGCTTATAATTTTCAGAGTTCTTAATATAAAAGAATGTTCTTTTCATGTACGATGACACACATTATATACAATACCCTGCAATCAGAATTAAAAAAATGATAAATATAGGATGAAAAATGAACAGGTTCACTAAAAATTGTTACACTGTGCATACGCGAATGCAATCAAAATATACTGTGCATAGTACATTAGCTTAGTATAGAGCAACTTTTGTGAAAGTTTCTAAAACATAGCTTGAAAATTCTGATTGTGATCGTCGATAGAATAAGCTTGAAATTCGCTGTTCCCAAAAGGAATCAAAAAGATGAGGGGCGGTATCCAAATATACAATAAGAGATATTTCATTCTTATTATGTCAACTTTCATAAGCAAGTATATTTGGATACAAACCCTCATCATTGAAAAAAGAGTCGTATTGTTGTAAGAATAATATGTATCTGAGATAACCATTTTTACCACAATTTACAACAATGCATACATGCATTATTACGTATTACGTGTACTAAAAATAATTACTCTTATAAATATATTAAATATTAATTGTAAATTACTTAGAGAATAATTAAAAATACTTAGAAATATTGAATTTATATTTTTCTTTTCTATTTTAAAATTTACATTATATTACACATTTTCATCAAGAAAAGCAGGAATTTTGGGTTACATTTCTTTGATAGAGGATTAATAAATATATCCTGTATGTCCACATCCAGTACTGCTTTTAAAGTGTTTAAGAAAAAACGAATTATACTTCTGAAATTTAAATTACAAGGCTGTAGTAATTACTATATTAAATGACGATAATGACAGGGCAAAGAACATGCCTTAAATTTAGTTTTCGCAATGACATTTCTACTATAAAAGCATTTGTAATGTTGCAAAAAGCTTGGAAATACGACTGTTTATCAATAACAACACCATTTAATTGGTATAAAAAGTGAAGGTGGTAGAGAATCCGTCGCTCAAACATCATAATAATGTTGATTGTTTTCTTTGATTGTCTTGGTGCTGTGCATTTTCAATTCCTATCAATTGGCGAGACTTTCAATAAAAAAATATTAATTGAGTGTTTTGAGCCATTTGCGTAAAGCAATGTGTAGAAAACGACCTGAAATTTGGCGTGAAAACTCGTGGGTTTGCATCACGATATTGCGCCTATATTGAGGACCGTAATATAAGTATGGTGGGGGAGAGGGACAAGGATATAGCAGATAATAGAATTAAAAAATAATAAAATTTCTAAAAAGTCAAAAAATTATCTATATCTGTTATTCCAAAAACTATCAATAAGAAAAAGCTGAGCTGTAAAAAGGAATTTAAAAAAAACACAACAAGAGGGCTAAATGAAGAATTACTTTAAAAATATTTTCTTTTTAAAAATTTTGTTCTTTTTTGTTTGTCTTTTTTTTAACAAGCAAATATATGAGTATCATCATTAAGTAAAAGAGTATATAAACATGAAAGTCATTGCAAGTAAAAGAAAAACTTTGAGAACACTTAGATATATTTATATATATAATCGATCGATAACTTTTCTTTTGTAATGCATTACTTAGTAGATTTCAAATCAAGTATTAAAACACTACTTTCGCAAGATCTTATCATGGCGCGCATTTTCTTTTTGGTGATAATAAATAGAAGACGGCAATATCACACTTTCTTTGACGCAGAAGAAATCAACTTTTATAACTGAGGAGATTAGTACATCAATGTTAATAAAAACACAGACAAGGACCTAAAACACTTGCTAGGAAAAGTGTTGAGGATTACACTGGGGTATATAATAAAATGACAAGTAGAGTAAAATGACAGTAGATTGAATGATACTGCAATGATGATACATCTACACACACAAAAGGGTGTACCGTAATCTCGCGCGTATACGCCTTACCTCAGACAATTCAATTTCCTACCAGAATTTATTTTAAATAAAATGTGACTTACTTCTGCTTAACACTTATTTGACTTCTTATTTTCAATAAAATTTGCGGTTTGAAAAATACTTAACTAAGGTGCAGCGTATACGTGCGAAATTACGGTATTCCGCGATTTTTGGCCGACGCTAACTGGCCTTATCTGGCTCTAAAAGACACAAACACCAAAAATAAATTCCATTCTTAGGAAAAGCCAATCGAAGAGTACAGCTTGATGTAGGAGCATTAATAGGAGCTGCCACGGATAGGTGTGCTATTTTCTCCGACACATGTCGGCGGTGCCATTAGGCGAGCCACTTTTCAGAGATTTACGTAAAAAAACTTTTTTATATGTCAGCAGCTTCATTCAATCTGAACCCAAAAGGTATATCGTTCCTGTGATAGTCCTTGGAAAATCCTTAAAATGTTCAAATTTTGAACGTTCAAATTGTGAGTTGTAATAGATTGTGGAGTTTGGCCCAGCCGCGTTAAATTCCAACGGACGCACAGTGGTGTATATAAAGTGAATACAAAACCTATAAGTTTTGGTGATCTAGGTGGACAAAATTCATTTTTCCGATTATCTCGGAATTTAACAAGACCGCGTATACTGGTAGCTGAATGTCTCTTTTGTCGACATCCATACGAGTTTTGTCGAAAAAACCCGATGTGTCGATTAACTACGACCGTAAAGAAGGCAGTTGATTTGAGAGACTTTCAACAGTTGCATTATTTTTCTGTAAGTTCGAAAGCAAGTCGTGACTTTTCTGTTTCATTTGAAAGCAGGAGTTTACTGGACATATGTCACATGTTTGTCACACGATTTAACCTATTGTTGTTTGAAAATAGACGCCATCTTGTTTTCAAACTTCATCTCGACTTTTAATACAGTATTAAGCATTATTAAGCAATAAGCATTTTTAAAATCAAAGTGCCATTCCTAAAGTATTGAAAACGTAAGACAGCTCCTGCGAAAGTTTGCGAATCATTAAGTTATATTAACTTGAAGTGTGCGTCTGAGTGTTTAATTCAAATCTTGCAAGTCAATTTTCACCACTTTTAATTGTCCGATTGAGCTGAAACTTTGAATACATGTGTAGTTTCAATGACAATACAATATTATAATTTAAATAATAATAATAATATAAGTAATAATATAATAATAATAATAATAATAATAATATAAATAATTAAATAAGGCAAATATTTATCACTGTTTGATTATTTTATTACTGATACATTCGAAAACCCAGAAAAACTTAATTAAACTTCAACGCAATAATTTTGTCCACCTAGTGCTCAAAACGTCCCACTGTGGGACGGCCAGGCCTCTGGAAAATCCATTTGCATTACATTTTTTCTGCTGCTCTATAATGCAACAGCCTCTATAAGAAATACGTCATGAGCGCATTGAAAATATACGTTAGTTGCATCAGCTTGGCCTTGAGTAATTTGGAAAGATTTAATATTAGCGTAATTTATGACAGGTTAAAGTAATCATTATTGCCGAAATAATGATTTGTTATATAAACAGACTTTATTTATTTCATATTGTTTGAGATATCGCTTAATTTTGATGAAATAATGAAATTTGATGTAAACAGATTAATTGAATTATTACTTAATATTGCTGATATAATGAAACGAGATAAAAATGGATTCTGTTTAATTTAGTATAATTGATTTATTATTATTGCTAGCTGCAAAAATTATCTTGAAGTGTTGAATCATTTTCTATGATTTATTTATAGATAACCGTTAAATACAGCTCATAAAAGATTTGAGCATATGAATAAAGATGGCTTTCTTATGATTACCCATAATAAATAGATGTAATTTTTAAAAGGAAATTTGCTAAGCAATTTTGATAAATTAAGAGGAGAAAAAAGAACTAAACATTACAATAAGTCATACTTTATGACATCTCAGAGTGCAATTATTATTCGCCAGTTTTTAACCAATCATTCAACAAATACGGCTCCACATGCTCCGTACTTTCCTGGTATGGCATCATGTGACTTTTTCTTATTTCCACGGTTGAAATAACATTTTCGTGGTCACATTTTTGAGTTCATTAATTAGATAAAAGACGATTCTCTACGAACTCTGAAGGGATTTCACAAAATCGACTTAAAGGCATGTTTGGATGATTGGAAAAAACGTTCTCAAAAATTGCGTTGAAGTCGGAGGAAATTAATTTGAAGGAAATGTAATAAATTTTCACCTATAAATTGATACCTTTCGTTTTATGCGGCCATTCCGGGTACATTTTTATCACACTACAATTGTTATTTCTTACATTTATAAATACATTTAATATATTTTTTAAAGCACGGTTCAAAACTGAAGTGCCTTGTACTCTTCTTTAATTTTATAAAATATGTTAATATCAATTACATGAGTGTGGTAATGTTATTAAAACGTATTTTATATTTTCCGTGATCTTATATAATAAATTTATATTCTATTAAAAATATTTTTGATTCATACTCTTTTACTGAATTAATTGTTTATATATACAGATTTCTCCTCAGATACAAATTTACATAATGTAATATATTTTTTTTTAAATACATACGATTTATATGAACTCTTTACTATAAGTATAAAAAGTAATACAAACATACCCTGAAGAAATGAATAGAAAAATGATCCCAATTTCTATTCACACTAAGATATAATGCACATTTTGTTAGTACATTTATAAATATATTTAAGAATATGAAATTAAATGATTCTACTAATAAAACTTCAATGAAATTATATTTGCGCATTATTTGTAATCCGTTGTAATCTAATTTTTCCTCCAATATATCTTTTTGTTAAAATCCTTGGCAAACTTCTGACAAATTT
The DNA here is from genome assembly GCA_963931845.1 of Maratus michaelseni. NCBI lineage: Eukaryota > Metazoa > Arthropoda > Arachnida > Araneae > Salticidae > Maratus > Maratus michaelseni. Next base: position 26,126,430 of record OZ007589.1, on the reverse strand, counting down.
GTTTGATGTCTTCCAACTGATAATTAGAAACAGGGGATTAGTTGTTAGCTATTAGAATTACAGGGATTACAAAAGAGTAAACATTATGTAGAATAAAAGTGTTGTTTAAGTTTAGGCATATTTTGTATTTTTTACCCAGAAATATTATTATTTATATAAAAAATGTTTTGTAACAAAAGTATCCACATATAAATATTTAGATTTAATTGAAATTTAATGGTTAAACTCCAATAAAGGTTTGAATCCCAAACTGCTATCAATGGTTAACCCTTACCGGCACGTGACAAAGTCTGTTCGTAAAATGAGAAATTTCTCAATGACACCGGAATTTACAAACGACTTTTTTAGAAAATATGGACTCCTTATTTTAAGCTTTCATTATAGAAACAAAATTTTATTAAAATACTCTTGATATCGATTGCAAGTTTGGAATTAAAATTAGGTGTGCCCGGAATGGGACCACTGTGCCGGAAAGGGTTAAGCACCTGCTGCGTCTGTTTAAGCCTTAATTATTACTTAGGCAATTGAAGTCTCGGTGTCTTCTTTTCCGGTCTCGACTTTCACAAACATATAAGGCTAATTTCATGCGTGAATGTAGTGTAAGTCACATAGCCGCAAAAGTTTACCGTTCTTGACCAGCGGTATTTTATTTTATTCTTCACTGTATTTAATTGTAGATATATGGGATTGAATAAACCAAAAATTTCCTTTACTATAATATTGGTAGTCAAACACCACAGCCATTTACATCTCTGTGACTGACGCTACATCCACGCATGGAATTAGCCATAAGAGAGATATAACATGTGGGAAATATGAGCCTAACGCTGATTTAAAAAAAATTCAAACATTCTGTTATTTGTGTTTTGTGATATTGTGTATGCAAGATTATAAATGTTTTGTAAATGCTTACAGATTTTTTTTTCAATGAAAACTATTATTTTCCTATTTATCAGGTTAAATGATATAATTTTTTTAAACGACTTTCAAACCTGTTTTATGTAAATGTTTTTTTCGGTATTATGTCTCTTAAAATAACGTTGGAAATGAGTTAGTTTTTAACTGATACTTCAGTTAGCGGTGGGAATATGATAAAGCTGTGATCACACATACTATCCTATTATAGGGAATGTCAAATATTTCCTCATAAACAGTTTTTCAAAAAAGAAAACGATCAAAACATTCCATATGATAATTAACTTTCATCATCGACGAACCTATCTCTGGTTGTATCACCTAATATAAATATACTTTACATTACTATATAAAATACTTGACTGCAGGTTCTATTCAGTTTTGAATAGAAGAACCCTACTTGCAGCCCGAAATACCAGATCCAAGCAAGCGAGAGACAATAGGATATATTTCATATCGTACGATAGTACATATAGAAGCGTCTAGCGAAAGAGTGCAACTTTTCTGATGTTTCAACAAAGGCCTTGTTTTCAAATAGGAGGTGGATATATCGGCTACTTCTCCTAGTGATGTTTTTCAGGAATGAAAAGATAATTTTTAGGATTTTTAAATACTTGATATGATAAATGTTGGTTATTGTTCATTATGATAATTTATAATGTTTGATGATGATCGTTCCAGCCTTGTTAAAGCAGCATGTTGAAAGAACAAAAACTGTGTATTTACAAAAGACATATGCACACAATAATGGGCGATATCGTCGTAATAAATATCTGTTCTAATCACATTTCTAGTTAAGAACACGCAGGATAAAAATGTTTTTAGAAGCTTGCCTATTCATATCAAGAATGTTGCAGGTAAATAGTAACTGATCTAAATTATTGCGAAATAAGAACCTCAATGAGAACAGATTTTAAGAAATACTCACAAAAAATTATTTTGAATCTTTCAAATATCTATAGATTTGAATATTATAAATGCATAAAAAACATTGTTTAAAAAACGAAATTAGTTTATGAAAAGTTTAGTCGTTCATTTTCCACCTCTTTATTGTATCATCCAAATTGCGCATGTTTTAATTACGTAACTAAGATAATAGAGCGGTTTCGTTCTTATCAGTTATTATGTTCAATATATTTAACTATACGTAACAGCACAATCAGATAAATAAGTTTTACTTGGTATTCTAATGTAGGTTAGTAATTTTAGTGGTTTGAATATAAATTCTTCTCTACATAAGCATTCATTATACATGGAGCTTGGAGTATATAGAAGCAATCTAAATAAAGTTAGAATATTTCTACAGTATATAGTTTACAGTTATAGGGAAAAAATATTTTCATAAGCCTATTCAAAATGACAAATATTCACAAGAAACAGCAAGGAATTATAAAGAGCAGAAGTATTGGGTGTAGTAAAAAGTTTTAATGCAAATATTGTCTGACGTTTACATCGTATCGAAAAGCACATTTGAATTTTGGTTTCGGAGTATTAAAGATAACGATTTTGATGTTAGCAATTGAGAACGTAGCGGCGCTCCACTGAAGTCTAGTCGTGGGGATTTGAAAGCACTGCTTGATGAAGATACACCTCAGACGCAAAAGAAAAGTTGCCATACAATTAGGAGTATCACAAAAAACGATTTGTAAACGTTTACACGCAATGGGAAAGATTCAGAAAGCAAGAAGATGGGTGCCACATGCATTGAGCTAGAGCAGTGGTTCCCAAACTTTTAGGCTCGCGGAGCCCTTTTTGGGAAGAATTACTAAGGCGGAGCCCTTAACCCCATGGTACTCTATGGTTTACAAATTATGTTTTTTTTTATGCCTATGGAGCAGAGAAATATCTGCTGGATAAGAGTCCGAATCAGTACTTTCCAACATGGAGCCAAGGTTCTCAGTTTGGCTCTTTTCTTGATACAGAAATTCTGAATTCATACTAGAAATTTTGAAAATCAATTTTTCTATTATTTAACCCCTTAACAGTTTTATTTAATATTACTATTACTTGACACAATACATTAAAATTAAGGACTAAAAACCACTTTTTTATATTAAAATATCTGCCTTGTATAATCGAGATATGTCCGACAATTACAGCAAAAATTATAGTTAAGAATTTGTAGTTTCTGAAAGCTTTTAGTAACGAAGAAAACGAACTCTTCTTACCCGAGCAACGTTCGAGCAATACTATAAAGTGGTTAATGACATCCATTTTTAAAATAAAAAATATTCTTTAAGGATTTCCAGTATGAACTCGGAATTAAAGATCAAAATAGTAACCCTGTCTGGATCATGCATTGCATTGTGGTATGCGTGAAACTATTATTATTTATGGCGATAATAACACACAGACAAAAAAAGGTAAATTGTACAGTTTTCTTTTACAAACAGAGAATTATATATAATCTCAATAGGCTACACGCGAAAAGAAAGAAAATGCGAAGTCCAGTTGCCCATGTGCAATTATGTAATCCGTTCTCGCAAGTCCCGCCCACTCGTAATAGAACCATACGATTAACGGATTCTGTTTTCGTTCTTTACGTTCCTAGTACATCTAAACATGCAACGAAAACGAATCGCCTCTGAGTTCCTTCTTTTGAACTATTTTTTAAAAATACATTTAGAAGCAGATCATCGTTTTAGTGTTTAAGTGGGTGGGGCAAAATATATAACCTGTATTGTTAGGTGCATCATCGTTCAATTTTTTTATGTTTTGTTTGACGTATTTAGCTGTTAAGTATAGCTGTGAAAGAAGCTTTCTTTCACCATTGTTTTTACCTCAAAATAGATATACGGTTAAAAACTACACATGTTAAAAGAACTGCAACTAGTAGAGAAACTTTACAAACAAAACATGATATATGGGTGGGATTAAATTTATATCAGGGCGGGTAGTCAATGATGAAAAATCTAAGCAAGGGGTGGAGCTGAGCAAAAGTTTAGTTTGTTAGTGTGATGACAAATGTAAAGAACCAATATATTCTTTTAAATTGCTACAGCCTTATTTCTGATAGAAAAATGTGGCATCATAACTTAAGAATCTCAGCCAATTACGAGACTAGTTAAAACAAAATTTTAAAGAGGGGTTGTTAAGTGATACAAGATATTAAAAAAATGCGTTTTCAGCAACATACATTGCTTTAAAAATTGAGTAATATTATGTAAAACAGAATAGAAAATTTAAATATCTAAGAATTAATAAAATTAAATTAAACAGATTAAAGAAATTAAAGTTACAAAAAGAAAAAAGAAAACTATATACACAACGTATACAAATATTAAATGAATCTAATGACGGATTTATTAAGTGATACAAGATGTTACAAAAAAGAGGCGTTTTAATCGGCAAACATTGTTTTACTATGAAACACAGTATAAAAAATTTAAATATGCAAATAACATAAACAGATTAAAGAAATTAAAGTTATATATGTATTTAAAAAAAGAAATATATATAAGCAATATACATAAAGGTAAAATTAATCTAATAAGGGGCTTTAAATGATACAAGATGTTATAATAAAGATGTTTTAAACGGCAAACATTGTTTTACTATGAAAAAAAGTATAGGAAATTTAAATAACTAAAAATTAATACAAATAGCATAAACAGATTAAAGAAATCAAAGTTATAAAAGGAAAAATACATATATGTACGCAATATACACAAATGTAAAATGAATCTAGTGAAGGGCTTTAAATGATACAAGATTTTATTAAAAAAAAGTTTTAAGCGACAAACATTGTTTTAAAAACAATCTCTTTAAAAACAAATTTCTTTCTAAAACATAAATAACTACCATAAGCAAAATGCTCGGCTCAATATAACAGCTAATTAAAATAGAAATATTTTTAAGAAATGTGTCTTAAATTAAATGTTACATTAAAATTTGAACTATCGTCAAAAATTCTTCTAAAGTTAATTTCATAACACCAATAGATCTTTTTAGGTGATATTTGAACTGTCCGACACCACTCTCCCAGAGACCTCCAAAATTTGGTGAACGAGGGGGTAGAAATTTCCAGAGAACTTGCTCGGATGACAGGAATTTTGATACATCATCATTATTCTTATCTATAGAATTTAATAATTTTTTCAATTCTCTAGATGCTCCAACAAAGTTGGATGCATTGTCACATGAGATTGTACTACTTTTGCCTCTGCGAGCAAAGAATCTTTTTAGAGTTGCAATTAATGCATTAGAAGTTAAATCAGAAAGCAACTCTAAATGCACTGCTTTTGTCACCATGCATATGAAAATTGCTACATAAACCTTATTAAACATTCCCTTTCTTTGGTTGCGATATTTAATCAAAAATGGACCACATAGATCAAGTCCTGCATTAGAAAAGGTTGGACTTTGGATTACTCTCTCAGGGGGTAAATTACCCATGATTTGATTGACAATTGTAGGTTTTATTTTGAAACATTGAACACAATCGTGAACAACTTGACGAGCAATGTTTCTTCCGTTAATAGGCCAAAATAATTGTCTTACAGTATTCAATAGTCCTTGAGGACCAACATGTAAGTCTCTTTTATGATAGTAAATAAAGATGATTTCTGTTAATTTACTACCTGGGGGTAAAATAATTTGGTGACATCGGTCATAGCTTAAATTTGAGTTGGCTAAGCGACCACCTACTCTTAATAGATCATCTTGATCTAGAAATGGATTTAAGAACCTTAACTTACTTTTTATAGGGATAGACATGCCCTTTTTCAATGCCGAAATTTCTGTTGAGAAATACTCACCTTGAATCTTTTTCAGCAATACATTTCTGGCAAATTTTATTTCCTCCAACATTAAGTGATTTTTAAGTTTAACATTATTCTTGCAGTTGTTAAAAAACCTGAAAATAAACGCTAATATTCTTATTAGTTTCACATAACTGTTTGAAATATTAAGAAAAGAGTTAATAAAGTCATTTTTTATAACTGAAGTTAAGACCGGAACTGACTTTAGTTCCTTTAAAAAGAGTTCATCATATTTGTGAGAGTCATTTTGAGGAAAAAGTTCACTAATGTCCTTTTTCAGGAAATCGGGGCCTTCCCACCACAGTTTGTTGGTTGAAAGGGACGTAGCATCTTGACCTCTGGATAACGCATCAGATGGATTAAGTTTTGAAGGAACGTATCTCCACTCATAGTTTTTTGACAGTTCTTGAATCTGAGAGACTCGATTGCCCACAAAGGTTTTAAGGAGATGAGGTGAAGTTTCTATCCAGGCTAAGGAAATGGTGGAGTCTGACCAAAGTATGACCTTGTCAAAATTAAGCTTTAGTGCGTTTACTACTCTTTGAGTAAGTTGGCACAATAACAAACACGCTGACAGTTCAAGTCGTGGGATGCTGAGAGTTTTAATTGGGCCAACTCTGCTTTTGCTGCAAATGAGATGAGAAGCAGGAGAACAAGAGTTCGATACTGATTGGAGATAAAGAGACGCTCCGTAAGCCTTTTCACTAGCATCAGCAAAGCCGTGCAATATTATAGTTGATACATCTTTAATGAGAATGCATCTAGGTATATTGAATGATTCTATCAAAACAAGTGAATTAAGGAACTTGTCCCATGCTTGAGCAACAGGAAGTGGAATGTTATCATTCCAGTCACACTTTAGTAACCACAGTTTTTGCATAAAGATTTTAGCACGGCAAATTACCGGCCCTAGTAACCCTAAAGGGTCGAAGAGTCTGGCAATTTGACTTAAAACTTCGCGTTTTGTATAGTTAGCACTTCTGTTGACAATCACCGTAAATTTAAAAGTGTCACTACTGCAGTCCCAAAGTATTCCGAGAATTTTAGATGAAGTATTTTCAGAATTTTGGTTAAACGGAAAAATTTGAGAATCAGGGGTTATTTCTTCAACAACATTAGATTGCCATTTATGTAAAGACATCTGGCCTCTTTTGAAGAGATCTGTCAATTGTTCTTTAATTTCGTTAAATTCCGCAATGTCTGAAGACCCAGAAAGGCAATCATCCATGTACATATCGCTCATTACGACCTTAGCTGCTAATGGAAAATTGGTTGCTTCATCTGTTGCTAACTGCTGGAGAACTCTAGTGGCGAGAAATGGACTACTTGCACAGCCATATGTAACTGTTTTCAGGGTATAGATTCTGTCCGGTTTTTCCCTCCCCTCTCTCCACAATATTTTTTTATATCTAGTATGCAACGGATTTACTTCTATTTGTCGAAACATTTTATTTACATCAACAGTAAATGCGAAAATATTTTTCCTAAAACGGATCATAATCGCAAAAAGATCATCCTGTATTAACCCTCCTTTAAACAATAAATCGTTTAGAGACTTTCCATTACTAGTTTTACAACTCCCATCAAAAACAACTCTTAATTTAGTTGTGGTACTTGACGGTCGCAAAACACCGTGATGAGGGAAAAAATATCCTGCATCAGGATTTGTGTCATCAGACATTTCCTCCATGTGTCCCAATGTAGCGTATTCTCTTAGAAATTCTATGTATAATTCCCTTAATTTGGGATCTCGTTCTAAACGTTTCCATAACTGATTTAATCTTTTAGTGGCAATTTGTTTTGAATCTCCCAAAGAATTATTTAACATTTGAGATTTAAAGGGTAATTCAACTACGTACCTACCGTCCGGTTTTCGGTAATGAGTTTTTAAAAAATGTTCATTACAGTAATTTAACTCCTCACTAACTAAGGGTTTTAATTCACTTACCTGATCTAATTCCCAAAAGGAGCTTATTTCTTTTTCTAATTTCTTAGATTCTGTTATCAAGAAACAAGAATCAGAAGATTCCTTTAAATTCGAGATCGAATTGTAAACAGCACCTGATATAACATGTCCAAAAAATGTTTCTACTAACATTAATTGAGAATCATCAATTTTAATTTTATTTGATCCTATTAATTCATAAAATAACTCTGCTCCAATAATCGCGTGTACACGTTTCGGTTTGTTCCAGTTATTATCCGCTAAAATTATATTCGCCGGCAATTTTAATTTCGACGCATTCACATATGAAGGGGGAAGTTCGGCAATTTTCGGGACAACTACCATATCTAACTGATAAGATTTAGTTTTGCTTTCATTCGTTAATTCTGTACTAATAAATGATTTAGCGTTTAAGCATAAATCGTTAAGTCCGGAGATCGGAATATGAGTTTTTTGTTTACGCAATCCCAACACGTTTGCAGCATATGCACTTATTAAATGTGAGCTAGAACAACTGTCTAATGCTGCAATTAATGGTTTAAATTCCCCAGAACAATCCTTCAAATATATTACAGCTGTATTTAAAATCACACAAGATTTATCTGTTTTATTTTCCTTCGCGAAAAATGTTTGATTATCAAGAGAGGGGGGGGGGAAGAATTTTGGCGTCCGTCTTCCTCCTCAAAAGGTCGATTTGTTTTGTTATTTTGATTAATTGGATGTAATAGAGTGCTGTGTTGTTTGCTATTACAAGCAAAACAGCTGTACTTTGATACACAGGGATTAGGTAAATGATTATTTAAACATGAAAAACATAAGTTGTTATTTTTTACAATTTCTGTTCTTTTTGTCACATCCATTAGTTTGAATTTCTCGCATCTATATAACGAGTGTTTATCCGCACATCCTAGCACGCAGCTTTTTCCATGTTTTGCTTTAGTTAAAAATGATTTTTCATTATTTGGCTTAGCGCCAGTTTTCCAACTGTACGGAATCTTTCTATTTTCTTTAGGCAGAAAAGTATTTTGAAGAATTCTAGCTCTTTCTTCCAAAAAACTTAAAAAGTTATCTAGTTTAGGAATTTCATTTTTAATTAATTTCATTTCGAAACATTTTTTTATTTCAGGATCCAGTTTTTGAAACAGTATATGCATTATTAAAGCATCTGACAGCTCGTTTGATTCAAACTCGAGTAATTTTAATGCACGCAAATTACATTTAGTATTATCAATTAATTGCATTAAATGGTTAGGAGAGTCTGGTACCTTTGATAAATTTAATAATTTAATAATATGACAATCAATAACTGCCCGTTTGTTTTCGTATCTTTCTTCTAAAGAAGACCAAAGAGATTCATAAGTATCTTGTGCTGACTCGAGCCTTTTGGCTTCACCCTTTAGACAGCCCTTTAAATAGCATAGCTGCTGAGTTGAATTTAGATTTTTATTATTGCCTATAATTGACATAAATTGAGTTTTAAAATTTTGAAACTCATCATATTTTCCTGAGAAACTAGGTAGAGGTAAGTCAGGTATTTTAAAGTTAGTCGTGACAGTCAAATTATCTTTTTTAACATTAGAACAATCTAATTTAGATATAAATATATTAAGCTTTACCTCTGATTCTTCCAGTTCATCTTCGAGTTGAGACGTTATATCCAAAGAATCCCTTAATTCCACATCTTCTGGAAGCTGTGTATAGGCGTATATGAGCTCACGCAATGACGTTTTGAGTTCTGAGATTGAGATTCGTTTAGCTTCCAATCGTAACTGATGTTCTTTCTTTTGTTGTTGATCTTTTTCTTCTGAGAGTACGTATTCACTAACGAATTTTGTTATTTTGTTAAGCTTTGTTTTTAACACGCCGCGTTGGCGATTTAAAGCTGTTAAATTACTCATTTACACTGTGCTCCGGTCGCTTAGGACCATATGTCGGGAGCAGTAAGAGAGTGGACTGTAGTAAGTTTTTAATTATTTATTTAATTAATTGCCAAGGGGCAAGTGAAGTTTTGTTTAACTTCTGGTTTGAGCGCAAGGGCACTCGTGACATGAGATGCTGCTCGTTTTGAGAACGAAGCTCAACTGACGGTTTTACAATTTATCAGCTAGGTGGCGCTGATCTATTAAGCAAACTTCGGGAGCGCACACCTGTGTTGAGGCGATATTATTGAAATCACCGAGAACAATTAAATAATGTTAACATTATTAATAGGACATTGTAAAGTTAAAATAAAATAACTAAATATTACAGTAATAAAAATGTTGGAATAACTTATAAGTTACAAGAGTAATTTGACTACAAATTACTCTCGTATAAACAAATAAAAAAAAAAATTACAGACCAAGCAATTATGAAAATGAAAATAAATACCGTAATTTACGGCGTATCAGCCGCAGCTCAAATAAATCAATTTCGGACCGGAAATTGTTTTTAATGAAATGTAACATGCTACATCTTGGTTCTTATTTGAATTTATTTCTTTAAAAATAATTCTGGTTTGAAACAGACTTATTTTACCCGCGGCTTATACACGGGAAATTACGGTATTTATTTCGTAAATATATATGTTCCATTTTCGCGAAACGGGGTGTCAAATTTAATTACAATTTTTAAAAAACTGAATAGGTTAAAAAAAATTAGAAGCAGTTTTGAATTTTAAACGGAAATAGAACAGGAAATTTGAGATTAAACCACTTAAATTAAAATATTAACGAAAAGCGATAACCAAGCATAAGACTATCACTGAAACAAACAAAGCTTAACTAACACATATCTTAGTAAATATAGCAAGTAATGGTGTATAAAATACCTAATTTTAAAGATCGCAAACAGTGAAGCGAAAGAAAATAAACAATGTGAGACACACCTACCTCATTAGGAAGTTAAAACCTGGTTACTGACCAAAAAAGAACTAAGTATAAACATATGAATAGGCGGAGCTCCAAAGGACAAAACTGTTTTCTGTTTCGTTCGGCAAGCAGAGATAATAGCACTGGCGCGTCCTTGCTCTTTCCATTCACGTTGTTCATTCGATTCAGAATGCCATTTCTTATAGCTTATTTTGAATTGAATTTTTAAAACACATTAAATGCAGAAAGATAAAATAATTTTTTTCAAACCAAACATATTATACAGAAAATGGATACATGTAAAATGCAAATTTTTATAACATTTTAAAAATATATACTATTACAGTATTTTACAACCCAGTGATAGATGTATTGCTTCTGACACCCCCCCCCCCCCCGAAAAAAAATAAAAATAAAAAATCAGACATACTTTCGAGAAATTTTCCCGTACAATAAGCTAATTTCTTTCATGTTTTGTTTATTTTCCTGGAATGTCGCGGAGCCCCTGAAAAGTACAGGCGGAGCCCCAAGGGCTCTGCGGAGCACACTTTGGGAACCTCTGAGCTAGAGGAACAAGGATGAGTGTGCCTTGAAGTGCATGAATCTACTAAATAGGCAAAACAAAAAATCTTTCTTGTAGAAAATCGTGACGGGAGATGACAAATGGATATGGTATGACAATCCGCAACGCAAAAAATATTGGTTGAATCCCGGCGGAGCAACAACATCAACGCCGAAACGAGCCATTTACTGCAAAACGTTCTTCTCTGCATCTGGGGGAATATGAAGGGTGTGCTTTGTTACGAACTGTTGCAGCTTGTTGTAAGTGTAACTGCTGAACGCTACAAGCCATAATTGCTTCAATTGAACCAAGAAATCGGTCGTAAACGTCCATTTACTGGCAAAAGTTTTCTCCCCGTAAAATGGCTCCATGACAACGCAAGACCTCATGTTGCAAAACCAGTTAAGGACACGTTAGTAATTCTTGGCTGGGAAGTTTTGGAACACTCGGTGTATAGTCCCGACAGAGCCCATTCGAACTATCATTTGTTTCGGTCGATACACAGCTGGCATCCGTCAACTGCCCGACTGATGGCGGAAGGTGTTAGATAATGATGGAGATATTTTTGATGAATAAAGGTATTATTCTCAGTTCTTAATTGCATATTCATTTCTCTAAAAAACGTTTTAAAACTTTTTACTACACCTAATATATTTTAATCTGCTCTGTAGACTGAAAATATAATGATGTATTCGAACCGGAAAATAATAACAGGAATGTTTAAAGTTATTTAGAAGTGTGGTAATATACAAGAATTATTTTATGTCAGGTTTTGGTTCGTGCTGCCTAAGTGTCTCATTGCTACACTTAGACGCCAGAATTCTGAAATGGAATGAGCGATGGTTAGAGGTCTCTTTGATTTTGTTCATAGCTGCCAACTTTTACGCTTTTTTGATACCACTAAAAATTAATAGAAAATTTTGCCTTATTGCGTCACATGATTTCAGCGATTTAATAAGTTTAAATTTACTGTAAAATTTTAGTGGTAGGGAAAAGCGTAAAAGTTGGCAGCTATGTTTTATGTTATTTTTACCGAATATAATTTACAATTAAGGTCTACTTCATTTAATTAAAAGATTATTTTTACACGCAACACTGCTATTTTTCCGGAATTACATTTTCTGCTCTTTATAGTCTAATATAGCTTATAAGCTAATTACTCGTCTTTTTCGCATATATCAAACGGATCTTATTTTTTTAATAAATGAATTTTGTAACATTTCATATTTCAGCACCAAACTCTATAGAATAATCACAGACTGACAATACACAACTGATATGATCGATTTTTAGCGTGGTATCAGTAATACGTTTCGTAGGTTCAGTTAAATAAAATAAATAGTACATTTAAGAGTTAAAACTTTCTACTCTTTTACCATGTGTTCATTGTTATCGAATCATTTCCAATATGCAAAAATATTATACAATATAGTTGTTTCAGATCATATTTTTTTATTATGATAAACATTAAATAAAGTACAATCTGAATTGTTTTCCTGGAAAGAAATCATTCCATAAATGAGTTTATCAACCAGGAGTAAAATGCATGTTTCAGTTTAATTTTAAACTATTTTGAACTCTGTTTACAAATTTAAATTAAAGAACAACACAAATATTTTCTTCTCCCCGCGGCTGGTGTTGTATTCGGAAGGCGTGGTGGCGCTGCGATTTCTATAACGAAAAATGGCATCTCAGGAAAAGAAAGCGTTTTGCGTCGTGCAGTATTTCAAATCGAAATCTGTAATTTTGGTGCAACGTGCGTTTCGTAGACGATTTGGAAAAGATAGTCAGACTGACAAAAGGACTCGAAACTGATATCACCAATTTGAAGAAACATACAAGTTATGTAAAAGCAAAAGCACAGGGAGGCCATGTGTTAGTAGCAAGAATGTGACTTTTACTTGTAGGGCTTTGTGACAGACAAAATGTATTGGAACCAAAATCGAAAAAGTAAAAACTAACAACGTTAGAGATCGACCTCAGCCAACCTTTGCAAAAAACATCAATTAAAAATATTAAAATGCGAGCGAGAATCCTGCCAAGAACCTTCCCATAGACTTAACATTAGCTCGAGCATTTTTTCGCATGACTGATGTAGGCCCTTAAAACCCCTTGAGGGGCACCGGTATACTATATATACCACTTAATTTTAATCCCAAAATGCACAATGACACCAGAATTTTATAACCAAATTTTGAATTTATAAGATACATGAGAAAGTATTTTACTTATTTTAAAATAAAATCGTTCGTGAATCCTGGTGTCAATCAATCATTTCGGTATTTTAGCTAAAAGAGTACTTTCCCCGTGAAGGGGTTGAACACACATAGTTAATGCTCTGAACTTAGTAACACCTGACATGCTGAAACGAACGTGGGATGAAATGGACTATCGTTGTCTGCATGACTCGAAGAATTCATATTAAACATTTACATTGTCATAAAATAAAAATATGTGAGTTGTTCTTTCCTTTAAATTTTTTCTGGTAAGTGTTTGTTTATAATTGACTTTATTTTAGTATGTTAAAATACCGTACATCTTTTACAGTAACCCTGTATATATGTACTGATATATATATATATATATATATATATATACAATTGCAGATCCACGAGGCATTGTCCGGTCGCTTTAAAATGTAGCACGAAACGTGAAAATACTCTAAAAATCGCTATAAGAATTTCGAATAAATTTTATTGGAAAGAGAACAAAATTTACTATATTCGACTAGAAAGATTAAAAACGGGTTCCTTTTAGAAATGTGGAAAAAACGCTAAAAGTTGCGAAAATTGCTTTCAGTACTCACAGGGGACGAAGTTTTCTCTATTGGGATGAAATATTAAAAAATAATTTCATTTATGAACTTCGAAAATTCGACGTAGAACACGAAAAAACTCGTTAAAAATTCAAAAATCGCAGAGTGCAAAATTTACAATACTGTGCTAAGAGATTAAAATCGGATTCCTTTTGCCAATGTGAGAAATTCGACGTAAAATCCATTCGAAAATCAAAAAATGCTAAAAATGGCATTGAAACTCGCGGAATAAATATGGCTAAAAGTTTGAAACCAAATTCTACTTGAATGAACCAATTCCAGTAGAAATCGGTCCCATGTAACCCGAGAAAAGATTGCGGCTTCCTGATCAAAAATGGTGGAAACTTGGTGGAAATTAAGTCTATTTTGGAAAACTTACTTTTAACATAATATAAGAATGTAAATCAAGGGGGAGTTGATTTCATTCGGCATTCCAGATGCTTCTCATTCCAATATTCAAACTCAAATCTCTATCTTAGTTAGTTATCTTAATTTTCGCTCGCTGTAAAAATTCGCAATGATATACTTCCATTTTCGCAAAATAAATGGAGGGATCGTCGGGAAATCGATCGCTTTGTAGTTCAGTTTTTAATGAAAGCCGACCGCTGTCTGACTCTTTCTCTACATTTTTTCTGACCTTTTCCCCTTCTACCTTACATAAAATGCATTTATAATTTAGTCCATATTTTTATACATTGTAAGATATTTTATAATAAATCCATATATTAAAAGATATTTACTGATGCATATACTTGAGAAACCTATCTAGGAAGACAATTTACGAAATATTTTCAGATGAGGGAGGGACTTCTACAGTTCGATGTCAGGAAAACATACGGTCGGTAATGTGATAAGAGACCACCTCCCAGTGAATATTAGGCCTGAGCGCTGACACAAAAATTGATGCAGTCGTAGGCGGAAATTTTTCCGCGTGTGTACGGTCCCTTGAAATTCAGTACAAATATTTTATAAAAGTTTTCTCCGCCTTATTTGTCTGAGATTCAAGAAGTCAAAGAAAACTTTTGAAAGTACTGGGGTGTAAAATTAGGGGACGCTACAAAGGTTTTACAAAATCGGCCCACAAGCGTCGCCATTTTTGTGCCAGCGCTCAGGTCTAGTATTCAGGGGGCGGTGTAAGAAACACTTGATTACAGCTACTTTCAGTTTTCCATTTTAAGTTACTTTTTATTTATTTCATTTCTAAAGTGATATATTTTCTTTATGCAAAAATCCTATTAGCATCACGGTGATCATATTGAATTAATTATATGTGTTTTGATAGAAAAAAATCGCCATGTTTTTAAAAAATCAAAATTAAAATTATTCTTATTGTCTCCATTTGAAAAGACTGTGTCGGATTCCACTTCTCCGTCCACACAACTTCGAAATAAATCCGGTCTTTTGATATGCTGCCACCACCGATATGAATACGTGATATGGGGCACGATACTTGACGTATATTCAAGTAAAACCTAACTCTTTCAATTAAAGTTAAAGTAACAATTTATTAACAATATTTACATTTAAACTCGGATGTAAATTATCCGGTTTAACACTAAATCAAAACAATTACAGAAAACGCTCTACGTGTACCGTTAGACTACGTCAATTCATTCCGCACTGAGATTTCTATTCATCTCACACCCTCTCTCTCTTTCTTTCGAGAGATACCGTTAAACACACGTGGCTCAGATCGTCAACTCTCAACGACCTTACACCTTCACTACCACGTTCCAAGTAACCTCACCTCTGGTCATTCCCCAGCGCATCCGCTCTCTCTCTACGGGGCTGCTGTTTTATTTCCAAGGGTCGCTTGACAACCGTTCCTCCCTCTTGACTGATCTGTCTTCCTAAATAAAAGGGTGCACTATCTTTCTTATCTATCAAAGACCACATTGCAATGGAAATACCTCTTTCATTATGTCCAACTCGCTACCCTCCGGATTAAGATTTTTCTTAAACCAGACTCTAACGGTACACAATAGATACAGATGCAATACGCTAATCCCTTAAGAATAGCTTTCAACTCTTGCAGCTGTGAGAGAAACCTGACAGACTGGTCAACATTTTAGAAAATATTTATTTTCCATGTATATACATGTTAAAATAATAATTAAAAAAATCCAATATGTACACCTTAGTTTATATCTAGAGCTATTTTTTTAATCTATCCATTCACACGGAAAACGGTAGCACTTGTTTATATTATATTGCATAAATAAATATAAAATTATTAATCTTTCTTTTACGGTCATTTATCTTTGAAAAGCTTGAACATTTTACTTTTCTCGTTAATTAAGAATTCGGGTTTTTATAAAATCCTGAACAATCTGAGCGAAACGTAATTATAATCAGTACAAAAACCCTTAACGGGTTAAAAGTGTTGACGCAGCACTTTCTTTTGGCTCTATGAATTTTAAATATGGGTCTTAAAAGCAATGATATCAAATTTAAGTGACGCTATGTTAATAATTTTTTTTAAAATCATAATTTTCTTTTTAGTTTTATTTATGTTCACAGGTGCAATTATTATCTTAATATGAAAAAATATATAAAATTTATTCGCTGATGCTTTTTCATTCACATCTCTCATGAATTCAAAATATGGGTTTTAAAAGAAATGATATCAAAATTTGAGTGACACCTTGACGTTAATTTAATAGGACTCTTTTAAAATTCAATTTAAATTATTTTTGGTTTGTCTTCTAAAGTATATTTACACATACAAACAATACTTTTAATTTTTCAATACACTTTTAAATATATTACTTTCACTGAGCCTATATTATGTATTGAAATGTATTTATTTCAATAAATTGATTTATCTTCTGTGCCACGCTATCCAAAATCATAAGTAAAATTTATGTAAATGATTATTTTGCGTCATATTATCCACTTGCATACATTTCCCTTTGTCTGGATACTATGACGCAAAATAATCATTTACATAAATTTTACTTATGATTTTGGATAGCGTGGCACAGAAGATAAATGAATTTATTGAAATAAATACATTTCAATACATAATATAGGCTCAGTGAAAGTAATATATTTAAAAGTGTATTGAAAAATTAAAAGTATTGTTTGTATGTGTAAATATACTTTAGAAGACAAACCAAAAATAATTTAAATTGAATTTTAAAAGAGTCCTATTAAATTAACGTCAAGGTGTCACTCAAATTTTGATATCATTTCTTTTAAAACCCATATTTTGAATTCATGAGAGATGTGAATGAAAAAGCATCAGCGAATAAATTTTATATATTTTTTCATATTAAGATAATAATTGCACCTGTGAACATAAATAAAACTAAAAAGAAAATTATGATTTAAAAAAAAATTATTAACATAGCGTCACTTAAATTTGATATCATTGCTTTTAAGACCCATATTTAAAATTCATAGAGCCAAAAGAAAGTGCTGCGTCAACACTTTTAACCCGTTAAGGGTTTTTGTACTGATATCATTACTTTTTTAAGGTTATTGATGAAAATGTCAATTAGTCGAAATTAAGTATAGGGTATAAATTAATCATTAGAATAAAATTTTAAAGAAATGCTAAAAAAGACCCCTTGGACCCCAATAAAATATGAGGGTGGTGGCCCAGGGATAGGAATCCAAGACTCAACTTTTAAATTATACAGCGAGAGAGTAACACAATTAGAAGGATGAAAATGCATGGCAAAACCCGTTTGTTCCATCTTCCTCCGGCAAAGGGCGCAATCTTTTCTATACAAACATAGCTGAAAATTTTCAGGCTGTCGATTCCGAGTCAAATGAGCCATACATCGTCGTGATCGGTCCCATAGAACCCGATAGGGAAGTGCCCCTGGTGGTGAAACTTGGAACTAAAATCAATATATCCTGTCGATGTCGAGTCGAATGAATCAAACTGCATTGTGATGGGACCCATAGGACTTGAGATAGCTGCAAAATCCGTTAGTTCCATCTTCCACCACCAGGGGGCGGTCTCTGTTCCATGCAAACATAGTTGAAATCTTTGAGGCTGTCGATTTCGAGTCGAATGAGCCATACCTCGTCGTGATGGGGCGCATAGGACCCGAGATAAGAAAGCGCCCCTGGTGGTGAAACTTGTAACTAAACTCTATATATCCTGTTGATCTCGAGTCGAATGAATCAAACTGCATTGTGATGGGACCCATAGAACTCGAGTTAGCAGCAAAATCCGTTAGTTCCATCTTCCACCACCAGGGGGCGCACTCTGTTCTATACAAACATAGCTGAAATCTTTCAGGCTGTCGATTTCAAGTCGAATGAGCCATACCTCGTCGTGATCAGGCCCTTAGAACACAAGATAGGAAAGCGCCCCTGGTGGTGAAACTTGTAACTAAAATCTATATATCCTGTTGATGTCGAGTCGAATGAATCAAACTGCATTGTGATGGGACCCATAGAACTCGAGTTAGCAGCAAAATCCGTTAGTTCCATCTTCCACCACCAGGGGGCGCACTCTGTTCTATACAAACATAGCTGAAATCTTTCAGGCTGCCGATTTCAAGTCGAATGAGCAATACCTCGTCGTGATCAGGCCCATAGAACACAAGATAGGAAAGCGCCCCCTGGTGGTGAAACTTGTAACTAAAATCTATATATCCTGTCGATGTCCAGTTGAATAAATCAAACTGCATTGTGATGGGACCCATAGCACTCGAGTTAGCTGCAAAATCCGTTAGTTCCATCTTCCACCACCAGGGGGCGCACTCTGTTCTATACAAACATAGCTGAAATCTTTCAGGCTGTCGATTTCGAGTTGAATGAGCCATACCTCATCGTAATCGGGCCCATAGAACACGAGATAGGATAGCGTCCCCTAGTGGTGAAACTTGGAACTAAAATCGATATATCCTGTCGATGTCGAGTCAAATGAATCAAACTGCATTGTGATCGGACCCATAGAACTCAAGTTAGCTGCAAAATCTGTTAGTTCCATGTTCCACCACCAGGGGGCGCACTCTGTTCTATACAAACAGCTGAAATTGTTGAGGCTGTCGATTTCGAGTTGAGTGAGCCATACCTTGTCATGATCGGGGCCATAGAACCTGAGATAGGAATGCACCCCCTGGTGGTCAAACTTGAAACTAATATTGATATATCCTGTCAATGTCAAATTGAATGAATCAAACTGCATTGTGATGGGACCCATAGAACTCGAGTTAGCTGCAAAATCCGTTAGTTCCATCTTCCACCACCAGGGGGCGCACTCTGTTCTATACAAACATAGCTGAAATCTTTCAGGCTGTCGATTTCGAGTCGAATGAGCCATACCTCATCGTAATCGGGCCCATAGAACACGAGATAGGATAGTGTCCCCTAGTGGTGAAACTTGGAACTAAAATCGATATATCCTGTCGATGTCGAGTCAAATGAATCAAACTGCATTGTGATGGGACCCATAGAACTCAAGTTAGCTGCAAAATCTGTTAGTTCCATGTTCCACCACCAGGGGGCGCACTCTGTTCTATACAAACAGCTGAAATTGTTGAGGCTGTCGATTTCGAGTTGAGTGAGCCATACCTTGTCATGATCGGGGCCATAGAACCTGAGATAGGAATGCACCCCCTGGTGGTCAAACTTGAAACTAAAATTGATATATCCTGTCAATGTCAAATTGAATGAATCAAACCATGTTGTGATGGGACCCATAGAACTCGAGTTAGTTCCAAAATCCATTAATTACCCCTTCCACTGCCAGGGGCGCACTCTGTTCTATATGAACATAACTGCCCCTGGTGGTGAAACTAAAATCAGTAAGTTCTATTGAGGTCGAGTCGAATGAGCTAAACTGCATCACGATTAGGAATGCACAACCTGTGGCCCGTGATGGGTAACTGGTGGCCCGCAGAGACCATACATGCCAACCTATCCAAAAATTTCGAATTTCCTTAATAATTCGTGAGAAAAATGCGCAAATTTTGTCCATAGATCGTAGGAAAATATGAATTTCATCGATCAGGTGCATAAAATTATGAATTGCATCGACTGGATGCAAATTTTGTCGAATGGGCATGGAAAAATCACAAATTTCGCCATTTTGTCGCTAGAAAAAGAAACGCAAATTTCAATAATCGGTCAACAGAAACCAGAGATGCCAAAATCGGTAATTCTGGAGTTGTAAATTTCGTCAATCACTCAAAATCTTGAATTTTGTAAATCAGTTGAAAAAACCTGCAAATTTTGTCGATAAGGCACTTAAAATCGCAAATTTCATGGATCGAGCAATGAATTTCATCGAATGGCATGGAAAGATAGCGAATTTCAACGAACAGTCGCGGAAAAAAATTGCAAATTGTCCATAGATTGTGGGAAAACATTATGAATTTTGTCTATCGGTTCTGCAAAATTATGAATTTTGTCGATAGGCATGGAAAATCGCAAATTTCGTATATTGGGCGTGGAAAAATCAAGAATTCCATCGAATGTTTGTGAAAAAATTGTAAATTTCAACAAACGGTAAAAAAAAAAAAAAAAAAATGAAAATTTTGCCATTGTCTAGAGAAGAAAAATTGTGAATTTCATTAAATGGCCGACGGAAAGCATATCAGTTGAAAATCACGAATTTTGTCAATCAGGCACAGTAAAAACATGAATTTTGTGGATCGGGAGAAGGAAAATCATAAATTTTGTTGAACGCATGCATAAAAATCATGAATTTTGTTTATCGGGCATATAAAAATCATTAATTTCGTCAAATGGATCCATAAAAATCAAGAAAGTCATCAATCGGGTGCGTAAAAATCTTGAATTTCATCGATCAGGCGTGTAAAAATATAGGACAAAATTGCCATTCGCCAATCGGCGAGTAATACTGAAAATTTGGCGACTGACTTTACTGCCACCACTGGTCAAACTTAATAGTCCCAATTGCGATGATTGAATGGAAAAAGATTTTTTCCCCGCTGTCGCTCGACAAATTTCGAAACCATTTGGCGAATTTCACGATTTTTTCTCCTAAATTATTTGACGGATTGTGACTTTTTTTCTTCTCGAAGCCATTCGACGATATTCGAAAAAATTTTCCCCTGAAACCAGTTGATGAATTTTGTGATTTTTCCACTATCAATGAATTTTGTGATTTTTCTGCTATCGATTGATGAATTTCGTGATTTATCGACTATCGATTAATGAATTTCACGACTTTTTCCATGAACGAACAAATTGTGCACTTTTTTTCCACTGCTATTCGACGAATTTTGCAATTCTGTTCCGCGATTTTTAGACAAATTTCACTATTTTTCACCCGAGATCATTTGATGAATTTTGTGATTTTTTTCTCCCGAACGTATTTGACGAATTTCTCTAATTTTTTCACGACAGTTAGACATAATTAATTTTTTTCCTGCAATGCCTGATTTTTTTCCCGAGACCATTTGACGAATGTCGCGATTTCTTTCCCAACACTATTTGACAAATTTCGCCGTTTATTCCACAATCGTTTGACAAATTTCTTAAATTTTTTATCAAGTATTCGTAAATTTGTTATTGGTCATTGCTGAAAAACAGGAGTAAAAAAATCCATGTACTGGCCAGTGGTCACTGAGTAAAAAAGTTGAAACCTATACATAAAAGTTGAACCTATACATAAAAATCATGAATTTTTTAGAACGGGCACATAAAAATCACAATTTTGTCAAGTAGCCGCATAAAAATCACAAATCCATCTAGTGGGTGCATTCTTTCAAATTTGCAACCGAACAGTGCTGTATGTATAGATAATGCTAATTATCCCCCCCCCCCTACCCAATATCTCCTCGAAACAAAATTCTCTCTGTGCTACTGATTGTGATCCTCGACAACCTAACAATTTTTTAAGTGGCCCTTCGCCTAAAAAGATTGGGCACCTCTACTATCAATTAACAATAAATTAACCTATCGCTTGTGTCATGTATTCATGAGCGGTGATTGCAATGCAAATTCTTGTTTACAAGAATAAGACTCATATTAGGTATTTTATTATTTATTTATTATTTGTTTACTTATTTTGATTTGATTTTCTTGTCCTTTTAGAAATTGACTTTAGATTGTTATTTAAATGGTGAGATGATTGTCAGTTACCTGTTTTATCGATAAAAATGATACAAGGTAAGGAAATTGCATCGTGTCGAGTGAATATTTAGGAAGTATTTTAAAACCCGCAGACTAAAGAAGATTTGTGTTTTACTTGTTAGCTATATTTTGCAACTCTCCAAATTACTGCAATGTAAATATAGTATGAAGTTAACTTTCCTCTGTTGTATAGCTAATTTTATTGGAAAAAAACCCTGAAAATGCATTGTTGTAGTAATCAATTATTTTTGCAGTTGTGTAAATTCTGTCATAACAATTTTCAACTAAGGGAAATCTTACATTGGACATTTAATCACAGTATTTTAAATAAGAAAACTCAAAATATTTGCAAATTAAAGAAATGAAAAGAGATTTTGTTTAAAATTACATCTAAATATTTTTTTTTTTTTTTTTTTACAAAAAATGCAAAATTCGCCAGTCATTCGGGAAATTATCACAAAATTCTACTAATAAAATGGGACTGTAAACAAACCGGTTCAAAATGTGTCCTTTTTAAAAATTAAATTCCATCCCAGCAGCCCTGTTGTTATGTTAGTCGAGCACTAGCTGATCGACAAAATTTTTTAATCTCGCCAACCTTTTTTTTCTGACCAATCTTTAACATAAGCTAATAAAGTATAGCCAACATTTTAACATTGCTATATAGTATCTTAAAAAACTTACTTAAAAATAGCTGAAATATAATCTTGATAAAATACGTAAACACAAACATATCAATACAAATAAAATCTCATGTAATCGGGTAGGGGAGACCGGTACACAGTGGACCACTTTTTCAGTTAAATTTTTTTTTCTCTTTAACAGACTGACCAATCTGTATGAAAATATTTTTGAATATTCCTTAAACCTTCTTACATCCATCATAATTTTCTCACAACATAGTTTTCAATACATTAAAAAACAATATATATATACACTGGTCCACCCACCAGGGTACAGTGGACCACTATTAGGTATTATCTAAAATATAATATAAATCTATTTTTCATTAATCTAATTCTTTTTTGTTGCCTCTTCATTCGCAAAATAACATAGTAATATAAATTTTGAAACAAAAATAAAAAATTAATTATATTTTGAAAATAATAACAGATTAATACAGGAACAATTGCAATTTAGTTGAAGTTATTACTTAAGTACACAAAAAATCAGCTCACAATAAAATTTGCAAATGAAATTCCAAAATACTTATCAGTAAGATTGAGCCTGGAATTTTCAAGAAATAATTTTGGGTCTGCGAGCAACATTATGAAATCATTGACATCAACAGCAGATTCATCTACAGTTTCGGGAGAAATAAACTGATTTCCATTCAATTTGCATCTCATGAATCTTACTTGAATAGAATCATCAACAATTAGACTACAGTTATATTTATCAAAGGCAGTAAATACAAAACAAAATATTTCTGACTATGTTAAAAAAAAATTGTTATTTTTATTTGTTTACTTTATTTTACAGTTAATTCTACTTTAAAACAATCTTTCTTTATAGAAACCAAGCAATTATTACATATTTTGAACATTCTGCATTAGAGGAGCAGAGTGGATTGTGGACCACTGTGCCCCAGGAGTGGGTGGTCCACTGTACCCCATGTTGAAGTTCAATAAATAATCATATTAATATTGTTTATAGCTTTCTTTTAAACATAATAACTTTAAAGTAAAATAAAAACAAGTATCTTAGCTTTTCAAAAAAGCTGTTTTATTTTATTTATCTACAACCTTTAATTACTAAAAAAATAAAAATATGACGATGAAAAATTTTACTTTTAGAAGCTCAAAACAACAAAGCAGGATAAAATAGTTCAATCTGAGCTAAACATACTTTCTGAAGGCTATAAATAATCATTGCAGTGCTGTTGTCTATTAGGATAGAAGAGAAGCTTAAAAAAATTTTTAATAAATAAAATATTAGGGGGTGGTCCACTGTGTACCGGTCTCCCCTATATTAATGATAGGCTTAGTCAATAAAAAAAATGTTAAAGTAAGCCATAACATAAATTAGAAACATTGTATTTCATAATGAAAACATCGTATCTAATTTTATATACATAAAAGTGAAAACTTACGTTATATAAATTCCCTATATAATATACCAAAGTTTCATCACAATTAAACGTATTTCAATCACACTGAAATAAAAAGTTTTAGTTATTAAATTTGTGTGAGGTGAATGATGGGAAAGTTTGATTTGGAGAGTTGGAAAATATAGCTAACAAGTAAAAAACCAATCTTCTATCGTCATCTGATTTTTAAAAGACTTCTTTAAAAGATTCACTGGCCATAATGCAATTTCCTTATATTATTTTTAACGATAAAACAGGTAATACTATTGACAATTATCTCACCATTTACGCCACAAATTGCATCAAAAGACAATTTCTAAAAGGACAATCTAATCAAAATAAGTAAACAAACAATAAATAAATAGTAAAATACCTCATATGAGTGTTATTCCTAAACAACATTCGCGACTCAAAACAAACAGATGATTGATTCGTTGATTAGAGTCTGTTTCAAATTAACTGATAAAAAAAAATCTGAATATTTTTTTTCCTTTAAAAAATGACAAATTAAATATATAAATAATAATTAAATTGTATATATATAATTATAAAATATTTCAATATTTTAATCAAGGAATCTAAATATTTTTCGACTTAATGAAGATTTTGAAATAAGAAATTCTTTATTATAACAAAAAAGAAAAATATACAAACAATAATTTAATTTAATACATATATATTACATATTAAAAATTGCATTAAAAACTGTTTTCGTATTAAAAAAAAAAAAGAATCTAAATAGTTTTTCAGCGATATGGATATGCTTTAACGTTTAACTGTAACCGTAATAGGCAAGAGCTTCCTTATTGCGCAGTAATAAAAAGCAGTGAAAAGGCTGAAGATCTGTAATGTTAGTCTACCAGAAAAAGCTTAAGAAAATAGTCCGATTTTAAAAGTGGATTATATTGAAAACAAGAGTTTTCCTACGTTAGCGCAATATCTTAAACGCTTCATCTAAAACTGATTAATATAATATATTAATTTTAAAAAAATCGTTCGATCCATTTTCGAGATAACAACTCTGTGCCCATTACACCATTACATTTTCCATTTTCGCTTAAAAATTGGTTTCCAGATCTCAAAATCTACTGCATGTAGAAATCTATAAATTTCAGGATAGAGTTAGGTCATAGATACAAGACTAATGTGAAAAAATCGAAACGGTATGCCTCATATTTACTGAGATATTAAATGTCGGCGTTTCGATTTTCCTTTGATGTCCTGCTAGCTGTATATATGAGAGTGACGGAATCTTCGGTTTTGGGCTTACGGTTTTCGGTTTTTCGCTGCTTCACTCAAGAGACTACCGTCTCTTATGATATTTTTTTTCAAAGTCAAAACGAAAAATATACTTGCGTAATGTTATTACTGAATAATAAAGGTTTCAGGTTCATTAAGGATTTTTAATGAAAACATGAAAATCTAATGAGCTTCATTAACACCCTTTTTGCTCCTATGTTATCATCAATCTTTTTTTAAAAATAAAACTGGACGTTCCTATAAAAAATGTTTAATTAATTATTGGAAGTCATATCTTCTAATGTTACATACAAGACACAAATTCATATAAATACTAACAATGGGAAATTTATGGAAAAATATACGTTCCACATTAAGAAAACATAATTTAGTACACAAAGATAATTTATACTTTGTTTGAATATGAAGAGAAATATTGAATATTAATATTCAGTTAAAAATAAACTGTAAAGTAAAAGCTTTTAAATCATGTATGCAACAGGACATAACTAATTCAATTTTAATCACATTTTTACCACCTGACTTCAGGAAACTATGCATGTTGCATTCGTTATTTTTTAAATTGAAGACCATTATTTCTATATAGTAATATTTGACATTTAATGACAAACATTTAGTAATTAAAAATAAATATATAATTATTATATCAAAATATTGGCATGCAATATTGAACACTAAACAAACTTTGCTAAATGTGCTTTGATGGCGACGTACTCTTTAATCGCATAACTTCAAAATACGCCTTCTTCATTTATTTATTGTAAATTTTTTAAATAATAAAATTACATTTACCTAAAGTTTTTGCATGCAGACTGCAATATATGACACCGCATTCGTTTAAAAAAGTGAAAATTTGTTTTCTATTAAATAAGCTATTTTGAGTAACAAACAGATAATGTAAAACTTTCATTCATGAATGAAACATTTTGAACTTCATTAGCGTTCTGGTTCATAACACACCTTCTAATTGCATTATAACTAAATAGAAGAGATTGTGTCAGTAAAATGAAGCAAGTACAGAGTAATATGTACCTACCTGTCATTTTTTTATTTCATTCTATTTTATATGAAAAATATTGGGTTTTTTAAAACACATTTTAATTTATCACTATTCTTTTCTGAATTTATTTTAATTTTCCCCAAGCGAATGTTTCGCAAAAAGAAATTTAACTATTTGTTTTTATGAAGATGCTTAGAAGCGTTAGTAAGTTGCTGAGTAAACAGGGTGTCCCCAAAACATTGAAGTCTGCTTTTATTCCTTAAATACTGACCATTTACATATATTATAAATTACAAAGCTACGTAGAAAAAGGTACACAATTTTATGAAGTGGACTAATAATTACAGGGGATTAAATTTGAATAAATGCAAAAATTAAATTCTTATACTGCCACCGTATAAAATGTTTCCCAATGAGTAAAATGTGTCCCATACATTACTAAGGTCATGTACAAAATTTCAGCATTTTATCATAAAAAGTCGCAAAAATATATTTAAACAAAGTTGGTGAGAGGATAATCATAAATTAAAATATAAATGACACGATGCAGAAATGCATCATGAGCCAATAAAATATGGCTCTTTTTGAAAAATTTTCTTTAAAAATTTACAAATCTATGGTTCCTAAAAATATACCTTAAAATGTTACACGATGAATTACAGAATACAACTTGGAAATGTCTCACTCATTGAACATTAAAACAGCTTAGAAATGTTGTCATATTCAAATATTTGCCTCTGATCAGATAATCACTACAGACAAATCATTTCATGAGAAAGTTGTTGAAAGATACTTTTGTACCAATAAATAGCACATTTCTTATTTATTTATGTAATCATTGTTTTCTGACGTAATTTGTGTGCGACCTCTGAAAAGCGATCATCCGCCATAATTTTCCACTTTGCGAATTCATATACTGGCGTCGAAAAGTGGTTTAAGTCAGCATTTATGAATTTGCATATTTCTGCAACTTTTTATAATAGACGGTTGAATTTTTTTTTACATTGCCTTGTAAGCGTATGAGGCATATTTCACTAATGGGGAATTTTTTTGTACGGGAAACGTATAAAAAGTTAAATTTTGTATTTGTTCCAATTTTATCCCATGAAAATTTTAATCTATTTCAGAAAACATTCCATCTTGTTTACGTAACTTTGTGATTTATAATATTATGGAATATATACTAATAAAAGAAAGTTTCGCTCTGTGTGTCTGTATGTCTGTCTGTTGGCGATGTCTAGCGAATTATTGCCTAGAAGCCTAAAAATTTAGATTTAGGTAGTCCAAACCCTCTCCTGGTGCACCTGAGCCTCAGAATTTTAATATTTTAATAATTAGACTAGTTATTAATTAAAAACTGATCAAATATCACAAATAAAAAATCACTCTTCAGAAATCCACGCGCCCATGCTCAGAAGCCATTTATCTATATCTCCGTAAATAAAAGAAACAAAGCACGAGTCATCCCGTTTCTTTAGTAAGTTTTTCTAAATTTGCCATGGGCAAACGGCTGAAAAACCGTCTACATATTCTCGAAGAACGTACTTTGACGCCTCGAACGATTGGTTGGTTCGAAAAAAATACTTATTTAACCTTTCAAAAAAAAAAAATCAATAAGCATCTAAATCATGCTTTTTATTTTCTCCCATTTTCCGAGCCTTGGATCCACCGGACTACAAGATATACGGAAAAACGAAGTTCACCAAATTAAAGAGCTGACTTTGCCCTTTTCAAAACCACCTTTGGATTTAAAAAATACGAAACTTAACCCTTCAAAAAACTATATTTTCTATATGCCGTTTCGCGATTTTTAAAAATTCACATCTGCAGTTCAAAGCAAGGTTCAAAAAACTGAAAATAGCAGACAATATCTACACTTATTCTTGTTTTAACATGTGTATTTTTTTTTTGAAAAATTAAAATATTAATTCATCGAAAAAATTCGCGCGCAGGACACACTTTTGCGAAGTCCGATTTTCTGTGATGTATAAAATCTGGCATCGGCTTTCTAAAACAACCAAATAAAAAACAAACACAGCTAAAGACATCTACGTTCTATCGGGTTTTGGCAGAAACCTTTTTTAAAAAAAAAAAATATCACGTTAACCCTTTCAAAAACGTTTTCTGCCGTAAGTCGATTCTGCATTTTTAACGATTTCTCCTATCTTTAAAAATTCGAATTGGCGTTTATAAACAAGATACGAAAAACTAAAAATACCGCGCTAATTTACATCCCTTTGCTTTTTAAAATCTGTTTTTTTTTTTTTTTTTTTTTTTTTTTTTTTGAAAAATTTTACTTTTAACCCACTGAAAAAAATCATTTTCAAAACTCATTAACGCACTTATCGTTTTTTGGCCCAGGTTTAAAAATCGGCATCGACTCGGGAAATGCGAATACGCACAAACAGTAGACTCCAAATCATAGATACGTTCATTGTCTTGAAAACGCACCGTTGGGTTTTAAAAAATATCTGCATTAACCCTTATCGAAACCGATTGTTTGCGTAACCCACTTTCGCGATTTCCACTATTTTGGCAATGTTTACCTGTGGTTAAATTTCAATTCTACTTGGAAATTTGGTTGGGTCGAGTGTTCTGAAAAGGCCTCTTCCTGGAAGGTGGAACTACAGGAATATCTCTGGTTCTATGGGCCCGATTATGACGGGGTTTATCTCATTCGACTTTATTAGGATAGTCTTAAATATTTCAGTCATATTTGTATAGAACAGATTGCTGTATCTCGGGTCCGGGCAACGCCGGTCTAGTAGATTAGCTAGGAGAGCTAATAGATTATAAATTACAAATAATATCCTATGATCAATATTTAAGGAATAAATGCCGATGCCGAGGTCAATGTTTTATTACAATAAAACTTATTATTTTTCGTTATAAAAATAGCAGATTTTATGTTTGTACATTATTGTCGATTATTGTTTAGTTTCTCATACAGGGATTTGGCACTCTGTTATACATATGTTAAAGGATTTTTTTTTCGCATTATATTTGCCTTGTCTGAGCTTGAGGCTGGTAAGGTAAGTGAGTAATGTAGAAGTTGCAGTGACATAATGTTCAATGCAGAGAAGGGAAAACACAGTCGTGTGTTATATGAATGGAATTTCGTATAACATTAGAAGGACAGGAACGTACGCTACCTGTTTAGAGGGCACGTAGTATATTTTAAATCCGCTACTGCTTTGTTATAGATACAAACAATTTTATCCCCAGCAATATAACAAAAGCAATTATATTTTAAGATGATGAAAATCACAGTTTGGCTTTAGCGCCAGCGATTTTATCTACAATGTCGATCATTGTTCATGATTTTAGGACAATACGTTTATTCAGTAATATGCATTTAGACTTTGCTGCTATAATAAATCTGCTCGAGTTTTTTGGATTCACTTTTCAAATAGAGTTGAAATTCTAATGAGATTATTTTAACCCGTGTTACTTACGACATGTTTCGAAATATAATTAATGTCTAATTTAATTTTGCTGGCGTTCAAACATATTATTTCTATTTTTTCCATCTGCAGGGAAATTCTTTCAGCAATGTGGTTTGTTGTTGTTGCTCCCTATTTCTACTCTCATTTTAAATTTATACAAGCAATATTGTGAAATCAATTTTATTCAATAGTATTTTTAAAGGCTATAATTATAGCTATGTACAGTGAAGAAAAAAACTATTGTAGTACTAATATTGATACTACTATTTAGTACTGCTACTATTGATATATTATTCATATTAAAGAAAATTATCTTTGCCTTCCAAGCAATATTTTACTACGTAGATTGGCAAATTGCTACGTCTCGTCGGGTGCGAGGATAAACCATATGAGTTCACTTTTTATGAAAATTTGAAGCGACTCTGCCATAGGTATTCCTTTTTAAAACACAGTAATATACTATACGTCGATAGAACTGTCCCTCAAAATAACATGCAACAACGTAATATTCCATTAAAATTTTATCGAAAAATGTCTGGTTGAAAAGTTCACTAACACAAACCGCCATTATTATTCGCACAATCTAATAATTGAAAATTTATTTTGAATTATCTAAAAGCATTTTGAATTCATATATTTTACTGATTAAAGCAAATGAAGTTTCCCTTCCACACGGTAATTTACTACGTACAGTGACAAATTGATACTTCAGGTTAGAGGGTAAACCATAATAGTTCAGATTCTATGAAATTTAAAACGAATGTGTCATAGGATTAATCTGTGCCATAGGTGCTCCTTTGAAAAACACAGTCGAAAATAGGTATAAAGTAGGAAGCAAAATTATTGTCCCTTGAAATGATACAGTTGAGGTTGCCTAAAAACAGATAACAACAATGATAGTCCAAGACACAGTCAAGGATTCCTACAAACATCAAAGGACAATAAAAGTCCTTTGCATAGTTGCCAAGCGCAAGATTTTGCTGGTATTCAAAGGTTCGGGTGAGAAAGTAAAAATAGTTAACAGGGTTCGTACGGATCAGGGAATTTTCCAGGAGTGTCAGCAGCATTTTCTTTATAGAAAAGGCAATCTAGGTTAAACTCGCGAAACTTCGTCTTCTTTTAAGCAGAGATTTTTGAAAGAAAATACTGGTACCGAAGAATTTCCTGGTCGAAAAATTCCAGGAGCCGTACGAACCCTGGTTCAAATGTGTTTAATTGTGAAATAATAATGGACGTTGACGCTTGTAAAAGAAAACTAGTCGGATGTGTCAATCCCAAAACTTTCTTCTATCTCACACAGGTTTCGCATATACTAAAAATGAATCAGCACCAATTTATATCAATATCTACCTGAAGCTCAAGTTTTATTAAATTCCGTGCATTATTTCTTGAGATATGAATATCGCTAAAATCGCGTAAATCCTTCAAAATGCTGCATAGCAGCGCCACCTGCTGGGTGATTTTTACCAAAAACTAATCAGCACCAATTTATATCAGAGACTAACTGAATCTAAAGTTTTATTTAATTCCGAGCATTAGTTCTTGAGATAGAGCTATTGCAGAAATCGCGAAAAATGCTTCATAGCAGCGCCATCTGCCGGGCGATTTTTACCAAAAACTAATCAGCACCAATTTATATCAGGGACTAACTGAATCTAAAGTTTTATTTAATTCCGAGCATTAGTTCTTGAGATAGAGCTATTGCGGAAATCGCGAAAAATGCTGCTTAGCAGCGCCAGCTGCCGGGCGATTGTTACCAAAAACTAATCAGCACCAATTTATATCAGGGACTAACTGAATCTAAAGTTTTATTAAATTCCGAGCATTAGATCTTGAGATAGAGCGCCCGCAAAATTTTTGTCACATACAGACAGACAGACAGACAGAGTCACAGACAGACATTTTCTAAAAATAGTCAAATCGTGTTCAGGACCTTCTAAAACGTATAAATCCGTCGAAAACCGGAAGTCGAAAATTTTCATGAATCCAATACTTTCTTCTTGTAAAGATAGAAGTCATGGGGGCATTTGACAACCTTCCATGGGACCTGGCAATTTCATCACTAACGGACTTAGACATCCCACAGCAATATATTAATACAATTATCTCCTTCCTTTCGAGTAGGCGGGCTCAGGTTGATTGGCACAACCCTAATATCTTGCATTATTTCACAAAAGGCTGGCCACAGGGATCCTGTTTTGGTCCTTTTCTCTGGTTGTCACTCTTGGAGGGATTACTGCGTTACTTTGTCTTTGAGCACTGTGCGATTGTGGCATACGCGGACGATGTCCTGTTAATTATTTGGGGTCCATCACGCGCTGCGCTAGAGCATAATGGTGGGATTGCCCTGAATTATGTTCAAAATTGGGCAACGCGCAACCATATTGAAATATCATTGAATAAATCAAAAACAATTACATTTGGCAAACCTAATATCTTAAAAAGGGACCCAACTTTCAAACTAAAAGGACAAAACCTAAAATCAGTCAAAACCTTAAAATACTTAGGAATTACAATAGACCAACATATTTCATTCCTACCTCACCTAGTAATAAAAAGGGAAGAAATTACTAAAACTACACAAAATTTATATAAATTTTCATCAATTTCGGGCAGGTTTCCAACTCATTTCTTTAAAATATGGTATTCGGCAATCCTACAGCGTCAAATCGCTTATGCCTGTGGGGTTTGGTTCACGCGTATGAGACGGTCGCATGGAGTGCGTCACCTCTTGGCCGCGCAGAGAAAAGTACTCCTACTCATCTCAAGAGCGTATAAAAATACGTCAACAGCGGCATTGCAGGTACTCACGGGTATCCCGCCCCTGGACTTGCAACTAGAAGCGGAAGCTGAATTTGCTAGAGCCACTAGATTAGGGATTTCATCAGCACGTATTAATGCACAAACAATAGCCACAAAGATCTCAAAATATAAAACTTCACCAACTCTAGATCAAATAAAAACCTGTCCGGGTTCAAAATTCAATGGGGAATTCCATAGTTTTACAGATGGCTCAAAAACTGCTGAAGGCACAGCATCGGCTTTCTGTGCTTATAACAATAATATAATTCATCACACGGTGCCTGCAAAACTTGACTCGGGCAATTCAGTTTTCCAGGCCGAACTACTTGCGATTGGAGAAGCTGTGCGCTGGGCTATGGAAGAGGATTCGGTCAACTTTCTAATCTCTTCGGATAGCTTATCAAGTTTAATGGCTCTTTCAAAATTTGACATAGATAATTATTTAGTCCAGGAAATTTTAGAACGTTTAAATTTATCCTCCAAAAACTTCTTTTTTAATTGGGTCAAGGGTCATTCGGGTGTAGCTGGAAATGAACTGGCGGATCAATTGGCGCGGTCAGCAACAAACGATGAAACACTGGAAACAGCTTTTCTTCCTGTACCACCGTCCACACTCAAAAGAGAATTTAAAAAACAAATCATAGACAGTTGGCAACAACGCTGGTCTACAGCACAGGTGGGTCATTACACAAGAGACTTCCTTCCGGAAGTCTCGCAACAACTAGAAATACACAACAGATATCTATACCTATTTTTAACAAATCATGGATCATTTCAACAACACCTATTCCAAATTAACAGAAGTGACTCACCACTATGTGTCTGTGGATTAGAAGCAACATCATTACACTACATATTAAACTGCACTCTAACTTCACATTTCCATGTCAAAAAATCACCACAAATGTCACTTAAAAACTGGATGCTATATCTCCTGGACCGTCCGGTTCTTCTCCAGCGCATTATCAACTGCATGAAATATATTGAAAAAAATGAATTTCTATTTTCAAATCCTCTTCCTCTGTAGTCGGGCAACCGCTTGTCCAATCTAGCAGGGGCCCTGTTTTCTCTGTACATATGTATATAAATAATATTGAATATAATAACTGTTGTAACGAGAGTTAACACCACACTATCTGTATATTATTAGTACTTGCATATTACTTGTAAATTTTCAGTGTATTCGCATCTGTATATTCATATTAGTATATTATTAATTGTATTAGAAGTATTTAACCAAGAATCTGCATCGCATGTAACCAAAAATCCTAAATATGAAGTCTGCACAGTACTTGTATATAGTCATATTCTGGAAATGGTCTAAACGTATAATTGTATAATCGAATTAATTATAATAACTGTATGTGTGCATCATATTTTTCCATATACATCAATTGTAGTAAAGTATTTGTATAAAATATGCTAGCCAATAATAACCCATCATATTTAACCAATAATAATTTTAGGCATGGTGCTTGCACCGTATTTGTAAATATCTTATCTGGAAATTGTATATTCTGTATACATTGAAATAATAATAATAATCGTATGTATGAAAGTTTTAAAACATTATTATCAGACAAAATTCAATTACTTTCACTACAAAAAAATCACATGTAAAAGTAAAACTTCTGAGTAGAAGAAAAATATTCTATTGTATATTCTATTGTATTTATTGTATATTCTATTGTATCTATATCGTATTGTAATATTGTAATATTATACTGTAAAATTCTGTAACTGTGGTCTCGCTGGTGATAGAGGCGTGTCAGCCCCTCAGGATTGCACACAAACTCTAAGGCTTAAGCCGGGTTTCCTGAGGTGGTCATCCATGTAAAGATAGAAGAAAGTAAAAAAAAAAAACATTGAATAATTGATTTGAGATTATCTTCGCCCACCCACCCGAATTTCCAATGATTATTTTACAAAATATTAATTCAATGATCTTTAGAAAACTGAAAAATGAGTAAATGACTGAAGTAAATTCTCATCACATAATGCAAGTACTTAATAAGTACTTAATAATTAGTACCTTTATCTTTTAACAAAATTATCAAATCACTTTATTAATGCACCCTTTAATTCTTCATCACCAAAAAATATATATATAAAGGTTTAGTTTAAAACTACAAAAAGAAAGCTAAATAGTCAATAGGCTCTTATAAATTGCATAAACATTTCAACACACCAAGTAAATTCTCTATGCAGAATTCGAATAAGAAAATAATCTTATATTATGATCTTGGGTAAATATATTTATTATGCAAAATCATTTAATGAATAATTAAACATGAATAGAAGAGATTAATAAAGTATAAGAGAGATTATAGGTTTATTTTTGGAAAATATTCAAAGATACCCGTTTAACTGCAGAGTATTATTTAAAAAATAATGAATTTCATTTATCGGTACAAAATAAGATACCTTTTAGTAAAAATTGACAGACAATCGGTCGTTACGCGTATCAAATAAAATAAAATGCATAAAACTTTCAAAACGCTAAGTAGATATACATACATACGGAGTTTGAATAAGAAGATAATCCTAAATTATGGCTTTTGGTAAGTATATTTATTAAGCAATGAAACATTTTAATGAACGATTAAAAAAATATAGTCGAAGTTTTCCAAACTTCATAGAAACCAAAGAATTAATTTTTGCTATTAAAATAATATTCAGTCTTTTTTATTGCGTAGTATTATCATTTTTAAATAACCATTTCAATTTATTGATGCATAAATTCCTTATTAATAAAAATAGAAAAAATGGTTTTATGTGCATATTAAACTAAACAAATATAATGAAATACAACTTTTCTTTGAACAAACGAAGTAAGTTTTCTATACGAAGATAATCCTAATTTATGATCATGACTCATAGAACTATTCATTTATTAATCAGTAAAACATTTTAAGGGATGTTTAAAAAATAATAAATGAGATTATGAAAGCCAAATAGAAGATCTGGGATTATCTTTCTTATTCAGACTAAAATAAAGCATTTTAATTATTTTATTTTCCGCAGACTCATAATGACAAGTGCATGGATTTTCTTCAATATGTTTCGCTATGCATATTAACGGCAGTAAATCTAACAAAATATATAAATTTCTGAGTAAAGTCCGTATATTTTACATAAAGAATCTTAATAAAATAATAGCATTAAATTAGAATCGTGGGTCAATACATATATTTAGTTATGGTCAATTTAATGACTAGTTAAAAATGTATTGACATATCATTGAAAAAGGAAAAAGAGGTCATGTTAGGGAGTTAAAAACATAACAGGCATTTTCTTCAAGTTTTATAAAATGTTTCACACCAGAAATTTTATTTATCTATTTTATTTCTTATTTAGCTCTTTTTATTTATTAATTTTTTTATTTATTTATTTTTATCTGTTTAAGAGCCTACACTATTCAAGGGAAGGAACGCTCAAGCTAATGTTAAGTCTATAGGAAGGTTCTAGCACAATTTCTCGCTCGCATTTTAATATTTTTAAATGATTTTTTTTTTTGCATAGGATAGCTGAGGTCGATCTCTAACGTTGTTAATTTTTACTTTTTCGATATTGATTCCAGTTTTTTATATAAGAGAACTTTCACTTTCACAACCGGTTCCGAATTTAGAAATGTTCGCTTATAATAAAACTGTAACTAAAATCCAAAAAGTGAAAACTAACAACGTTAGGGATCGACCTCTATCCTATGCAAAAAAATCATTGAAAAATATTAAAATACGAGCGAGAAATCGCGCAACAATATTCCCATAGACTTAACATTAGCTTGATCGTTTCTTCGCGTGACTAGCGTAGGCTCTTAATGAAACACTTTCTGGTTCAAATCAAAATATTTTTATTTCGTACTAGTCAAATTATCAGTTATTGCTATTATTTAGTGCGTTTCACGACGAATCTACATTTAAGAACTTTTTTTTCTATGATTAAACAAATTCCTAACGTTTATCAAACACTCGTGAAAACCCTTATCATAAGGCATTTATTAGGCAATTTGACAACAGAAATGAGAAAACAGTTTAAGGAGACAACGGATGATTCAAAATGAATAGATGAGATTGTCAGAGCCAAAAATCAGATCTCGAATTTATTTATTTATTTATTGTTGTTGAGACGAAACGAAGCAAAAAGAAACAAGAACGAAAAATCATGCCTCAAGGATAGATTATGTAACACTTTCCAACGCTACCAAAATAATTTTACAAATCATTACTGTTTAATAAGCTGAAAGATAACATCTAAGTAAACAATTTGAAAAACGCATAACATATTTAAAAACGCAATTTCAGGAATTTCCAACCTATACAATATTCGGAAAAATATCAGAATACTTTTATTCAGCCCTGTATAGGATCTATAGATTTGTATATATACTACATAGGATGATAAATTTTAGGAAACGCGTAGCACAGTTTAAAATTCTCCTTCTGGAGTTTCTGTCGATAAACGGAAATGTGTTCGCGAACTTTTGTGCTGCCCTGTATATGAAATACAGAATTTATACATGCCCAGTAATAGACAGAAAGTGAGTTCAATTTAAAATCGCGTTCAGCAACTTAAAACGCACTTCCAGGAATTATTGTTAACAGACAGTAGAGAATTCTTTTGTGTGTCCCTGTAAATGAACGATGACTGCTATACACACACTATTCTGTAGTAAGCCTTTTGTAATGCACCTTAGTGATATATATAAATTTCAATGCGTTTAAAATAGTGCAAAATTGTTTAATTAAACCACAAACGAATTTTCTCCATTGACGTAATGTAACGGAAATCTTTTGACTGTCCCTGTAAAGTAACTATAAGTGCTATGCACACCCTATTCCATATTAAGCTTCTTGTAATGCACCTTAGTGATATATATCAATTACAATGTATTTGAAATTGTGAAACATCATTAAAATAAACAACAAATGATTTTTCCCCATAGACCGTAATGTAACGGAATTATTTTGAGTGTCCCTGTAAAAAAAACTATAAGTGCTACACACTTCAGTTGAAATAGGGAACATGCTATAGATGACGACAATAACATGTAAAAATTGCAGAGCAATCTGAGCCTATTTACGGGAGTCAGAGCACAGACAGACGGCAGACGGCAGACGGCCAGACGGCCATACGGCAGACAAACCGAAGTCATAAACACTTTTCAACAAGGTTGGAAAGTGTTAAAAAACGTCCATGGTGAATTCATACTGAGAAGTGAATGGGCTTCATTCAAAATGTGTAGCAATGCATATTAATTGAAGCAAATCTAACTCATATGCACTGGCGGCTCCTGACTTTCTTTATTTCAGGCACTAAATGCATGGTTACAAAATTTATTATTTTCTTACCAATATTTTGTAAAATAAAACTTTTCCTTATTTGTTGGTAGAAAATTCTGCCATTAAAACAAATAATAATTTTCTTTAAAAAAATAATGGTAAGAAAAGAATAAAATTTTCAGCCATGCATTTAGTGCTCCAAAATGAGCGAGTCACGAGCCGCCACTGTTCATATGTATGCATTAATATATGTTATAGATAAAATTGAAGTTTTAATATCCTAATTGGTGTACAGTTGTCCATTAACCCCTTGGGGACGAGCGACACGTATACGTGACGCATAAGATGCTCAGAATCCTCGATTATTCCCAACAGTTATTTTTAAGATTTGCCTCATTAAAGCTTAGCAATTCTGCGATTCAATTAGGCGAAAATTTCTGTTTTGAAAAACCGGTGGTAGAAGATTAAAAATTCTGTAAAGGGCGTTCGTCGCGAAGGAGTTAAGATTAAACCGTTTTCCGACCATCGACTTTCTTGTATTTTGAAATGAGTCGTCTCTAATCTTACACTGATTAAGTTACCGCATAACACTTGCCAATACAAATTTCTGTCATACTACAGTAGACATTCGCTAATCTGTGTCCGCTTAAAACGTATCTCCGTTTAATGAGAACAATTTCGTTTTAGTCACAATTTTCCGTTTGCAATTAATGATAAGATCATCGCTTAATGCGTACTGCTCATCGGATAATGAGGGCGGTTTTTTTTTCACAAATTGATCTGGCAGAATCGAAAATGATTTTGTACATTATGTTTTCAAAAGATACTTTGATGTCATTTTGGTTATTTAGAGTTCAAGTAATTGTCAGTGAGAGTTATTACGAGAAAGAAACATTCCACCACAAAAAAAAGATAACAGGTTCACAAATTGTTATTTTATTGATCATAAGTTGTTCATTTATTGGGCAAAAAAATAATAATAATGGATCCGTCTTCAATATGTTAAAGAAAAACGAAAGTCGAATATTATTTTTATGAAAGCACTATTACATAAAAAGTAACAAAAACATAATGTAGAAAATTATTTCCCTAATCTAATGGCTTGATTAATATTTCTTGCTTAATGTAATGTTTTAAAACTATATTTACAAAAGCCTATTTATTAAACTAAGTTTTTTCTGATTAACGTTATACCTAATATTTTAAAAATCAGCATTGTGTATTTTTATAACAGAAATGTCGTTTCTGTTTAAAATATATCCTTCCTTTCAGACACATGGTTATTGGGTGAATATACTTAAAAAATTGAATTCTATTTTTAAAAGTTTTACTTTTTCGTTTTTTTTTTTTTTACATAATTCTTATGTGAAATTAAGAGTATAAATTAACATAACAAAAGGTGTAAAATTATTTTTCTGATCTATTTTCTTGATTTATATATCTTGTTTATTGAAATCTTAAAAAATATTGATATACCACAGAATATTTATGAAAATAAATTTCTTTAAATCAACATTATACTTAATATTAAAAAAACATCTAAATTTTACATTTTTGCTGCAGAAATATCATTTTCATTTTAAATATATTCTCTAATTTTTTTGTTATGGGTGGGAGATAAAAAAAAAATCAACTTTTATGCTGATGCTTCTACCCGTGGAAAAAGTTTATACTATTAAGTGCTTAACTTAAATAACTTATGTTAGAAACATGCAAGTTTGATTCAATATTTAAATTATACATTTTAATTTTGCGCGATAGTTCAATGCAAAAGCTTTATTAACTCAGAGCTCCCAAATGATCCGCCCCAACCAGTGGCTGAGAGGTTCTGCTCTCAAAGCTAGTAGACGGGAGGTGCTGAGTTCAAACCCCTGTCGTGCTCGTCGACCTAACCGTTCGGAGTTTTCCGCGGTTTTCTTCGAATCTTGCCGTAAATACAGGTTAGGATCCCTTAGAAAGACCCCCACGGAGGTCACTCCACCCAAGGCCTATGTCCCTTGTGTAGAAAAGCGGCCGTCACAAATCAACCAACCAACCCAACTGGTTCGCTTTTAAATACCGGTATTTTCTTAGAAAAAAATTATTTTTTGAATTATTATTATTATTATTATTTTTTTTTTTTTTTTTTTCAAATTTTACAGAAACCACCTTCGGAGGTAAATTTTTGCGGAAAGTTCGTAGAAACCTACTATGAAATTTTCTGTTAAAAAAATATTGGTATACAGTTGGAGGACCATTTGAGAGCCCTGTTAACTACCTGAAATTAAATACCTTTAACCCTTTCAGGGGCAAGCACTTGTGCTCCTGTAACGTTAAATTCCCACCGGAATTTAGGAAAGAATTTAGTTCAAAATAAAAATAAGCTATTTCTCAACTTTTTCTCGTCAAAGTTAAAAAAGTAAAATTTAATTAAATGTTTCTGGTTTGAATCGGATTAAAATTAGGTGGTATATAATATATACCACCGCCCCTCAAAGGGATAAATAAGTTTCAGGTATTTTATATCGCCGCTACCATGTCAAACAATCGAATGTGAAAAAATGCATTTTTCGCATAGCTGCCAAGTTTTACGTTTTTTTCCTACCACTAAAATTTTATAGTACATTTTATCTTATTAAATTGACAAGATCGTGTGATTACATGCCGAAAAATATTCTATTAAATTTTAGTGGTAAGAAAAAAGCGTAAAAGTTGGCAGCTGTGATTTTTCGTTACTTTTAATAAGGGGCCGATTGTCACCACTAAATTTTAATAGTATTCTTCAGCAGGGTTGCCAGTTTGGCCTCCTTTAATATTCAAAAATTCAAAATCCACACCAAAAATTTCAAATAGAAAATTTTGCTTTATTTAATGACAGACTTTTAGATAGGGGGTGCGAAAATCTAGGCGCCAATGGGTTGATTCCCACCACTGAATTTTATTAGTATTCTTCGTCAAATTTTTTCAGTATTCTTATTCGGTGAAGAATACTAAAAATGGTGGGAATCGGCCCATTGGCGCCTAGATTTTTGCACCCCTGCTTTTAGAGATTACTTAAAGTAAAAAACGTTTTCTCAAAATTTCCGGTATGAATTCGTCATCCCTAGATAAAAAAGAAAGTCAAACTGGCAATCCTGTTCTTTACAAAAATTTGATTAATATTCGTATTAGGCGAAGAATTCTAATAAAATTTAGTGGTGACAATCAGCCAATTTTTAAAAGTAATGTAAAATGCATTTTTTCACATAGGATAGTTTGACATGGTAGCGACAATATGAACCCGAGATGATTGTAATCCAAATTAACTAACAAAATGCAAGATTCGAGATATTTATCATTCATGTCTTCAAAAACGTTTGTGATTGCTTCCTCTATAGTAGGTGATTTGTCAAAATTTGTCAAGTTGATTGTGCTTATTGAATTTTTCTGTCAAAGACTCGTTACACGTACCTAAAAACTGCCGTTAATTATGATGGCATACGTGTAAGAATAAATAAAACTTGTATTTTAACAGAATCACACGATACTAAATAATTTTACATGAAGTTTATATAAAATGTTAGTTACCATATTTTACACCATATCACTTCCTTTATTAGAAGTGATTTTACTTGAAAACCAAAATCCTTCGAGGGAAATACTAAAATATCTATCTTAAGGTTAAAATTGTAACGTTCTAACATCACTCAATAATTTGTTTTATACTGATACTCTTATAAGTATACATTAAACGAGATTTATTGGTTTCAGCAAACGAAATTTTTATATTTTGTATCTCTTTTACTGTTTTCTGTTCCCAAATGCTGTCGGTTATAATGTCTTTGCCAATTTTATTGGAATTCTTTAACACTTTAAGTTAAGAAATGCTTCAGTAGCTTCATGTTTCAGAACTACTTAACATTAGTGATGTTGAGATATTTTTCGCTGTATATGCTAATGAAATGTTTGAGAAATGATTCCCGTGCCGAAAACAAAAGTAATTTTAATAAATTAAATTCCATTTTAGAAGACAGTTATCATCTTTTCCAGCACATTTCTTCCATTTTAATCGTTCTTATATTTTTTTGACAAGTGATTATACTGCTTAAAATTGCTGAGCTATTTAAATATTTTACATGTTAGTTTATTTTTCCTCAGATATATTCCCCTTATTATTTTTTAAACATTTCTCCCTTTAAATTAGGCAACGGTAAAATAAATGAAAAATTATAAATAAATGCCTTATTTTATATTTTCATTATTTATTAATATGTACAGTACAGATAATGTACACCTGTCTTTATTCCTTGACCGTTGACGATAAAATCTCGCCAAAAGTGTCGTTAGACACTGAAATATTTTCTTTAAGAAAATTAATGCAATTTTTGAAATAGGGGTCGTCATTATGTTTTAAAACAATACATGCATATCAAATATTGCATCAAACATCGATATTTTACCTGGTAACGCTCACTGTTGACATTTTATTTTTGAATTCGTTCGCCAGGGTAAGTCAGGTAATCAGCCAGGAAAAATATATAGTTTATGTTTTGTATTTTCTTCTTGGAGTTAGAAGATTTCAGCATTTGAGAATGGAAATGTTAATCAAGTGACAAATTTTAATTTATAACGTCTAATAAAATCCATCAATTTAAATTTTTTGTTTTCAGTGAAATGGAATGAATGGACATAAAAATATTCTAAACACTTTATTTTATTATTATTATTTTTTTTTTTACTCAAAAGCATAATTTTAATTATGCAAATTATTTATATTCATATTAAAATATTATGATTATGACGTACGTCGATTTTCGCATAAATGAAAAGGGCTCCACGGAAACATGGAAGTGTAAGTTTACAGATTATTAGTTTCTGTTTTGTATTTTATTCTTGGAGTTAGAAAATTTCAGTATTTGAGCATGCAAATGTTAATCAAGTGAGAGATTTTAATTTATAACGTCTAAAAAAATCCATCAATTTAAATTCTTTGTTTTCAGTGAAATGGACTGAAAAAACATAAAAATATTCTAAAAACATTTTTTTTTAAAAACTCAAACGCATAATTTTAATTATGAAAAATATTCATCTATACTATTAAAATCCGTTCACGTATCTATGTAACCTCGAAAACTCGAAAACCACAGGGCGCACGGCTACGAAAATTTGCACACGGGTAGGGGGTCCATGAAAGATTGGGGCAAAAAATTCGAAAATTTTAAATAGATTTTTGATAGATTAAATATTAAAATCCATCCACAAAGAGATCTCAACAAAAATGCGCTTTTTTATCTTCGGTTGCTTGGTTGTATAAAATCTCCACAGAAGTCTATAAATAAATCAATGTAGGGTTCATTGCAATTGCGAGTCGCGTGTTTAAATTCAATGGATCAGAGATTATATGACATGTAGCCAAACAACTTAATTATTGACCGTTGCCAAATGCTATAAACTTAATTTTAAAGATTTTATCGATTTAATGAATGACAATTAGCTGGCTTTAAGGGGTTTTTTACATGACATTATATTAGTATGATAGAGATTATTAATACAGAAAACTTTATTTAACAGATTATTTGTTAAATTTGCGGGGATGGGGAGGGGTGGGGGTAAACGACTTTTTATTAAATATCACATATATTTTACTTCACCGCGCGTCACCTGGCGGCGGCTTTCTCATTAATTGACTCTCCTTATTCCAAATCTACTGCTCTGATTTTAACAGAACTAATTACATTTAAGAAATTTAACATTTTTTGCTTCATCCGTAACATTTAATCGCTGTTTTATATAGATGATACCGCTATTTTAGAATAACAGTTTTTGTAAACATTAAATTTATGTTCCTAATAAAAGTACATAGCCAGTATTCAGTTGATGCATACCAACAGTCAAAGTTAGCGATTTGTCGTTGAGCATTTGACCTCGCGCCACTTCGCCGCCCCTCCCTCAAGGTTTTTTTTTCCAGAACTCAGATAATTATGTTCCGAACTTCTCCAAACCAGTTCCATTTTCCTAAGTTATCCTAAAAATCAGCATTCATAGCTTCAGAGTGTACTTCTAGAAAACAGTTACCAGTATTTCCGAATAATAGTCTAAGCCAAATTTCAAATTAAGTTCCTAGCTTAACCAAATGAATAAATCTTTAAAGATGCATATAGTGCAGAGGTTCCCAAAGTGTGCTCCGTGGAGCCCTTGGGGCTCCGCCTATACTTTTCAGGGACTCCGCGGCGTTCCAGGAAAATAAACAAAACAGGAGAGAAATTATGATATTGCAAGAAAAAAAATTCCGAAAGTATGTAGGAATTTGTGTGCGTGTGTATGTATCAAAAATAAATACATCTACCATCGGGTTGAAAAATACTATAATATACTTTTTTAAATAACAGGTGAACAGTTTAGCTTTTTAATGGGGTTCCATGTTTTCGAGAAACAACCCCCTGGAGATAATTAATTGTATACATGAGGGAACCATAAAAAAAGTATAAATATATTAAAGTATTGATAAAATAAAAGAAAAATGTTATAAAAACAGTATAAAAATTTGCATTATATATGTATTCATTTTCTATATAATATTTCTGGTTTGATCTACTTTATTTTATGTTTCTGCATTATAATGTGTTTTAAAAATCCGAATCAAAATAAGCTACAAGAAATAGTATTCTGAATCGAATGCTTAACGTGAATCGAAAGAGCAAACGCTCGCTAGTGGTGTTATCTCGGCTAGCCGAAAAAAGGGCGAACGGTTTTGTTCTTTGGAGCTCCGCCTATTCATATGTTTAAACTTTCTTTTTTACTTAGTAACCATGTTCTAACTTACTAATGAGGTAAGTGATAGATTCATTTGAGCATTCCTTTCCAGCTGCTCAAAATAAGATGCTTGACGATTTTAAATGGGCACTAAA
Source organism: Maratus michaelseni (assembly GCA_963931845.1). Classification (NCBI taxonomy): domain Eukaryota; kingdom Metazoa; phylum Arthropoda; class Arachnida; order Araneae; family Salticidae; genus Maratus; species Maratus michaelseni. The sequence continues at coordinate 26,081,775 of OZ007589.1, read as the reverse complement.
TCCATTCAGTGTGAAAAAAAAAAAACAAAAAAAAAACCGCACAGCTTAAGTTCTGAGGAATACGATACTCTCATTGATTTAACATCTCAAAGCAATATAAAAATCTCTTTTCAAAACCAACTTATCACAGAAATTTGGTGTCATTTGACACATGAATACAAAATATTGTCAGACAGAGCAAAATTAATTTTACTGCAATTCTCAACGCCTATCTGTGTGAAGTCACCGCTTACATAAGTGTGAAAACAAAGTACAGAAGCCGGTTGAATGCAGAGCCAGACATTCGCTTACAATTGTCAAAAATTGCATCAGATATAAAAAAAAAACTGTGCAAAACAATTCAACCACATTTTTCACACTAAACTTTTATACATTATTGCTCGTCACACTTTGTGCAGCATTAAAAAAATTCTATCGGCATTTAATATTTGTATATATTGTATATTGTATTATTTGTATTTTTGGAATTGTAATTTCATTAAACTGTTTATTTTATTTTTATTAAATTTTAGTTATTTAAATCTTCTATCCTATTCTTCATAATTGTATTTAGTTTTTAAAACAATGTTTGTCGCTTAAAACGTCTTTTTTATAAGATCTTGTATCATTTAATGTCCCTCACTAGATTCATTTCACATTTGTGTATATTGTGTATATATATTTCTTTTTCTTTTTATAACTTTGATTTCTTTAATCTGTTTATGTTATTTGTATGTTTAAATTTTCTATACTGTTTTTCATAGTAAAACAATGTTTGTCGATTAAAACGCCTCTTTTTTGTAACATCTTGAATCATTTAATAAACCCCTCATTAGATTCATTTAATATTTGTATATGTGGTGTATATAGTTTTCTTTTTCTTTTTGTAACTTTAATTCCTTTAATCGGTTTATTTTATTTTTATTAATTCTTAATCATTTAAATTTTCTATGCTGTTTTACATAATTGTACTTAATTTTTAAAGCAATGTATGTTGCTGAAAACGCATTTTTAACATCTTGTATCCCTTAACAACCCCTCTTTAAAATTTTATTTTAATTGGTCCCAGCATTGGCTAGGATTCTGATGATATGATGCCACAATTTCCTGTCAGAAATAAGGCTGTAGTAATTAAAAAATATATATTGGTTCTTTACATTTGTCATCACACTAACAATCTAAACTTTTGCTCAGCTTCACCCCTTGCTTAGACTTTTCGTCAATGAGTACCCGCTCTGATGTAAATTTAACCCCACCCATATATCTCGTTTTGTTAGTAAAGTTTTTCTACTAGTTGCAGTTCTTTTAACATGTGTAGTTTTTAACCGTATATCTATTTTGAGGCAAAAACAATGGTGAAAGAAAGTTTCTTTCAAAACTATAATTAAAAGCTGAATACTTCAAATAAAACATCCAAAAAAAGTGAACGATGCTGCACATAACAATACAGGTTATAGATTTTGCCCGGATCACTTAAAAATTAAAACGATGATCTGCTTCTAAATGTATTTTTAAAAAATGGTTCAAAAAAAGAAGCTCTGAGGCGATTCGTTTTTGTTGCATGTTTAGAAGTACTAGAAACGTAAAGAAAAATGAAAAAAGAATCCGTAATTGCATGATTCTGTTACGGGTGGGCGAAGCTAGCGAAAACGTGTTATATAATTACTCATGGGCGACTGGGCCTACGTATTTTCTTTCTTTTCGCAAGTAGCCTATTGGGATTATAAAGAAGTCTCTCTTTGTAAACGAAAACTGTACAACTTACCTTTTTTTCTGTGTGTGTCTGGTTTTCGCCATAAATAATAATAGTTTCACGTAAGCCCCAATGCAATTCATGACCACTGAATATTAGGCCTGAGCGCTGACACAAAAATTGATGCAGCCGCAGACGGAAAATTTTCAGCGTGTGTACGGTCCCTTGAAATTCGGTACCAATAATTTCTAAAAGTTTTCTCCGCTTTATTTCTGTGAGATTCAATAAGTCAAAGAACACTTTTAGAAAATACTGGGGTGTAAAACTAGGGGACCGTACAAAGGTTTTACAAAATCGGCCCACGAGCGCCGGCATTTTTGTGTCAGCGCTCAAGCTTAGTATTCGGGGGCGGTGGCATGACCCAGACAGGCTTACCATTTTGATCTTTAATTCCGAGTTCATACAGGAAATCTTGAAAGAATGGATGTCATTAACCCCTTAACAGTATTGCTCGAACGTCGCTCGGGTAAGAAGCGTTTGTTTTCTTCGTTACTTAAAGCTTTCAAGAACCAAAAATTTATAGTTATAATTTTTGTTGTATTTGGCGGACATATCTTGATTATACAAAGCAGATATTTGAATACAAAAAAAGTGATTTTTAGTCCTTATTTTTAATTTATTGTGTCCAATAATAGTAGTATTAAATAAAACTGTTAAGGGTTTAAATAATAGAAAATTAGATTTTCAAAATTTCTAGTAAGAGTTCAGAATTTCTGTATCAAGAATAGGGAAACTGAGAACCATGGCCCCATGTTGGAAACTACTAGTTAGGACTCTTATCCAGCAGATCTTCCTCTGCTCCATAGGCATAAAAAACATTAATTTGTAAACCATACAGTACCGTGGGTTTAAGGTGCTCCGCCTTAGAAATTCTTCCCAAAAAGGGCTCCGCGAGCCCTAAAGTTTGGGAACCACTGATATAGTGGATCTACTAATTTATCATTTGCTGAAAGGCACTTGAACATCCGCTCCCCCCCGGCCCCTCCCTCAAGGCTTTTGTCTAACTCTACCTGGTTTCCATATCTCAGTAACTAACTTTCCGATTTCAGCACAACTGATTCCAAATATCATATTTAACTTAATAATCAACATCCATATCATTAAAATAAATTTATGAGTAGCAGGTACCACTATTTCCGAATTACAGTCTAAGACAAATTTCTAATTAAGTTCCTAGCTTAACCAAACGAATTAATTTTTAAAGATGCATAGTGGTCCTCCTAATTAGTTATTTACTGAAGTGAACTTGAACACCCGCTCCTCCCCGGCACCTCTTTCAAGGTTTTTTTCTCTAACTATGTGCCGTTTCCATAACTCAGCAACTATCATTCCGATTTCAACACAAGTGGTTCCAAACATTATAATTAACTTAATAGTCACCCTCTATAACATTAAAGTAAATTTGAGAGTAGCAGTTACCACTATTTCCGAATAATAGTTTAAGCCAAATGCCTAATTAAGTTCCTAGCTTAACCAAACGAACGAACTTTTTAAGATGCATAGTGGTCATCTTAATTAGTCATTTTCTGAAGGACACTTGAACATCCCCTCCTCCTCGACCACCTGTTTCAAGGGTTTTTGCTCTAACTATATCACGTTTCCATAACTCAGCAACTATTTCTCCGATTTCAATGCAATTGATTACACACATTATAATTAACTTAATAATCACACTCTATAAAATTAAAGTAAATTTATGAGTAGCGGTAACCACTATTTCCGAATAATAGTTTAAGCCAAATTTGTAATTAAGTTCCTAGCTTAACCAAACGAAAGAATTCTTAAAGATGCATAGTGGTTCTCCTAATTAGTCATTTTCTGAAGGACACTTGAACATCCCCTCCCCCCGCAACCCCTTTCAAGGTTATTTTCTTTAACTGTGCCTTATTTCAATAACTCAGCTAATAATGTTCCCATCTTCTCCAAACCAGTTCACTTTTATACCACGTCTACTATACGGTGCCGTAGGCAGTAGGAATCTGTGTCAGGTGTTCGTTCGGAAAGAAGTTTGTTTAGAAGAGAATGCTCACCTGGCGGTGGAAGGAGAAAATAAAAGATTTTCCGGAGCGTACGAGCATGCCCGGTATACGGTGCCGAAGCCATCGGAGACCCGTGCCAGAGTTTCGTTTTTTAAGAGATTTAAGTTTATTACATGGGCACGGGCAACGCCGGACGAATCAACTAACTAAAAAACTGCATCATAACTGATATTAATGATTTTTATGATTAGTAAAAATTGCATTATAACTGATTTTTTGTGTACATACTTTTTTCATAGTGGTTGTGTTTTTTAATAGACATAAAGAATTTTTATATTCATAAACTTTAGTTTGGTTGTATTGATTTTTATTTTTTATTTTGGTTTTAGAATTAAATTCATGAACTCCCGTGCGTAGAACGGGTTAAACAGCTAGTATTAATATTAAAATATTATGAGTATGACCTGGGTCAATTTTCACATAAATAAATAGGGCTCTTCAGAAACATGGAAGGGTAAGTTTACAGTTTATTCCAATCTTTACTTTTTAAGATATAGCGAATTTGTACTTTTCGAAAATATCTCTAAAGTGTAAAGGTAACATATTCTACAGCTGTTCAGTTACATATAAGAAAATTGACAGCAACCAGAAACGTTATGTGAAATATTCTTTTACAAGCCTAAATTTAATTTTTTCGAATTTTGAATCGAATCTTTTTTTCCTTTTAATTTTTTTTTTATTACTGCATAATAATTGCTTTTTCTGATTCAAGAAATGGTACTAATGTAATATGCAGGGAATTCCCTTAAGACCATTCCCTTTTCAAAACATTATAAAAACAAAATAACACATTGTCATACCGAAGTGCGGTTTACACCACAAGATTTGTCAAAGTTTCTTTTTTTGCGGTTAATACAGAAGGAATACAATTATATAGGAAAAATTCAATTATTATCATGAAAATAAAACGGAATATATGCTAAAAGTGATTACAGTAAACATAAATACTTAAAAACTTTTAATTAACAAATATAAACACAAACAAATATATTTTTTATAAACTAACCGACCAGTTCCGTACCTACAGAATATCGGTGTCATTGTCAATGTCTGTAATGATAAACAAACTATTTTACCATGAAAATGTATTTTAACAAAGATGATCTTTTACGAACGTGATAGACATAAATGCAATATATTTACTTTTCATTATTTTCCTAGGTTCTTTGAAAGATTGAAATCTAAACATAACAAGTTCAATATTTGACTTACTGCAAAATGCTCTCTAAAATTGAGAAACACACTGTAGAAAGACAGATCCAATAGAACTTGATCAACTCTCGGGTGTCTGTGAAATCGCTTTCACCATTGGCAATTGAACAATGAAAAATTATTTACAGGGTTCGTACGCCTCCTGAAATTTTGCGACCAGGAAATTCTTCGGTACCAATATTTTCTTACAGAAAATCAATCCTTAAAAGAAGGCGAAGTTTCGCGAGTTTAACCTAGATTTTTTTTATATAAAAAAAAAAAAATACTGGTAACTTTCTTGGAAAATTCCCTGATCCGTACGAACCCTGTATTTAGGAATGATGAATAGAAATTTTAGAACGAAGATAAAGGAACCTATATCAGACAGCAAATACAACAAGAAAACTACAGATTTAACCAGCCTAGATATCGTAGAGCCTTTACGTATCAATATTAAAAATCCAAAAAAGTATATATATCCATCAAGATTTTATACCCCATCCATCAGCCGTGAATCGATGGAAATCAAATTCGCAATGAGAATATATGTAAGGAATTAACGTCTTTTGTGTTACCTAGAATTTGGTATTGTGTGGTATTTAGAAATGCTATTTTTTTTTTTTTTTTTTTTTTTTTACAATTTGTGATAATATATTTTTAATTTTTTTTTCTTTTTTTTCTCTTTTTCTTAATTTCTGTTTTTTAATTTTTTTGTTAATTGTATGTTTACTAAACTTTAATACTGATATTTTCAATAAATTTGCCAGCACAATAGACAGAAAGGTTACAATTTCTAATATAATATGTAAAAATATTTGTATTTTTGTGATTTTTTAGCCGTATTGAACAAAGCTTCTAGAATTGCTTAGGCCGGTAATGGGTTTTAATGCTACGAGTGTCCGGGGCTCAACAAGTACTTCTTTCTCCAAGTGTTGGGCGCTAAGGGGTTGAATCTTCATTATTGTTAATCTGTTAACTGGGTATGCGTACTACTACTGCAATATTTTAAACACATTACTTCCACCAGTAAATTTTTAATAGAAATTTTGATCTTATTAAAACGATCTATTACGCCAAAATTACTGCCATCAATAAGCAAAAAAATCTTTTTTTTTTCCGGTTGGTAATCAAGCATATCAGTTGAACAAAAGTTTATTTCCCGGCTATCAGGTTAAAATTACAAACCAAAATCTGAGATCAGCATGATGTGATGTGATACATCATTTACATTTGACTGAATCAGTGTATTGCGAACCAGATGTCCTATACAAAAGTTCGTTGTCTTAATGCGAATCGGTAGCACTAAAAGTGTGTCCCTATACCAGTGTTGGGCGCTTAGGGGTTAATAATTAAGGGTGTAATCCTGAAACTATGTTGACACCCTGTATTTGTGCTGAATAAGTGGATTGCGACTCATGTGTCCTTTACAAAAATATTTTGTCTTAACGCATATTAGCAGCACTAAAGGTCTATCCCTATAGTGTTGAATGCTAAGGAGGTACATAATCTTCTTTATTATTAAAGTAGTAATCAAAGTCTGAGTTCGACTTCGTGTGAGACATCCTTTATTTTTGACTGAATAAGTGGATTGCAACTGACGTACCCTATACAATTTTTTTTTGTCATATACGAAAAAAAAATATCTTAACGCATATTAGTAGCACTTAAAGAGTGTCTGTTTACTTTCGGAAAACCATGTGTCAACCGCACAGCACTAATACTTACACTATGTCAACTGTAGTACTTTCCCGTCATTTCACGGCCATCGAAAAAAAAAATATCAACAGTAGAAAACAATTCACGTGCTAACATTACATTTACAAAAAACAACTTTAAGCATGAAAGTGGATTTTACGTCTTACAAATAAATATCTGCACTTTTAATACTTTTCCAAAAAAAAACCCTCTAATATTTGAAATTGAGACATTGTTTTAAAATCCAATTTCTTATAATTCTTGATTGAATGTAATATTTTTAAATATTTTTCTATGTGCAAACATAAATAAAATTTATGCATAAAATGGGTGCTTCATAACTAATTAAAACTTATGAATGTCGATATTATTCTTAACGTAAATTCTTAACATAAATTGTTAAGACTTTCAAAATACTTCCGTTAATTAAAAGGGTTGTTTACAAAATTGAGGTATTTTAATAAATAAGTAAAGAATCCTGAAAGACATGTAATTAATAAGGAATTTGAAGCTCGTTCAAATTCTTTAAAAAAGTAAAGGTATTTAAACTACGAACATTTTAAACACCAGTCAAGAAAAGTTGGAATTTTATATATGGAAATAAAGTTAAGTGACAGCGAACTACTTTACCTTAGGAATAAAAAGATAAACTAAAATATGATAAAATTTTTATTTTTAAGCGGTTTAAATGATATAATCTTTAATACACTACATTAAAACATGTATAATTGTCAAGACTTGATCTCTTTAACACGCTAAATTATTTTGAGATTTAAATAAAATAAGCGAAATTCGAGAAAATAAGTACATTTTGCTTTTACGTTTTATAATAAAAAGTGTTTATTCTTAACAATTTACAGCATTTTTAAAAATTCTAACAAGAAAAAATAATAGACTTATTTCGTTTAATCAATTATCCCCAGAAATTTTATAAAATAGAATCTTAATGTTTTTTTATGTGGCTGTTAACTTAATGCATGTTAAAATGTGAAAAAATATTTTCTTTTACAAAATTTCAAGCAGTAATTGATTAAAATAAAATTGAAGTTTGACAGTTATGCTTTTCGCATTCCCGAATGATTCATTCGATTATCAAAATCATTCATTCTGCCCATTGCTATTTCAACTAATGAAATACTGGAATCTTAATTTCTAATTTAACACGAGTTATTTCAATGGATAGCTTAATTGAAACATTATATTTTCTCGAAAGTCTTTGTTAGATGTGCAATGTCTGTGAGCTTCACAACTACAAATATGTCGTTGTCTATCGTCATTAAAGCATTACCAAGGCACTTCTAGATTAAACTGCTATGTTTGATTATTTCTGGAAAGTTGATCTTTGAATTAAGAGTACTGCGCAATCCATTTAAATTCAACCCCAAACCCGACACATTTCAACACGTATGCAAAATTGAAGAAAGTTAATCCATATTTTAACACAGTTGTGGAAAAATAGTTTACAATTGAGCTAATGGTTTTGAAAGTAGGCCAAGTTAATTTCGTGTAAAAAAATAGGTAAAGTTTAATCTTATTACAGATTTACATAAAATGTCTGTAAATAAAAGTGTAATTACTGCTTAAAGTGATAAAAACATGCACAAATGCCTAAAAATACCTTTTAATATACAGATGGCATATGTTTCATGCGCTCTAATGGCGACTTCTTCACGATCAAAATTATAAATAAAATATTTTCGCAAAGTTTTTGAAAATGACAAACACAAACCACCAGATAACATGTCTAATCTAAGCAGATGCTAAATTGGTCAGACTGGAAAACGTGAAAATTAATATTTTATTGCTTTTGTAATCTGTAAATCCTCATGTGCTAAATTTTAAGTAATTCAAAAGAAGCTGATTCGTTTCGTATGCTCTCGTTTCGCAAATATATATCTAGTGATTCACAGAAAATGGATTAGAAATAAACTCTTGATGGAAAAATTATTTTACTGATTTTTTTTTAAAAAATCAATTAGAAAAGGTTCTATTCTATGTAGTCTAGACAACACTGTAGTTCATCTGTCATATTTGATATCTGACATATGTTCTTTTATTCTAGTTTTAAATTTTCTGTTTGTCATTCCTATATGTTATTGTAATGTTCCATTTGTCCTGGTGAATGGGATTTCATAAACACCGGAGAATTGATCAGGTTCTATTGGATCTATAATTCTACATACTATGTTTGTTAATTTTGTGGAAGGTTTTGCGATAAGGCAGATATTGAATTTCCGAAGTTTATATTTTAATATTTCAAAGAAGCCAGGAAAATATTGTGAAGTTGATAAGTTCAAATTTTGTTTACTGGAAGTTTTTCTTATTTTTCTTATTCATGTTCGTAATTAATTTTTTAATAGTGCTGTCTTTGTATCCGTTATTTCTTGCGATGTCGCCTATTCTATTTATTTCATTGGTTAATTTATCAGTACAGGGGTACAGTATCTGTACCCCTGTACCCCAGATCACTTAATTTCAAGCAGTAATTGCACTTTAGTTGAAAGTCATCAAGGGATTTTATTATATTATTTTTAAATTTTCTGTTTTTAATCATTTCACAATAAATATCTTAATATCCGCACAAATTTGTGAGTAGTAAATTATTGAGTCTTTCCAATTTGAACAGAATTATTTTTACTTTGTATAATATAAAAAAGCAGAAACAGAATTTCATAATGGTACTTTAAAATACTCCACTATCTAAATTAAGAAGAATAAATATAGGCATACAGCTTATTACTGAATATTTTTCTTATTTTTTTCCACTTTTTCTTAGAATAATATTTTTTTATTGTTACTTTTTTAAAGAAGAGTGTAACATTCCTATAAAATAAATAAGTAAATAATGTATTCATTTTTTTGTTATTATAGTTATGTTTCATCAACTGAAAATCAACGTTTTCAACAAATCATCGGTTTTGAATATGAAGCAAATTCATTGGCTCATATCAAAAATACGATTTTTTTCAGCTAACACGGAAAACATTTATTGCATATTAAATATACATGAAATAAGACCACAAAATATGTAAAATAAGTCTAATTCTGCTTACAAATATTTGTAAACACATTCAAATGCAAACTATTTAATTTCTTGCAATGGCATACAGTGGATTTGCTCTACTCAATCATATCTATATTATCAATTTTATGTTACATACTGAAAATGAACTTATATATACGTGGTGCGCCAAAAGTTCGTTAAAATTTTAAAATTTCATTGAAAAGAAACAAATAATGCTAAAAATTTGCGATTTGCAGGAATTGGATCAGAGGGAAATAGGTTTTTTTAATAACCAAAAGAATTGGTTGGAAAATTACTCAAAGATGGCGCTGCATGCAGTGGCGTAGCCTGGGTTGGGGGGGGTCTAGATGCTCTGGATACCACTAATGATGTAAACTTTTCTTTGCTTTATGTGATCGGAGCACTTTATGCGATATTCAAGGAGAAGAAAACTTTACAATATGACTGGTGTCAGAGCATTTGGACACACTCTCTTTACGTCATTGGCTGCATGCATACTATGAAGCAGATTTATGCAAATCCGGCTGTAAACAAACTCCCTCAATGCATACTGACTCTTCATTTGATGTCAAAAGCCAGAAAGCGAGAATCTGCAACGGACGATGATATAGATGATGATGAAATTCCCCACCATGATTCAGAAAATGAGGATTTTTTAAAGTGAACGAGAATTAGTGTTCAGAGTATCTAGAAGAATACAATAAAACGTCGGAAAAATGTGATTTTATGAAGTGCATTCAGTGCAACTGTTGGTTACATGAAAGTTGCTCAAAGTTCCTAAACAAATGTGTAGTTTCCGGTACAGCTGAGATATTTCTGAAAAAAAAAAAAAGCAAAAAGGCTGGACTCTAAAGCACTTTATATCGGTGGCTTTGCCATATTTCAGCTTCATATAAAGATTTAAAAATTAGCATACTTAAATGCCATAATACTTTTAAAAGTTAAATAGAACATAATCTTTTTTTTCAAATATTAGTTTGTTTTCTATTAAATTGCCAATGTTTGTAACATTCATATTTTTGTAATTGACGAATACTAAATAAGTAACAGCTTTAGTATGTCTAAAATATTAAAGTTACTTTTTTCGTTCCATTATGTGTTGCACTGCTTCACAAAAATTATTGTTTATATTTAAAGTCCAGAAGGCATCTTACCCCTATGTAGTTGGCCATCTTACCCCAAGTTTGGGGTAAGATGCCGAAATGCAAGCATTTACAAAAGCAAAATTTTTTATGCTTTCTATGACATTTGTAAAATGAAATACATTTTAAAATCATACATAAATGTATCAACTTTAACAAGATATTAATGAATAACAAATAAAAACAACAGGCGCTTTTATAAAAAATTAAATTAAAAACTACGGCATCTTCACCCAATCTACCCTATATATAGTTCTTTTTTCATCTGGATAACCATTCTAGATTTTTATTAAAAAATCGAATGAACCCGAACCCGACAAGCAAGAGTCAAATCCCAAAAGGAAACCCATCGGAGAGTCAACTCGACCCGAACCAGACCCACAACGAAAAAAATAGTTTCGGAGTTGGGTAAAATCGGGTTACCGACCCGATGCAGGATTTTACTTCTACCGTGCTTTAGAGCAGTATTTCGCTTTTAATTACTCAGTAATAGATTATAGAATTTTATAATCAGGGTACAATGCACGAGTGTAAATTTCGATTAATTCTCTCTTGTATCAAAAGTCCACGTTATATTCTTGGATGTACAGTATATAAAACTATTTTTCAAGCAATATAATCTTACGCACTGAAAAAGCATTAAACGCGAGAAAACACTTCTAAAAATAGAATTTATTTAACAGAAATTTCTTTGTCTAGAGGAAAACAGTTCGTCAAATATATCATTTACATACACCGCTAAAATATCACTGAAGATAAGTAGTTAGAAAACTTCTGAAATAAAACGGAGTAAATTTGTGTGAAGCGACGAGAAAGATAGCTTCTCGGCGTTAATGAATGTCAATAAAATTGGAAACGACAGTATTACCGAAAGAATTATCCTGGGAACAGAAAGTACGAAAAGACATACATACGTTAAAAGACGAGACGTAATATATTTTCTTTCTCTGAAATCGATAAATCTCGCATAAAGTCAGTATAAACTTGAATTCCTTGAGGGTTTTACAGCTAGGTAAATTTAATCATAAGATCAAAGTATTAGCATTTCACCGAAGGATTTTGGTTTTCTAATAATATAGCTTTTAGGTAAATATTTAATATTAAGAAAATCAGCATGCTCATTCTTTTTTTTATCAAAGAAAATTAAATTATTTAAGATAAGTTATAGAACAAAGAATTAGTGTAGTGTTATTACTTGGAAACGTATTACCTATAAAAGTTAATCTAATTATTAGTTTAAAGTGTAAACAGCAGTTTTTAACAGACCCTCTAACGGTTTTTGCATTTAAATTATATTTCATATAAATATGAAAAAGAGCAATAAATTTTTTAGTCAACGAAGTTTTATTAAAAATAGATTAGTAATATCTGTTAAATTATATTTCAGATTGAAAGTCATTTTAAGTATACTATACTTTATTAAGAATTCTTTGATTAAAAATTCTTCTCTCTTAAACTAAAAATACAAAATCTAAAGATTGTTAACATCTAATTTTTTGTCATTCGTAAGGTGGGTGGGTCAAAACCCCTTTAAATTTTTTGAAATCCAATAAAAATATCAAGTAATTGTCCTACGAGTGTAGAATTTGGACGAAAATGTTTCACATGACTGAAAGTTGTGCTCAAGCAAAAATAAAATATCGCCCATGGCACTATATTATCAAAACTGAAATAACCGAATCAATTGTAAGCCATTTATTTTGTATAAACTACTACAATGTTTCAACCTTTGCGTTGTTTGTAACTGGAATTGTACCCAATACCTAACTGTGCTCAATTTCATTCTAGATGCTCGTATATGTTAATAGATTAAACAAAAATAGTATGCATCTGCTTATATGGAGATTTTTATTTTCAGATTTGAAGATATAGCGAGATCTACAAAGAATTTTTCGAAACATTTTTTTTTCAATAAAACATTCCATCACTAGAAGCATTTCCACATGAAAAACATTTGCATGAGTTTTGAATGCAATAAATAATATTTTTATATGTAATTTGCATTTAAATAAACTAATTTGTTAAAGTTGTATATTAAAAAAACAATAGAACAATCAATTAGGAAAAAAACCTTAATAGCTAAAAGTAATATGTAATTTATAAACCTAAAGCAATATAAGACAGCCCCAGCGACGAAATGTTCTTCGTAAGACTTCAAAATCAATATTTTGCTCCTCTTCTTAGAATCGTTTCTACCATACCAATTAACCCCTTTGCAACGAACGTCCTTTACAAAATTTTTAATCTTTTACCACCGGTTTTTCGAAACAGAAATTTTTGTCTAATTTAATCGCAGAAATGCTAGGATAACATAAGGCAAAGCTTACAATAAAAAGTAACTGGTGGGAATAAACGGTAATTCTGAGCATCTTATGCGTCACGTATACGTGTCGCTCGTCCCCAGGGGGTTAACATATTCGCATTGTGAAACGAAAATTTTCATTTTTATTAAAAAAAAAAACATCATTGACTAAGGGCGTGGGTTCTAGCAGACACAAAATGCATTTATATCACGTTGTACATATTTTTTTTTACATTGTAAGACATTTAATAATAAATCCATATATTGAATGATATTTACTGATGCATAAACGTGAGAAAACTATTTAGGAAACAGTTTATGAAAGACAATCAGAAGAGGAAGGAGCTTCTATTATTTTAGAACCCAGATTTCACAAAAACATACTACCGATGCGAATGTGTTAACAGCATATACAATTTGAATGAAACATGCTAAAAATTAAAATACAGCTTTTTAAACAGCTCCAGTAAACAATTCAATGAAATCTTATAGTTTTTAACTTATGCTGTAAAATGCTTTATCTCCGCCCATGAAACGCCATCGCTTGATTCCAAAATTGATTAAACATTATTAGGCAGATATACAGCCAGCAGCGACAGTATTAAAATAATGCAGTGTCACATCTAAAACATTTTAAAATAAATAACTCAATTATAAAATTTTAAAGCATTTTTTTGTATTGTTATGTCCTTTCATAGATAAATCTCACTTTTACAGTCTCGGATCAATAATTAAGAACCCGTTCAGTTACTTTTCTTTTTAATGTATATATTTTTACTATGTTATTTTTTCAATGCAAATGTTAGTTATTGCATCGACTTAGAAGGTAAGAGATGTAATAAAACACACCTGCCACATCGCAAAATTGAAGAAAATTGGTTCTGTAGGGAGCAAAAAGATCATATGATAAAATAAATAACTTAAGACATTGAAAGTAAAACCTTTCCCAAAAGACATTTTCAAAATACTTATTTCATGACGAATATTTATACTTTTGTACAAAAATATGCTTTGTAGAATAAAATGTCAGACGCTTGAGGAATATTAAACAGTTATATTATTTTGAATTATTCAGCCTACATGTACATATGAAAATGGCGTATGTTTATTGGCGTTACTATTTTTCGAGGAAATTCACGTGAGAGATTTCTATATGACGTACTTTGCTTTAAGCAAGTTATATATTTTGGCATATAATTTTAATTAAAAAGGAATGCCTTTTTACGATTTATAGTTCCAACTAAAGAAGTGCTTGATTTGCGTGCGTGAGCAAGCATGTTCACGTGTTTTATTATAAGTTTCTGAATCATTGTGTTTGAAATCTATTCCTGACATTTAGAACACTTACTATACGTTAAAAATGGGTTGGGGCACTTTTTTTGGAGACCGACACCGATGATTTGGATTCCGAGTCTGCATGAGACCGAAACATTTTGTGTCAACTGATGCCGAGCTCGATTCCGAAAGGGCGAACTAAAATATTGTTAATAACAATTTTAAATAGTTTGAAGGTTAATTTTCTCTTTTAAAAATATTTTCTTACATAGAAATAAGTATATTATATAATATAAAAGACATATAATCTAAAAAATATATAATCTAAAATACTCCCACATGAAAACGCTTGGGGATTTTCATGTCCCTGGAAATCTGATTAAAATAGCAAATTTGTTATTTGTACCTAACCACTAGCAGAAATCTGAAAAAAAAATGTTCTTTTAAAATAGCATTAATAAAGTATGACTCAAAGGTATCCGTGCTATTTTCCAGTAATACTGAAAAAGACACAGAAAACGAAAATAGACATGGGATATCATTCAGCTTACTTATGTTACCAACAATCACCGTGCGAAAGAAGAATGGAACGTTTTATCCTTATATCTTATCAATAACAATTATTTGCCGTTTCAAACTGATTTTTAAATTTTAAATAAACTTGTGCTTACTTCTTTTTCAAATAGCAAGTTTTTTTTTTTTTTTTCAAATTTGTAATTAAATAAAATTGTCCCTTTGAAACCGAGCATGATGAAGACTAGTATAAAAATTAAACCCGAACCCGTGCCTTCTCCACTATACATGACTTTTAGCAGCAATTTTTAATGCAAACAGTCATATTTTAATTTTTACACAGAAAAAGAAGTGGTCAGTTACTGGTGCAATCTCATTTTCCAAATTATACTGTAAATAATTGAAATTCTAGACAAGAAATTGGAAAATTATTTTTGGATTTTGAATCCTTATACTTTAATTTGTATTTTTATAGAAAGTCGGGGAAAAAAAGTGGCGTTAGTTGCATTACAAAACAAAATCTGCTTAATGCTGCAGTCACTAACTGGTTCATTAAACTAAATTTACTACACTCTTTTCATTTTTTTATTGATTTATTTATGTAATCATAGAATTTTGTAACCAATTTTCACTCACTTTCTGATATGCTAAAATTCTAAAAATGATGTTTACACGTGTGTTTCCGATACGATACTACATTGTAAAATTTCTAGAACTCAATAATAAATTAAAAGTTTCATTTTAAGGAATATATTTTTATTAGTCGGGTGAAAGTGTTAAATCTCCAAATATTGTTTATGGTTACAACTGCATACGAGTTAAAGCAACAATGGAAACAATTATGGAGCAAAATACGATTGTTAAATATGCCAAATAGCTGTGAAACTTCAACTATGAAATATTTTAAACACTAAAAAGTAGAAAATAAAATATAAATAAACAGGGCTCTCTAATAGTTTGCTTTTTTAATACCGGTATTTTTTTAGAAAAAAAAATTATGTTTTGATATTTCTTCCAAATTTTGCAGAAACAACCTTAGGCGGTAAATTTTTTGCGGAAATTTGTAGATATGTACCATAAAATTTTCTGTTAAAAAATATTGGTATTTAGTTGGCAGACCATTTGAGGGCCCTGAATAAAAAGTAAAGTATTATTTCTTTTTAGAAAGTACGCTTTTGTCAACTAATAGATTAAAATTATTAAATTATGATTACACATCCAGAAAACAATTTAGAAATCCCAAAAAGGTAGTTGAAAATGCTTTCTTTTCTCTCTTGCAGTATCTTAAAAAAGAAGAAGAGCAAAAATTCTATTTTATTTTTTAAAATGAATGGACTAATTTGCGCAATCTACCCAGACTCAGAATTTTCAGTTATAGGGACCCACGAAAAAAATAACATAGTGTAACAGAGTTTTTTTGCAACAACATAATGAACAATTTTACTTATTTACATATTATTTATTATTTTACATATTATGAAAATTTTAAGATAAACATTATTTTCTATAAAAGAGAGATAAAGACTGATTTTGTTTTCATACTTAATTTCTTTTTCACTTTAAACCTCTTTAAAGTTTCTTTTCCATTTTATTCCTGTAGTAGATTTCTAAAGCAGGAGTTATGAATGCATCGAAAGGAAGCTGTTATTAAAATTCCATAAAAGAACCATCTCCTTTCGCTTTGCTTTATCCTCAAGTCTTGAATGTATTTTTTATGCAAATAGTGCAACACGTTTAGAGCAAAGTGCGTCATACAGAAATCTCTCACGAGCATTTTTTAGAAAAATATAGCATAAAGGATTTTCTGAACTTTAAATTTATTTTAAAGTATTTTAGAAATATCTTAAAGAAGGCAGGAAATTATCGTTATACATATTTCTTGTTGTTGTTGTTGCTTTTCTTTAAAGAAATTTATAGCGTTTTACTACGTATATGCACGATATTTTAATTACGAGAATAAATAAATTGGATGACACGAAAATTAGATTAAACTATATTTTTAATTATATTTATTAAAGTTATTTTTAGTGTGATTTTAAACTATTAACAGGGATATGTCTGCGTGGTATTTTGGTGCCAGTATTTTAATTTTATTTATTATTATTATTATTATTATTATTATTATTATTATTATTTTACCATTTGAATTGAACCTTATGGTAAATCAATATTAAGGGGACATTCTACTCTTAAATCTTATAAAAATGCGATTATTTCAGACACATGTAGTATATGAAAGAGCAATATTTCCTGCGCATTGAAAACAAACTCCATAAAAAAATTCTTAAAATTACGCTAGTTATGACTAAAAAAATATAAGTTATTCTCAGTAAACAAATGCTTAATGCTCATTGACATTCTAACTTATTGGAAAGTTAATGAAGAAACGTAAAAAAACAGCAATTGAGACCTTTTCACATTTTCCTATTTACATTATAAATATGTCACCACTAAACTATCTGTACAGTCAGCAAAACATAACAAGTGTGTAAGTGTGATCGAAGATCGCACAAAGGGTTTCGTTTAATATTCATTTCAAAAAACTTTATCTTTCCTTTAATAAATCCAAATAAACTCATTTTTTCAAATAAATAAATTTAAAAAAAAAAGCCATGTTTTATATAAAGTAAAAATTTACCGGTCTATTTTTCTCGTTTTTTCGAATATCTGAAGCGGTCCGATAGCGGGCGAAGCCCGTTATTATACTCTGTCATAATAATATATGTCATGTGGACTAAATGCGATACTAAGAAAAATCAATTTCAAAATTAAACATGTTGTATAGAGACCTTCAAAATGTTAGACGTCAGATTAATTTCCTTTTTAATTCTCTAATGACGTCATATTAAGCTGCTTTCTGTATTTACACATACTCATACTTCTTGTATTATTGAGAAATGTTTGAAAATTTCAGTTTTATTACCAATATGACGTCATAATAATCTTTTTTTTTAATTGGTGAAACTTTATATTTCATTTTCATTTTTCACATGGAAATCTTTCAATAGAAAATTAATTATTGTAGAAAGAATTTTATTGTGGATTTTTAATTGTTGGCAACTGCTATAAGCATGCCTCCCACTCGGTCCGTTTTTTGAACACCACTTTTTCTTTAAAGAAAAATCTCCTTTATAAATTTCGTAGAAACTTGCGCCGAATGCCGTTTTTCTTGCAATTGTTGCAAAAGCTTACCACGAAAATTTTTCGTATAAAATACTGGTTTCCAAAAAACTGACCAGTGGGAGCCCAGGCTATAAAGAAAAATGTTTAAATTTAATAGGAAAATGCTGTTAGATTTTTGTTTTTTTTATCTCTATATATTAAAATAATGCTATTTTTTTAAATTTTATGATTTTGAGCTTCATAATAGGTATTTAGCTATAAGTACAAAAAATTTCATGACTGTAAGTTACATAGTTTCTGAGAACCGGCTCTGTGATGGACAGACAACAAAGCGGGAGTAATAGGGTTTCGTGAGATTAAGAAAACCATAAAAAGCGAACACCTCATACATTTTATTCACCATATTCTCTATCCCCCTTACACAAAAAAAATAATAATAACCCGCAAACAAACTGAAATAGCCATTTGACTATAATTCATGTGTCTGTTTAATTTATGTTAAAAAAGTTTAGGGGGCCGTCATAACGTACTGAAATTATACTAAATTTTGAAATTTTCCATACGAATTGTCTCTACCATACATTTTATCTTAGAATACCAAAGGGGGTGTCATTCGGTTAAATAATGTAGTAATTACAGGGCTCCCAAATGGTCCGCCAACTGAATACCAATATTTTTTAACAGAAAATTTTATGGTAGGTATCTACAAAAATTCCGAATAAAATTACCTCCAAAGGTGGTTTTTACAAAATTTGCAAGAAAAATCTAAAAACAACTTTTTTTCTAAGAAAATACCGGTATTCAAAATCTGACCATTTGGAAACACTGTAATTATATAAGTTTAAAATTTGGAACTCGCAATGTCCAATTCCTTTTTAATCGTTGCAAAGCGAATTGCAATTCGGGTAAATTTTAAAGCATTGCTGAAACACTACATCTTCGAGTGAGCTGTAATTTTGAATTCACTTATTTCCAGCTTCTAGAAACCATTGCTGTTAAAATAATATATGCAATAATTAATATTTTTTTCGAAAATATACATATTTTAAAAATGATTTTCGAAACAATACTGAATTGTATTTTATGATTTGTTTCAGGACTAAATTTGTAGAAACTGAAAGTATGCTAATTCAGATAAGTAGTTTCTTAATTGTACTTTAAAAGCTACCAGCATTGAAATCTGTTTTATAAAGATTAAAAATGATTCGCTGTTCATTACGTGAGTTACTGCCCTCCTTTGTACACGAAAGCTAAACAAATGGATAGATTCAGCGGTTTCTATGATGACAAACACTAAGCCATTTTTTCAAACATAAATTCAAAGGACACCTAATTTACAATTGAATTGTTATTTCCGTTTATTTACTGTGGCAATTTAGTGAATTGAAAGTTTCGTGTATTGTCTTTCTTTTTCGCCGAACGTATAAGATAGCTGTAAACCTTCCGTTTTAAGTCAAATAAACCCATTTTGAAGCAGAATGTTTTTAAAAGATATTATATGAAATAAAATCAAGAAATGAATAGGTTATATTATGCTTTGATACACATTTTATGCTTCCGGAAGGTTAGATTTTATGATATAATGCAGTATGCTGTGGATTACACTGTGGATTTTTTAGAAGATTAAATGCAGCACTTGATCCCTAAAAACTCTCCATACCGATCCTATTGGTCTTATTCTCCGTGACAATGGAAGAGGACAAGCGTTACAGCAGGTGTAAAAAAAAACAAAAAAAAAAAAAAAAACACAAATTTCACTCTACAACATTCGACTATCATTTTTATATTCCGAACTT
The DNA here is from genome assembly GCA_963931845.1 of Maratus michaelseni. Lineage (NCBI taxonomy): Eukaryota > Metazoa > Arthropoda > Arachnida > Araneae > Salticidae > Maratus > Maratus michaelseni. The sequence continues at coordinate 26,061,942 of OZ007589.1, read as the reverse complement.
CGGAGGGGGACAAGGAGTGGGTCATTCACCATAGCCACACGGGCTTAAAGGTGCTCGTCTGCCAAAGTTGCGGTGCACCTGGTCACTCTATTTCATACTTTTTATCAAGTTCCAAGGCTGTAATCGTCAGTGATGTCTATTGTTTTGTGTCTGTGAAGTCCTCATCTCGACGAAGTCACAAGCAAGCAGTCACAGTGGTTGCTAACCCTTTAAGTACTACGGCGTACCTGCGTACGTCATGAACACTTCTATCTGAAATACCAGGACGTATGTTCGTACGTTCAGGTTGCCTGTTTGGCCTTCTTTTAAATTCAAAATTTTGAAGTCATACCCGAAAGTTATAGTAGTAATTTGTATTTTATACAATGACAGACTTTTCATGATTGCATAAATTAAAATTATCCTTTTAGAATTTCCGGTATGAATTTTATATCTTTGAATTTTTTTTTTTTTTTTTTTTTTTTTTTTTTGTATTTTTGACAAAATTTAACATAGCTGGTATTCAGCATACTATCACTAAATTGAATATCGTGCTTAAGGTGTTAAGCAAACAATTCTAATGCATGTTTTCAGTTAAATAAATAAATACAATTGCATCCATTAGTAAAACGAAAATTATATAAAATCAAAATACAAACTTAACTAAATGATACAATATATTTTTTTAATTTTGCGATTTAAATACTCTGAACAAATACTCTTTAAATACTCTAAGACGACAAAACATTCTGAAAAATAAATATAATAGTACCCATTTTTAACTCTTTTCAACATAGTTGAAACAGTTCATGACTACTGTTCGCCTGTCCATATTTCCGCTCTCTAACTCTCATAATTGTACTTTTATTTCTACGTTACTGACAAATGTTATTGACGTTCAACATGGCATGGTTCCTATTGAAAACGAAGCACGTAGAATTTAGAGTTCTTAACAGGGGCATTCAAAATAATATGTCGCTGGTTTTTAGAATTGACATTTTTCTATACTATGTGGTGTGAGTATAACATAAATTCATATGCAGGTTTGCACAAATGCATATTTTATACACTGCCGTTTATTAATCATAATTTCCAGAAAAAAGGTTTTTAGTTGTGTTATGCGTTTCCCAGCTGATATAAATTTCCATTTCGCTGTATGATATGCTTAAAAATCTGTATATCATATACAGGGCTGCACAAAAGTATTTTCATACTTTACTGCCTATAGAAAGTACTTTCTGAAAGAGGATTTTTTATTGTTTAATTTTATTTTGTTTGTTTAGATAGCTGTTTTAATTGCATCAAAAAATGAAATTTTGTTGCAACAGTCTAGTGTTGGAAAGTGCTTCATCATATATGCGCAATGCATGCATTTTCGTTCTTGTGTAATAGTGTTTTCAGTGAGAGACAATGAGAATTTCTTCAAAACTGAGATAAAAATCATTGAACTTTCCTTTGTTTTTCTCTAAACAAAGTTAAAATATTTTATCATCTTTTCACTATACATAAAACGTATTTCAATTTATCCTTAGATATAAAATTCATTCTCATGCAAAACACATAGGTACCTAGTTCCCACGCTAACGGCTGTGATGGCATTTCATCATACATTTTTACATTCTGCTGAAATACCTTTGAAGATATATATTTTCAAATAGTTATTTTAACTTTTCCCACCATTTCTTCTATTGTATTTATGTATTTATTTCCTTTTTCGGATAATCGTGACTTGCAAAAGTAAACAGTATTTTTAATATCAATTTTGAAAATGTTTTAAAATAATGTAAAGTGTTATTGCTTTGTGACGAAAAAAGTGATGTATATATATATATATATATATATATATTTAATTCGTTTGGTTGTCCTTTTTGTATCTATATGAAAGTAGCTTTATTTTACTGTTTTATATGACAACATGCATATATTGAAAAGAAAATGTAACAAATTATTAAAAAAAAGTAGTAATTTTGTGTTTTATACAAAATACGCTATGTTATACAAAAAAAAAAAAAAAATTAAAACTGCTTCTGATATCATTTTGCATTTTGAACATTTTAATATTTGCCAACTTGTAACATTTAAAAATCAAATACAGTAGAACTCCTGTTATACGTTTTGCTCGGGACCGGAAAACAAAACGTATAACTCAGTAAAACGTACAACTCAATTAATTGTCTACCGGAACCATTTTTTAAATATATCCTAAAAACTTTGTTCCGCTGAGGAGTTCCAGTTACCTTTTATATCGAAAACAGAAGTTTCCTAAATATTACTGCACCCATTACATAAAGTTTCGGAAATGGAACAGAGTAGAAAAAAAGAGCATAAGAAAAGTATACATGAAGCTATTTTATCATAAAAGTTTTATTAAAAATATTTTTAATACACATAGTGTACTTAAAAGAAATTATTGGAATGGCCTTGGCATGTAAATCATTTATCAGAAGACATTTCAGTAGTTTACTGAATCTTGCAGAATTGATCACTAGTATTCGATTGTTTCTTTTCGGCAGTGCTTGCATTGATTAGCAAACATTGCATTTCTGTTAATAATGCAGCCGCCTTACCGTTACTGTTTTTAGTACTGACGAGCCGCTTTACTACGCCAAAAGCCCTTAGAGCAGCTCGAAGTTAGAGTGAGATCTTTCAAATCATACTCATCCGACGCGTCGTCAGTGTTTTCGTTTACAAAATGCATAAATGAGACAAAATTTTGGCCGGGGACGAAAAAACGTAACGTATAACTGAAGGAAATGTACAACTCAAAACGTATAACTCAGCTAATTTTTAATGGCAATCGGCCGGGACCTCTGAGTTGAAACGTATAACTGAGGGAAACGTACAACTCAGGTAACGTATATCTGGAGTTCCACTGTAAACGCAATATGAACCAGAAAAATTCTTTTACAAAATAGTCCCTGCTATCACGTGGTTCTTAATAGTTTTTTTTATTATTTAATTAAATTAAATTTCTGGTTTAACCCTTTGAGGGGCGGTGGGATATATTATACCCCACCTAATTTTAATCAGATTCCAACTAGAAACTTTTAAATACAAAGGATATGAGTTATCACTTTACTAAACAGCGTATAACCAATAGAGTGAAAAAATGTCCAGACCGGGGTGAACACTCTAATGGTTATACGCTGTGTAGTAAAGTGATAACTCACATCCTTTGTATTTCAATAATTTACAGCGTAATTTCAGCCCTGCTGAAAAATTTATTAGTATACAGAAACTTTTAATTAAATTTTACTTTTTTTAATTTGACGGGAAAAGTTGAAAAATTGATTTTCCTTATTTTGAACTAAATTCTTTCGTAAATACCTGTGAGAATTCAACGTTACAGGAACACAATTGCTTGCCCTTGAAAGGGCTAACTTGATTTGAAACTTTAAAATAAAAGGATTTTTGATAGCTATGCATTTTATTGTAGTTTTTAATGTCGATCATTTTTTTTAAATTTTTAACTCTAGAGCAGGAAAATTGTATCGTTGAATTTATAATGCAATATCGTACAGAGAGAGAGAGTTTAGTGAAATTGCAGTTCTTATTTCGATGTAATTTGTACTGGAATAATTAAGTAATATATAATTGAGAAGCAGCCTATGTAGAGGAAACCCCCAGTTATTTCACACCTAACCAGTAACTGATACTTGAGAAAAAATCTAACTGAAATAAGCATTTTGTTGTAAAATTCTACAAAGTAATGTCATCTAGTGATAAATGAGACACGTATTTTACTTTGGAGTCAATTTATTCACCACTAGACGGCCAAGAACATCTTCAATGAGGAAAGATGTTTCGAGAATACAAAAAGTGCCATTTTGAAGCAACCATCTTATTTCTAAAATTAAGAAAGTGTTTTTTTAAACCATTTGTAATGTAACCATCCTAAACTGTTTTCTTAATGGAATCTTACTAGATCCCACCATTTTCCAATCACACGAAAATTTTCTGGTGTGATAAAATATTGTACTAACATTGTGGTTCCAATAATTAGAAAAAAAAAACATTTTACGTAATGCAATCATAGATGAAAGTAATTTAATCTTGTTACAAAATCGCAATATATTAAATATTTGCCTTTCAGGTTATTTCTGCTCTTGTTCATTAAATATCCGATAAGATTAAAAAAATGGAGAAAAATAAAGAAAATAATGAATATAGCGCAGCGGAAGATCGTGATTTAGTTATTGTTTGTTGTAAATTACTACTATAAAAAAAAAAAAAAAAAAAAAAAAAACAGAAAAAGGATAATACAGACAAAAAATATTATTTTTCAAAAAACATTATGAAAATTCATATTTTAATAAAAACTTTTTTATAGAAGTAGTTAAAAATTAATTCAACTTCAATTTCGTTACTATCATATTTTATTAGGAATCTTTAATAACATTTTTCTTAGAATACTATAGAACAAAGTACAAAATAGTACAAGAAATCAACAACCGCGGGAACTTTTATTCATTTGTGGTAATTTTATTATCGATATGTCCAGTCCATATGCACAATTTACTGATTGTATAAATAGAACTATTTAATATTTATTATTTAATATTAACACGTACAGGTGAAATTATGCATACCAGAAAAACGTAGTTTTGAATGAAAACCGCAAATTGAGTTAATATGCATGTAAATCTCAAAGAAGGCTATCTGAAATATTGATCGGTCTGGGTAATATCAAATATATAATGTATTAGTTTGGTTTTCTCAATGTTATTTGGAAATCAAACTGAATTAAATTATTTTTTTTAATTTCAAGTGGGCGCGATGTAGCAATATTTATGAATAACGCCTTTTTCGAAACTTTGTTTTCACAAATGGCAGCTAAGTTAAAAATTATTTTATACTACTGATATATGTAACTGTAACTGATCTTCTAACATGTCTCTAAATACTGTTATTAAAAATTTTAAATTTTGATTAGTGTAACTACTCTCCGCAAAAATACGTTCCACGCCCATTCGTGCAAAACATTTAAGAGCAAAACATTTAACCCGCTGAAAGGTTAAAACACATTATTTTATTCATGTAAACTCGTTAATGGTGATAGAAAAATATTGTAGTAACATCACAACCTGGTTCCAATAATTAGAAAAAAAAAAAAAAAACATTTTGCATAATGAAATTATCGATAAAAATAATTTAATGTCGTTACAAAATGTTAATGCTATGATGCCGCGATATTTTACCTAAAAAAAAAAATCAGCTGAATTTTACCAAACTTTACTTTTGCTTTCACAAAAGAGGTGAATACTTGTGTGTTCCATTCATGCTATTTTGCTTTTACGAAAATATCCAATAACTGTAAGGTTAATAGAAAATTACAAAAGGAAACCTTATCAGGGATATACAAGAGAAAACTTTCTGCGATTTCTTTGCATGAAGAAATAAGACTTTTTTCTTTGTAGCAATCTGTACTTTTTTCATTTACATATGATTATAGAGCATTTCAGAAAAGTTGACAAAAAGCTTCATATGTGTGTGTGTGTGTGTGCATGTGAATGAGTATGTAACCGCATATATTATAAACATATTGCTGGAAATTTAAAATATATATTTATGTGTCATCGTTCATTCAAAGGAATTTTTTAAGTACTATCTATATAAATAATAGCATACATTATGAAAAATGTAGAGTCATTTCCTGGTATAAGATAAATGGGTTTAACCAACACCCCCTATATAATGGAGAAAGCCCGGACACGCTTTGTTTTGTTTTCACGCTACGTCACAAGAAGCAGGTAAAACAAAACAGTGAATGTTCGAAGAGCGTGTATGTTTTGGTTTCGTTAGTTGATGCAATCATTAATTATTACTGATGTTTATCCTATTTGAATACGAAAAATTCTGTACATCAAATATGGTGTACTCTTTCTGAATCCCACTGTGTCACGAAAATTATCTAAGTGCTACAAAAATTCTGATATTATCAGCAAAAAATATCACACGGACAAATAATAATCACTGCTATAGCTATCCATGTAATGATGCTGCACGTGGAAATTATTTTTTTCTACATATACAAGACTTTTAAAAATAATTCGAGTGCAACATGCTAAATATAGGGTCACACCATAAATTAAGATTGAAAAGTAAAATGTAGTTTTTCTGTAACAGCTGTAGAACGTGGCCATAAGTTATTAGTAAACTTCAATATTTAAAAATTGTTTTGAATCACCTTTTTGGAAAAGGTAAGCTACTTTTTTTAATACTATAATTCATTCGGTAGACAAATATAAATCCGTTTTGAACCGAGTTAAAAAATAATGTATAGCAATTATGCACCAAAATATATTTGAATTCGGACTGAAAATTAGCTTTGATATATAACAGTTTTGTAATAAGAGCTTTGCAATGTTTCTGTTGATCGTAATATTTGTTACTCATTAATAAAAACTAAATGTTGTTCTATATTCTTGTTCTTATTTCATAAACGTATTTCTAGCTGGAGATACGTGTCTTGCTTTTTTTTAAATTTTTTTCGAGTATTTTCATTTATTGAATTTTTTATCAGACAGGAGGAGCAAGGCAAGTTTGTGTAATTATAATAAACTAACATTTTTTTTTTTTAATACTTAGAAACTCATTACATTTTTTAAGCATTTGAATTAAAAAAAATTATGTATAGTATTTTAACAATAAAAATATGAACAACAACAGACATGACAAAGACATAAGTGCTATTATACAAAATATTACTTTAGTTTTTTTTTTCTGCATAAAATATATAAAACTTGAAGAAATATCAAACCAATGATTGTTAAAATTTGTCTAAAAATTCTGTAGTTTATATTATTTTAATAAATCACTAAATAAAAAAGCAAATAATTTTTTTAGAAAACAAATTATGTCAAGTGATTACGCTTTTGTTTAAATTTAATATAAACTACAGAATTTGTTCCTTAACTGGTTTAAACATAAATTAAAAGTGTTTTAAAATAAGTAATTTAATTTATGAGATTTCACGATAAGGTTTGCGTAATACTATTGTGTTTTAGTAAAATAATATCACAAAGTAAATATCACTTAAATAAATCACTTTTAAAATAATTTCACTTTTTAAATGGCATTAAAGTAAATTAAAAGTGTAGATTTCACAGTTAAAATCATATAAGATAAATGTTTTAAATGATAATGTGGAAGAAAGTTTTGAATTATCAAACATTGGAAGTTTATTAATTCAAAACTTGTAATGAATATTTTGTATACAGACAGATCTTAATATTTTGAATTTAATTTGTTTTTATCCAACTTTTAAACCAATGTACACAGTTGTTGTGAAAAATATTTTGTGAAAAGTACCTGCTAAAACGGAATTACAAGAAATTGGGGAAGTTTGCCGTTTTATATGCTTTTTTTTCTTAGCAGGAATAGTTACTGAATTGTCGGGACCCTGAAATTGTTTCGTTTTCGCAAATTTGAATCCAGTTGTCTTACTTTCAAACAATAAATATTTAATTAAAATATTTAAAGCAAATACAAACTTGTGTTCATATGTGTGTGTGTGTGTATTTGTGTACATTCTACAACGCATTTAAAATAAGCAAAAGTAAATAATTTATAATATGTTTTCGTTCCTTTCTTTAATTAAAAAATTTGTAGGTAGGTTTTTTTTTTTTTTTAAGAAAAAAACTTTTATTTTTATCTTCCATATTTTGTTACCGTTTACGTATTTATTTATTTCAGTCTTTTAATATGTTTGTATTTGTTTTCATCTGTGAGTTTTCCTCACAATAATAATTAATTTAATTTTCTAATAGTTATAACTTTGATTATACTGCCATGTAAATATGTAAAAAAGAAATATATATACATATATATATTTAATAATCAAATAATTGAATTAAATAATGTATGTATAATCAAGTAATTTAATGAAATTAATTTAATCAGAAGTGAAAAAATATATAACTATATTTTAATTCGGCTGATCTGACATTTCCCTCATATGTTGTCTAAGTTCCGTTCCACCGCACCCTGAATACTAGGCCTGCGCGCTGAAAAAAATGGCGGCTGTCGCAGGCGGGATCGTTTGTACAGTCCCTCGAACTTCAACACCAATAATATCTAAAAGTTATCTTTGACTTATTTGATCTCCGAAAAACAAGGAAAAGAAAACTTTTAGAAATTATTGGTGTGGAATTTCGAGGGACCGTTCAAACGCTGGAAAAAAAAACGGCCTGCGACAGCCGCCATTTTTGTCAGCGCTCAGGCCTAGTATTCAAGGGGCGGTGTCCCTGCTTTGGATGACGTCATAATTACGTGTCTAGTCTTTCTCCCTTATCTAGGGGGCGTTGGTTTAACCCTTTCCGGCACAGACAAAGTCTGTTCGTAAAATGAGAAATTGCTGACTGACACCGGAATTTACAAACGACTTTTTTAGAAAATATGAACTTCTTATTTTAAGCTTTCATTATAGAAACAAAATTTTATTAAAATATTCTTGGTCCCGTATGCAAGTGTGGAATTAAAACTAGGTGTGGCCGGTACGGAACACCGTGTCGGAAAGGGTTAAGAGTGTTATAACGGCACCTGGGGGATGAAACGTCAAGTGACCAATTTTTATAGCCAAATTATAAAGCATATATCATATTATAATAATGTATGATGCATATAAAATTCCGTAACGTATATGGCCAAATTATAGTCATATATTACTCATATATGACATGTTTGCAATATATATATATGCGTATGTATGATATATATTTAAGCTTTGCAATGATCTTTGAGAAATTATAAATGTAATATTTGCATGATCTTAATTATGGGGCTACTGTAACACCAAAGTACCAATAATGTTTCCTAGTAGTTACCCACAATTTTGGAAACTTTTCATTTATCTTTAGGAGAAGAGCGACATAGAAGCTGAAAAGCCTATAGGTTTTTGAAAATTACAGATAGCGAAAAAGTTCGGCTATTTCGGAATCGCTAAAGAAATAACAATGTAAGAAAAGAAAAAGAAACCGCTGCTTGTACATTATCAAAATGTACTTTAACTTCAACAAAACATTTTCTTTAGTTTACGCTTATAAAACTTTTAATCAACAGGCAAATTGCTAGAATGGAGCGTTCAGATAAGTCACTTCTCTTAATGGAGCATTGTCAAATGAAACATTATTAGGAATATACATCGGTAAACTTTCTGTGATTTCTTCGCATGAGGAAATAAGACTTTTTGTTTTGTAGTATTTAAATTCCTATTGCTTTTTTAGGTAAGATTGTAGAATATTTCAGACAAATAGACCAAAAATCATATGTGTATGTCTCTGTGTGCGAATGAGTATTCACGGGTCCCAGTGCCCTATTTTTTTAGTATATATATATTTGTTGTCACAAATTCTAAACAATTTTATTCGAGCTAGGTTTATTTAATGAGTGCAATAGATATCTATAACTGTTTCGAAAAGCTGGTAGCAAATGTATAAATACATAAAGTCCACTAATACTCCTGAGTAAGTAAATTGTTACCGTAAAAACATATTGCTGTAAATTTATGAAAGATTTTCATTGTTAATTCAAATGCCCTGTTTATGTATATGCTAGTTTAAGTAACTTTATATATAAAGAGTAGCATACATTGTAATAATGTACAGCCGTTCTCTGATATAAAATAAATGTTTGCTTAAGTTTATGTGCTCCTTAGTTACCCACAGATCTGAAAAATTTTCTTTTACCTCCATAAACCCTTAAGAGTAGAGGTTCATAGAAACTCAAATGCCTATTTATTTTTGAAAATTACGGATAGCGGAGAAAGCTTTTTTGTTTCACAATTTTTTGTTGTTGACCACAAATACCTACTATTTCATTAAGTTAAAAGTTTATTTTTACGAGCATCAGCAATCAAGCAACCATACAATGTATGAAAATAATTGTTCTGAATTTTTTAGAGTTTTCATTCTTCTATCAGAATAGAAATTGGTATTGACTGACTTTAAAATATACAGTTTGTTTTCAAAAAAAAAAAAAAAATTACAATAAATAAACTTTCTGAACTAATTTGTATAATTGTGCAGTCTAGCAAATGCAGAGCTGCCACTGGCGATTATTTTTTAATTCTATCTCGCATCACTTCCCAAAACATAATTTTTTCACATACACTTTGACAACACGTGCAAGAGAAAAGTACTACAAAATTTATTTTTTTTAAATAGTGGTGATAGAATATGAAAATAGTCGTCGGTGACATCCGTGTAAATATATGTTTAATAATTATAATTAACATGCACCATTCTTCATACATTTTCATCACTTAAGAAAAAACAATCCAATAAATATCAACTAAAAACATTTTTTTTTCAAAAAAAAAAAAACAAACGTCTTAACTCTTTTAGGGGAAGTACATCTGTTGCTAAAATACTGAAATGATTATGTGACAGCCGATTTTACAAACAAATTTATTTAAATAAAAACAAAAACTTTTTTCTGGCTTACATTGATTTCAAAATTCTGGTGTAATTGTGGCATTTTGGGATTAAAATTAAGCGATATAATGAACATACCATCGCAATTCAAATGTTTAATGGGCAACAACAGTTCAAATGTCAGCGTTTTTGTCGAGAAAAACTAAAGCGATTTCATTATTTTTGTGATATTACAATCAACTAGTGTTTGAGTCTTTCGTTTTCTGCTAAATCATTCATTTAAAAAAATACGTTAATTTTAAAGAAGGAAATTTTATTTAACGAAATCAAATAATTAATATTTTTTTGTTGTTGTTGATTGCAAACTGATAACTTTACAGTTAATTGCGCCAAACCTGAACAAGAAAATAATTGAAATCACTGCAGGAATTCCTGCGATAAAGTACATGAATATCAATTGTTTTTCATTGGATTACGTTAAAGTTTTTGCGACCATAAGAAAATATATTATAAACAAGTTTTTTAACAGCCCGCAATGCGGAAATGCAAAATAAAATTTCGTCTCCTTACTGAATATATATATATTTAATAATTTAATGCCTTTTCTTAATTTGGGGAACAAATTTGTTTCAGACGCTTGCGTCAAGAGAAAATCGCCTGATGCGCAACTGCAGGTACTCACGGTCGCGCAAGACGAATTTTTCATTTTTTTTTTTTTACACACAAAAATGTAAATGTATAAATGGAAAGTCAATAAACATAATGCAATACACCCGAAGGTGATATCTCTTTTCTTTTGTAATCATTTTGTCATGACAATGTGTGTGTAAATTATAAAGCAAGCAATGCATGTATGACTAAACTTATAAAACGCTTATCACGTGATCTTTAAAAGCCGCAAATTTAACAGTAATAGAAAATGTTTACTTTGAAACTCCATATTGTTTCGAATGCTCTATGAGAAATGTGTTGTTAAAACATATGAAGATTTATGAAATTTATTACAAAAGATATATCGAGGTATGTATACTTAAAATATTTTATATTAGATAAAATTCGTATAATTGGAAACTATTTCTGTCTTACTGATGAATTAACATAATGCAAATATTTTTTTTATTATCAAAATGTTACTTGAATATATAAAAGCATTAAATATTTTATATAAATACTGTCATGAAACTAAAATAATATGTTTCACCTGAGTGATATATTATAATTAAAATATTACTATTATAAAAATTTTATGTGAATATATAAAACTATTATATATGTTTTATAAATATTGTGATCTAATTAAAAATTTCTTGTGATTTATTTATTCCTAATTTAATGTTATAAAATTGTTTATAATGTAATATAATGTAAAATATATATCTATACTTAAACGTGTATTACATTAATAATATTTATAATTATAAAATGGTTAAAACATATGCAATGTTAATTTCCTAAAAAACAAACTTTTAAGTACGCTATTTCAATCAATTTAACTGCAAAATATTAACGAACTGAAAATATGAATATATTTAAAAAATAAATATTCATTATTGAATTTGTTTTACATTATTTAACTACATTGTTAATTAATTGTTGATAAATGCCTATAATTATTGGTTGTTATAAAATAATAAAATATAAAAGTTGTATTATTTATGTTTATTTTTTGTTTGAAACGTTTACACACACACATATATACGTATATGCACGTTTGTTTGTTAGAAATGTGGTCCAATACACATATAATTAATAAATTAATCAGTAAGGTAATTAGTTATTATTAAGTAATTATTCATTATTTGTATTAATTAATTAATTAATTAATTAATAATTATATGCAGTTATATGTGTATTAATCAGTTTTTATTTTTTTTTTACACTTTCGGTTTTGGCCGAAAGTGGGAAGGTGACCGAAATTCAGTTTCGGTTTCGTTCTTAACCCTTTCAGGGGCAAGCACTTGTGCTCCTGTAACGTTAAATTCCCACCGGAATTTAGGAAAGAATTTAGTTCAAAATAAAAATAAGCTATTTCTCAACTTTTTCTCGTCAAAGTTAAAAAAGTAAAATTTAATTAAAAGTTTCTGGTTTGAATCGGATTAAACTTAGGTGGTATATAATATATACCACCGCCCCTCAAAGGGTTAAAAACCTATTTCGGTGGATCTCTAGTCTTATCACTATTTTATACATATAGGCTATCAAAGATAGTGACCGCAGGGTATCATAAATGTCTTACAGAAATCTCTGACGTATTTAGTAAGAGATATTTGCAGATTAAAAAAAAAACAAATTTTTCTGTAAAATTTTTCTGCTGTTTTGCGGGCACCAGGTTGGATACTGGATAGCCCAGTTATAGAGGATATCTTAACGCATTCGCTATAACCACGAGTATACTCGTGGTTGTCAACATTCAAAATAAAAGTTTTATGATAAAAAAAAAAAAAAAAAAACCTGCCTAGCCACCTATTTTAATATGTTAAGAAAAACTTTATTTAAAGACAAAAAACTTTCCTATTAAAGTTACAAAGAATTATCTTTCAGAATTTTTGGTGGGGAACGAATTTCAGTAAAAATATTGAAGACTCCGTCCACATAGTTTTGGTAGTGAATGGGTTAAAGAACACTATCTTATACAGGATGTTTCGAAGCTCTATATCACTAGATGAGTTTCATTTTATTTAACAAGACCTCCTTATCATAGTATCAGACCTCTCAATCAGCAAGTTGCCTTTGACCGCTATGCTTGTCCTGCTACTAGCGCCATCAATCGTCAGTAATAGTATTTACGACACGAAATCACACGAAATTTTTTCACAGCTCCATTTGTTCTATGCATTTGCTTATGAACTAGTAGTTTTCCTACCACTAAAATTTTATAGTAAATTTTATCTTATTAAATTGACAAGATCGTGTGATTACATGACGAAAAAAAATCTATTAAATTTTAGTGGTAAGAAAAAAGCGTAAGAGTTGGCAGCTATGCGGTAGCAGACCAACTAGATTTTTCTATAGATTTTTCTATTATATTTTTGGATACCAGTTTTTTATTAGAGACAATTTTGTTTTGTTTGATTGGAGAATTCTGGGATTTAAAAGAACAACATTTTCTCTAAAAATATACTGGTGTTCAAAAAGCCCGAAACATGGCAACTGTGCGGTAGTATCCACCAGGCGGCGATACTTTCCGGAGAAAGTCAATTAATAAGTTGGCAATTACCGCGGACATTTTCTCCCATAGACTTTCTCCGGATTGTCAAGTCTGATCTATGATAAGGGAGTCTTGTTATTTAAATTGACTATAGCGATTGTATTTATTGAACACATTCTAAAACCAACGTTAGTTAAAAACCAAGCATTTACGTACAAAATTTGGAATTTTTGTTTTTTAAAGTGAATTTTTAAAATTAAATATTATTCGCTATTAAAATACAGAAATCTAATTAAGTTTTACCTTTGTATGTACTATATTTAACAGTTATTTTAGAAACAATGCTTTTATTTAATTCATAAGTTTCCTAAAATTTTGAGCATAACTTCAATCACTATGCTAAATTCATCTAATGTAATTAAAAAGTTTTCCCATTGTTATCCAAACTCTTATAGAAATTAAATATATTTATGTTAAGTTAACAATAATTAATCTAGTAATATTGCTGACAGTAATATTAATATTTGAATTATTCCTCAGGTTACATTGAATAAGATCTTATTTAATGATACTTCATAAATTATGTACACGTGTATCTATGACGAATCGTGAACAAGCATGTTGGAGAATAAATAACTTACTGCTTTCGGAGGTGCTTATTCATTCAACTAAGCTAAAATGTCTGGAAGCAATTTGGTGATTGGAATTAAATGTTTATATAATTTAATATACAGGGTGTAACTGAAATGCTTCAACAAACTTTGAGGGATGATAGTACTCATGAAGACGAACAAAAAATGCAATGGAACATGGGGTCGCAAATGACGTTTAACCCCTTCAGGGGCAGTGGTATGTTTATGAAAGCGCTTAATTTTAATTCCAAAACGCCATAATGGCATCAGAATTTTGCTAAAATCTTTTCCATTTAATATGTATGTGAAATATAGCCTTTTTCTTATTTACAAACAAATTTTTTTATAAATTACGGTACCAGTCATTTATTTCAACATTTTAGTACTAAAAGTAGTTTTCTCTAAAAGGCTTAAAGGATACAAATAGAGAAAATGCGTCTGAAAATAGACTGGCACCGGAATTTACAAAAAAAAATTGTTTGTAAATAAGAAAAAGGCTATATTCCACATAAAAATTAAATGGAAAAGATTTTAGCAAAATTCTGGTGCCATTGTGGCGTTTTGGAATTAAAATTAAGTGGTTTTTTAGACATACCACTGTCCCGGAAAGGGTTAAATGTCATTTGCGACCCCGTGTTCTATTGCATTTTTTGTTCATCTTCATGAGTACTATCATCCCTCAAAGTTTGTTGAAGCATTTCCGTTACACCCTGTATGGTTTCTTGAACGGATTATGATAATATTTGGAATGCCTTTAAATAGTTTGTTTTATGAATGTAATTTTGCAGAAATAAGTCTATTAAATTTAATGTACAAGAAGTGTAAATATTTTTCCGCTTTACACTTTGACCATAGCGTGGACATATACATCCCAGTGGAGTATTTTTAAAAAATTCTATTCCTATCACTTTTTGCAAATTAATATGTTCAATACACTTATTAGCCACACACAGGGTGGCTTATTCTTTCAATCTCTATCATTTTTCATGTTTATGAAAAGTCACAGCAATCCATCGTTGCCACAGATTAATCTCGGAAAATGAAACATTTGAAGTTACTTAAAAAATTAATAGCTCGAAAAGTATTTGTCACAAAATTGTTTTACAAACTGCGTTAGAATGGTAAAAAATTGTATTTTTCTTGATATAAATTTCAAATCTAATGATTATGTCGTTTTTCAAATATTAGATTTCAAAAATTACAAAACTTCACAATGGAGTAACCGTAGCGAAACTTTTACGCGTAAAAAGATAATGATAAAGGCATTGTGGCTCGACGTGTATCCTGTATACTGGCCATAGCATGAGTAACGAATTATTGTAAACTTATTATTCTGTTAAAATATAAAAGTGAATTATGTATATACATTTTTAAAAAATAAAGAAAAACATTTTATCACAAACATCAACAAAATTTTTTCTTCTATTTATTCCCTTATTCCAAAGATATCGTTTTATCGTCTGCTGCCATAGCAACATGAATTAAATTTCATTAAAAAAAATTGCTCAGTAGTAGAAAAATATTTTTCTAAATTGAATGGTTATTGAACAACTCAACACTTTAACAGGGAAATTTTTATTTGTTATTTAGATATTTTAAAATTGTTTGTTTTCATTGCGTTTTTATTCTGAGTTACAGCTAGTTTATTTTTTAAATAAAAGCCGTGTGTGGCAATCTATATTCGGCCTTATAGCAGAATTTCCCCCTCTTGTTTTAGGATGTTTTCAATAAAACACTACCACAGAGAAAATTTTGTATCAGTTGTGATACTATTGAATTAAACAATAGTCGCCACTCCTGGCCCGCAATCAAGGGATTAAGGAGACCAGAAATGATTTAATTGAGTCTAATTGACTGAAGTTGGACTATTACTTACTTCTATTTGCAATTATTCATTTAAGTTGTGTGGAAATAACAAAAAAATATTTCTTACATCATAAAAACAACTAGTCGTTGGGGGCCACCGTAATACTTACCCATCATGCATATGCATAATGTAAAATATTAAAATAAAAATGTGTAAACTACTTATAAAATGCATTGCAATTCAAATAAAATCGTGGCTGGATGACGTCACAAACTTTAAAGGCTTGAAAGAGGTTTTTCCTTATAACTCCAAAAATAATAATCCTATTAACTAGCGGTTTATTGCATCTGATTAAGCGTCGAATTTCCAATTAAAATATATCTTTGAAGTGAAATTTGGATGAAATACAGGGTCATGAAAAATCGAAGAGTGTGGAAATAGGATTCCAAATATCTTGGCAACTAATTATTCGATCGACTTCATGCTTTATGCAAAATTTATGTTTTTTTATTGTCTTTAATGTTCATGTCTTAAAATAAACAATTTCGAAAATTTTTATATACCTTTTATCAGAACGAATATTTCGAGAGTCCGAAAAAAATTGTTCCGGCTAATCGAGGTTATTGAAATGAAAAAGGCTTCTTTCCATTATTACATACTAAGTACATACCAAATTGCAAGTCTCTATCTCAATTTTTTCGGGAGATAGAGCGTTTACAGACACACAGACACACAGACATCCAGACACAGACACACAGACACACAGATACACAGACGGACGGCAAATTTTTTTTTCTAAAAATATGTTTTTCGGAATCTCCAGTGTCTGAAACGTGTAAATCCGTCAAAAAATTTTTTCGATTTTCAAAACGATTACAAGACTTACCCTATACTACGTATGATGGGTAAGTAATAAGAAAAGTTTTAATATTGTATGACAAAATTAATCTTGCATACTACTTTTGCCCCGAATTTGAAACCCATATTCCATATTTTTGAGTCAGCATTTTTTTATTATACTTCTGGTTACGTTATCTCTCAAATATACTTGAAAAACAAACAAACAATTGTAATGAAATGTTTATAAAGAAACCAAAATACATAAAAATTGATCATATCTTTTGGTATAACTAGAAAATAGTTTTTGATTTTTTTTTTCAGATATAATTTGCAGAGAATTTAATTATTTGTATTTGAAATAAATGAAACATGTAAATCCTTTAAATTGTTCATTAGTTATAGTGACAAAACCGTTGAAAAACAGTGAAGTTTCGAAAGAACTGTGGTTAAAGTTTGCGTGGCTTAACGTTTACGGGTCGCGCCACCGTAAGTTTAGGAATTTTTCTTTCCGGTAGACACCATTAAAGGTTCGAACATTATAATGATAGTAATAATAATAATTACACTTTCTCGTCATTTCTAAACTGTCTGATGTTCATAAATAAATAAAAACTATTTTGTACAAAAATTGTAAAATATTTTTAATCATAAATTAAAGTAGCAACTAGTTATTAATATGCAGATAGTGCAGGCAATTACATAGAGTGCAGCGAATTTCAATTAACTGAAATAATGCTTATTTTTTTATACACTTAAAGAAAATACAAATTTTGTAGCTGAATTTGCGAATAATTCAATTGCTCACAAAAACGTATTCATAATGTATAGTCAGAAATAAAAACAGAAAATAATTATAATATTATTAAAATTTTCTAAATGAAAGCAGACAGTTTTTTGGGTAATATTTATATTTATGCATTAACCCATTAACTGTCATAACTATGTGGGCGGAGTCTTTTACATATTTAATGAAATTCGTTTCCCACCAAATATTCTGAAAGATAATATTTGGTAACTTTAATAGCAAAGTTTTTATGATTAAATAAAGTATATCTTGACATATTAAAATAGTGGCTGGGTAGTGTTTTTTTTTTTTTTTATCATACACTTTTATTTTGAATGTTGACAACCACGAGTATACTCGTGGTTGGCAGCGAATGGATTAATCAACTTAACAAGATTTATATGTTATTTATTGAATTTTGTATCGGCGCAGGATTCAGAGAAACATTTTAGCTCATTTCTGAGAAAAGTTATTCTTTATTTAAAATCAAAATAATAACTAATGAAAAGCATAACAAAATATTAAACTAAGTCATATGCATTTTTTCTTGGCGACGAACTCGCTGGGTGTTCTCGGTGGTTTATCGAGTGTCTGTGCGGAGGTATCCTCTGAGTTATGGGATCCTACGACGACCGCAACGACCTATGTCGTCCCAGACTCGGGTAGATGGCTTGGGGGTCCGCATGTGGCGGCCCTAGGTCGATCGCAGCGCCGTAGGGGGCAGGACCTACTGGTGCGATATATGTCCCTCAGGACATGGGAGCGACGGTCGAGACGCGCCGGGCGTCCCTCATGGCGCCTGGTGGCGCAAGTTAGTTTTCCCAGAAGACATTTTTCACAACAAATTTACAAACACCATTGTACATTTTCACTTCTTATTAATACATTTTATAACAATGGTACTCAAAACATATATGTACAATTTAATATATGCGTTCGTTATATTTACAATTTTTTTATTCTCCAAAACGTGTTTTCAAAATGGAATTTTAAAATGTAAATATGAACACATTACTTAAATAGGCATATTTTCCCGTCTCTCGCAAATATGTTTGTATATTTAAAAGCAAAATTAAAATTCTCTCACCTAACGAAATATTTAAGATAGACAAAGCTTTTAAATTTTTTGTTTAACATTTTCTGCATTTTTTTAAAAATAATTTCAATGTATGTATAAGTTTAAAAATTATTTTCTTTAAAAAAAATATAACACATGAGTTTTTTAACATACATCCATTTCTAGAAGCTTCAAATATACTAATCCAAAGTTACAACTCCGTCCGCCGAATTGCTTTTGAGTTATAATTAAAAAACAACCGGCAATCCAATCTCATTTGAAACGAATAAAAATTAGTTAAACCTTATTAATTTCAAATTTTACACTAAAAATGAGTTTAACATTATTTGTTTCAAAGTTTAAATTTGCATAATTCCAAAGCTAATTGACCGAATGGCTTGTCTTTGGGTAGCCTATGATAAACGCTATCGAAAAATCCATATATGATATCCAAATAAGTTGTTAATATTTAAATGTTTCTGGTTTGGTACAATTTCTGTATGTCGATGACTCCCTAAGCAAAATTTAAATATATCATTAGTAGATCACTAATCAATTTGTATCATTCACATTCTTAAATGGCAATTTTCAGCTGAGTTAGTAAAGGATGTACTATTTTGCTTTTTGACGACTGTACATTTTGAAAATATTCTATCCGTATAGTTGGAAGAATTAAAGTTGCGAACTTCAGTTAGAAAACTATATCTTATAGCAAATCTATTGGTGCGAGTCATATTTTTATACGATGATATGTAGCAGATATAGTAGGGTTTGTTCGCTTTTGTTTTCCGGGACTGCACCCAAAGTATCAATTCCTAAATTTTATTTTATTCTTTTATTTCTGTACGTCTTATTAACAAACATAAATAAGTGGCGCTGAATTCAAGGATAACTCACCTTCCCTTCATCAATGTAAAACAAAAAAAAAGTTTCAAAGGGTATAAAGAACCATGCTATTGCCAAGCATGGTTCTTTGAACCCTTTTAATATATTTTTTTCTGTTTTACACTGGTGAATGGGATCTGAGTTATCCTTGAAACGGTCGTATGTAGTTTTAATGTTGTGATAATTTGAATTTGTGTATTTTTAACATAGTAAAGCTTTATCTCATGTTGAGGTATTTCACGTTCGCATTTTTTTTTTTTTTAGAATATGTTCTTGATTTTAGTTTGCGGATCTGTTTAGTTTGACACAATTCTATTCCCTTGTGAATGTCAGTATTTATTTAAAAACAATTAAAAGCTCTCTCGGCTAATGTTCTGTTCGAGTAACATATTTGGATTTATTTTTATTAAGTATATCAATTAAAATACATGTAGCGTTACTTTATTCATTAATATTTGAGTTAGCTGGATACTACGACTGTCATTTTAAATCAATCGTGATTAAAAAGAAATGAATAAGTTGTTCGTATATGTTAAAAATTAAAGCTGCTATGAATTGGAACATAACATATGAATAGAATAAAAATCTTAATTGTACATTGATCATCAGTTTATAAAATCCGTTTTTCCACTACAGTATGTAAATCATTTTAATGAAAATACATTTATAGCACTTAAAAAAGACATCAGTATATGTTTAAAGCGTCATCGGTATACATTAATGTTCTTAAAATTCTATTTTAAATTGAGTATGCGAAACGATTTATTTATTTGTCAAAATTTTCTCTTAATAGTGGTGTAACTTGTTCTTTAAAAATAATTAAAAAGCTTTCTCAGTTAATGAAGTACTCCAGATATTTTTGGGCACAACATTATAATTTATTTTTCGTTCTAAAAGAATTGTTTAGGTTAATTCGTAAACAAACTATTTAACCAGAGGATCCGCTTTATGAACTCTCTTGCTCTAAACTAAAACGATTTTTTACGTGTAGATTTTCAAATGTGTTACTTATCCCATGGAGCCAATACTTTTTTTAAAAATCTACAGGGTTATTCTGAATGATGGACCTATTTTCTAAAAATTGTATTTATTAAAGTTCAAATCCAAAATGAATAATCTTTATAACAATGAAAAGAGAAAGTTTCAAAGTTTTTTTTAAAACATTATAAATGTTCAATATGTCCACTGTTTGTTGCACGGCAAACGTCTACGCGATAGCCAAACTCGTCCCACACACGACAAAGCGTATCTGCTGTTACTGAGGGCACGGCTTTCAAAGCGGTGATGGTTCTAGAGGCGGCCGGTAGAGCTCGCGCGGCAATAGGTCACTGCAAGCTGAGTGCACAGCTGCCGGCACTCAGTACAGCAGATACGGTTTCTTGTATGTGAGACGAGTTTGGCTATCTCGTAGATGTTTGCCATGCAGCAAACGGTGGACACATTGAACATTTATAATGTCTTTAAAAAAACTTTGAAACTTCCTCTTTTCATTGGTATAAAGATTGTTCATTTTGGATTTGTACTTTAATAAATACAATTTTTTTAAAGTGGGTCCATCATTTAGAATAACCCTGTATATAATTGTTTGTATTGTTAATTAGATTAATTATTTCTAGACTAATGTACAGAAGACCAACGCTAAAACTTTGATATATATTCTAGAATAGTTTCTGTGTAAATTTTGGGATACAGAAAAAAGAAAATTTTCAATAGTATATTAAAATTTATTTAAATAATACTTCTCAGAAAACGAAAGAAAGTTATTGATTATGCATTATGAAAGAAAAATAATATTTGTTTATTTTCAATTCAGTGTATCAATCAAATAAAAAATAACTGAAGACCATCTATCTGAAAATAAGTAATTTTCTCTTTATGTCCAGTATGTGAACATACGCTAATGATACTTTAACGATATGATTTGATTAATAGTTTTATTTTCAAAACATTTAAAATGTGAAGATTAAGTTGATAAATAGACTGCAATTGTTTATTTTTTATGTATACTTTGAATGAATTTTTGTGATTATATCCTAAAAGTAATGTACATTAGGGTGGATCGATGTTATATGGTGAAAAAATAAATATTATTAATCAAAACCTACCTATGCGGAAAAGATGTTCTATTGTATGGAGATTAAGAGAAAAATAATAAAAAAAATTATTTTTAAAATTTAATACTGCCGCAAAGAGTTTGAATTTTCGAAAAAAAATTGGAAAAAGACCTAATTTTGGTTAGATGATTTTTGATTCAAAATAATTGTTTTAATTTTAATCAAAACATATCTATGCAGGAAAAGATGTTATATTGTATGGAGATTAAAAGAAAATTAATAAAAAATAATAATTTCAAAATTTAATACTGCCGCAAGGGGGTTGGATTTTCGAAAAAAGGGCAATTCCAGCTTTTTCATTCTCCCGCCCCTCCATAAGTTGGAAGCGCTACGTCATGGAATCTTCCCTACGTCAGATGATCCGCCCACATGGCTCTGAATTATGGCTCCTATAATAGTTAAAGTAGCCTAAAACTCTGAATAATACTGGATAAACATGTTCCCACCGCTCGCTAATTCAGTTCAAAGCTAGCGGCTTACGGAATCGGACGCTGTTCTCGCAAAGTGAAATAAATTTCGATTTCATTGCGTAAGTGTATTGTGTTGCGTAGTGTACTTTGAATATTATTGCACCAAGGCGATGCTAAGAAAAGACATGATTTGCCCTATATATTGGTCTGGTTGTGATATGCCAAAGAATATGCTTCCTACCTACAGTAACGTAATAAAGTGCGTATGTTGGCATTCAAAAGAATACCGAAACAAGGAAACATTGTCCACATCTACACTTTCCTCCTCATGTGAAGAAGTTGCTAATAAGTTAGAAGAGACCTGGAAACGAGCTTCAATCCCAATAATTGACCACTATAGCATTTTGAAAAAAGTTCGATTATACCACGACAAATATCGCGGTCTTCTTAAATCTTACAAAGCCAGAAAAGGGATAGAAAGTTATCGCAAGCAGATTGACGCTTTCCGTAAAAACGCAAATGTTGTTTTGTGTTTTTGATATATCGGCGTGTACTTGTAAATCATTTGAATGTTGCTTCTGTAAGAAAGAATGGAAAGTACCAATGAACGATAGAGAATTTCTATTAGACATGCGAACTGTAAGAAAAATAGTAATCGGGTCGCTGGATCGGAAAGTCACTTTACAAATAACTAAGGTCGAGAAATGAAAATTAAAGCAAAGGCGATACGTGGAGAAAAACAAAACACTGCCTGATGTTTCTTCCAGTTCAATATATTTGAATATGAATATGAATAACGGGTGTAAATTGAAGCGGCGTATGTGCGATCATACTGACTTTTCTTCATCATCAGCTATCATTGAAAGTGGCACCCAAAACGCTGACGGTGTCACTGTCACATCTGTAGTGACGAAATTACATGCCGTAGCAAAGACATTGGACCGTTTTGGCATTTCCGACCGAGCAGGCACTGCCATCGTGTCAGCTGCGCTTCAAGATATGGGCATTATCTCACAAAGCGATGTATTGTTCACAGAAATAAAATTCGACGTGAGAGAACAAAGACAAGAACCACTCTACCGTCTCAGTCAGTTGTGAAAGATTCTGACCATGACCAATTTGGTTGATACTTCGATGGACGTAAAGACAGGACTACATCACTAGGAGATAGCAGAAGAAAATTCATAACAGAAGAACACGTAAGCTTGGTAAAAGAACCTGGTTCAGAGTACATCGGACATTTATCTGTAAATTCTGGGAGAGTGCAAGTCATTGAAAAAGACATCGTAACTTTGTTGTCCTGCGTTGACAACAATATAGATGTAACAAAGTCGGTTGCGACGGAACATCTATTAACACAGGTGTTAAAGAACGTGTTATTCGAAATTTAGAAGTGATCCTGAAAGGCTATCTATGCCAACATAGAACCAAACATCCGCTAATCCTGGAAATCAAACTTAAGTTAAAGTCCCTTCTAAATAGAGTAGCTCTTGGCCACGTTTCAGCGCACACGGGCGTTCAAGGTAATGGAATTGCGGACGCACTCGCAAAGGAAGCAACAGCTAAACCACACATTCACATTCATCTTCCAATTCCTTCCACATACATAAAACGTTTACTAAAAGCAAATATACTCACGGAATGGCAATCAATCTGGGATAACAGCAGCAAAGGCCGACACACATATAATTTAATACCGAAAGTCTCAATAACACACTACAACCACACATAACAGCATTTCTCACGGGGCACGGTCCGTTTCGAACATACCTCTACAAATTTAAATGTGCAGACACATTCCTTTGCGAGAGTGGCGCAGAGGTGTCGGCTCCCCATTATTATTTCACCTGCCCGTTAACAGCACAGTGGCATATTAGGAAGCCTGCAATCCCTCCCAAGGAATGGCTTCCTAATATTCTAAAGAAGCACACCCTAAACAGAAAGCTACATAAAATCTATATTTTTCTAACAGAACTCTCTAACCTTACCTAGTACCCGTCAGCTGCCACTCTCAATGCACAACTCCTTTTCAGTCCCTGCTAACTGTCACGAAAAGGGTCCTTCCCTAGCAGGGCCGGCTTATATATGATCTGGTCGTTGACCATAGTTTGTATTTGATTTGTTTTAAAGATTCTATCCCGCTCCTTGTCGCGTTTAACGGCGGGTCCAGCTTCGGCTGTAGTTTGTATTTCTTTTAAAGACCTTAATAAAGGGGACCGGGAGGGACACTATGCTCTACAGACTTCTACTAGTCTGAGCAGTCCCTCTTAGGCTATCAAATCAAATCAAAACCAAGTAAGTGTCCTCTTATGGCAATTAATATTTAAAATTACTACACTTTGACTTTTTACCGAAAAAAGACTCAAATACATAAATTTCAAACACCTTGCGGCAGTATTAAATTTTGAAATTAATTTTCTTAATTAATTTTCTCTTAATCTCCATACAATAGAACATCTTTTCCGCATAGGTAGGTTTTGATTAATATTAAAACAATTATTTTTAATCAAAAATCATCTAACCAAAATTATGTCTTTTTTTCATTTTTTTAGAAATTTCAACGCCATTGCGGCAGTATTAAATTTTGAAATTAATTTTTTTAATTATTTTTCTCTTAATCTCCATACAATAGAACATCTTTTCCGCATAGGTAGGTTTTGAAATTGTGAAAAAAAAAATTTTCGATCCACCCTAATGTACATGAATCTAGACAAAAACGTCTCTGCCATTTTTTTCACATTTTCCAATATTTTCACATTTTCCACTTTTTTTTTTTTTTTTTTTTTTTTTTTTTTTGGTAAGGAAATTATGATATTTCTATTTTTAAGCAAACTTTCGTTAATCTTGTCAGTATAAGATTACAATTTAAAATTAAATCTTATATCAAAACCATTTATTAAGTTTCGTACTAACGGATATCATAATACAGGGTCTACATAATTAAACGACCCTACTTTAACGTTGTCTACAGACGAACCTATTGGTCAGAAAGTTGTGAAATTTTGTGAAGGATATAATGAAGGAATGCAAATTTGTTTAAGCGAAAAAAATTAGCTCAAAATTTCGCCGCCAGAGGGCATTTTTCATGAATTACACATTTAGCACACATTTACGATGGGTTACAAATTTTATTACGACAAAACATGTTGAACAAAACTTTTTTCGCGACATGTTTTTAGCATTTCCGATAACACACTGCGGTCAACTGTGGAGCATGCTATCTTACGGTTCCAGATGATAACTGAAAATGATGGCCGTCATGTGGAACATGTTCTGTTGTAAAAAAAATATGTAAAATATCGTAAATGTATGCTAAATGTGTAATTCATTAAAAACGCCATCTGGTGGCGAAATTTTGAACTTAATTTATTTTTCGTTTAAACAAATTCCAATCCCTTTATTATGTCCTTCACAAAATTTTCTAACTTTCTGACCAATAGTTTCGTCTGTAGACAACTATAAAGTAGGGTCGTTTAATTATGGATACCCTGTATATCATTATTGAATATGTCTAAATAGGTACCAATGACATTCTAAAGTTATTATTTGTAGTACCATTGAAATATAGATACATAAATTTTGAAGGAGAGGAACAAACTTAAGAAATGATGTTTTGTTATTTTATTTTATTTATTTTTTTATTTAAAAAAATTACCTTTACAATTTAAAATTAAATCGTTTTTCAAAACCATTTATTAAGTTTTGTACTAACTAACGGATATCATAATATATCATTATTGAATATGTCTAAATAGGTACCAATGACATTCTAAAGTTATTATTTGTAGTACCATTGAAATATAGATACATAAATTTTGTAGGAGACAAATACACTTGAGAAATGATATTTTGTTATTATTTTTTATTTATTTATGTATTTATTTTAAAAAAATCTAAAAAAATAACAAAGTGCAAGAATTTTATGAAATATTTTAAAGCACAAAAATAAATTTATAACACGAGTTTATAGTACGTGCTAATGTGTAAAATTTCAATATATTCGTTTTAATAAAAATGCATTCTTTAATTGGCGTTGTGTTACGCAAACGAAAATCTGAAATTTCATAGAAATCAATGGAAATCCTCATAGAATCCTTATAGAATTAAACAGCATAATTTCTAACTTTTCGGTATTTTAGAATTTTATATACATAAACAGTTTGCTGGTGTATGAGGCACGCATAGTTTACAGAATAGCTCGACATAAGACATTTATTTACAATTATACGAAGACAAAATATATACAGCTCGAATGCGACTAAAGGCTGACATGTTTCTTCCCGCAACAACAAATTCTCGATCACAGAGAGGACTCTCAGCATCGTCACAGTACGCGCATGCACTATATGTGCGAAGAGGAGAAAATGAACGTTGTATTCCAACAATACACCTTTACAAGGTGCATTTTCTTAACAAAGCATTACTCTCCTACTAAGTAAATTTTATGTATGCATATTACAGAGAAATAAAATAAATATGAAACCAGAAGGACCCGTGCGAAGCTTTCGCACTGCAATCTTTGAGATTATTTCCTGGTACGTTTTAGCACTAATTTTTAATTAACTGATTTTGTTTTTAAATCAAACAACGCGTTTTAACGAAATGTGGGTTTACTATCTCAGAAACTTGTTCAAACACTTTTCGAATGATAACTTATTCATCGTTGTATGTTTTATATGTGTATAGAAAAAGGATGTTGAGAACAGAAATAACATATATGATGATAGCTTGTGTATAAGAAAATGGGAATAGATTGCCAGAAAATGTTTTGCCAAATTTTCTTCTCTCGCCGAGGTTATTTCTCTAGGTTGCCATGACCCCTATACTGAAAAAAAAACAAAAAAAAACGAATTATAAAAAAATTGAAACACTGAATCAGACGTGAATTCATATGAAAGCATTGGTATTTCTCTATTATCTCGTCGACCACTTTTCATAACGAAAAACTTTGCCAAACTGTAAGATTAAACGCTAAAAATGCAGTCCCATTTACTGGATGTCAGAAGCATTATACGTGTTTGTTATGTCATCAAGTGGTTTTTAATTCGACATCTGCGTGTATTTTTCATTATGTTTTGCTGATTTATTAGTTATTTCATTAATTAAAATAACAATTGTGTCCTTAAATTCTTATATTTTATTTATTTATTTATTTTTATATTCCAATGACAACGTTCTCCCGTTTATTTGGCGTTACATTTTGGCAATATTTTTTTGTTATGAAAAGTGGTCGACGGGATAATAGAAAAGTACCGTTATTTCATTACCCCTGACGCCGAGCAAAAGGGCAAATTTGTAATGTTGTTTTCTCTGTAATTTTTTAAAAATGCTTAAAAAATCTGAATTTTCAAACTTGAGATAAAAAACGTAATTACGTATATAAGTATAATCCTTGAGAGTATCAATCATTAGGGCAGACCGGGGTGATTCTTGGTCACTTGCAACATGGGGTAATTAATTACTGGTCAATTAAATTTTCATTAATACTAATGATAGAATCAAAAGAAAAAAAATACTGGATGTTAGACAATTTCATTGTTATTCAGTAACACAAACAATTTTTTGGTTCAAAACATAATTTAATGAGAAAAATATTTTAACTAGACATATGTATAAAACTTGAGCAAAAAATAAGGGATTACAAAATCATGCTTTTTTTCATAAGGGGGCTGTAATATGAAATTTAGCTATATGATGATCTAGAAGGGTTATATAGAAAGAGAAATATGCATAGAATATGTTTGTATGCATATGAACACTGTATGAGTATACACATTAGGGAAATAGAGGGCTAAACATCCCCCTATATACATGGGGTGATTATTGGTCAACATGGGGTGAATATTGGTCAGCATGGGGTGATTCCCGGTCATGTAATTTTAGCTTAAAAATTACTGATAAACTCACAAATAGTGCAGAAATGTTTAATATTTGTCAGTTTAAATGGCAGCGTCTGCATTCAAAAGTTTTTTCAAGTTCATGTGGCAACACTTTAAGAGTGAACCACATTGTTTTGATTTTTTCATCAACTCATAACACAAATTACATTTGAAATAACTGAACCTTTGTTTATCCATTTCTTGAAGAGATACTGGAGTTCATTTCATTCACTTCTCAGTCATCGTCTGCAAATTGTACCACGCACATGTAAATCCAGTGCATGGAGAAAAATAGAAACAAGTCCAGCAGTTATCACCAACGAGGATTTCATTAAGTTATGTGAAAAAGTTGAAAAAGAAAAAAATTAAAAAGAATCAAAAAAGAAAAGGAAAACTATATTAAACAAGAATACAGCTGAACTAGCATCATCCTCTGAGACTAAACACAGCAATTCACACAAGATACGGATATAGATATGGAAGTAGAAACGAGTAAAGCTGAAGAAATTCCGCAACTGCAAAAAAAAAAAAGATTCTGATATTTCAGCTACAAATAAATTAAGGAAAATGCATAAAGCCATATGTGTAGAAAAGTACTATGCTGTATACTTTGAACAGATGCCATACATCGGGCGTGTTATTAGTATTCTGGATGATATTTTGTCTTGCACATTTTTGGAAAAGTCTGCAGAAAATTATCGCTGGCCAAAGAAAATTGATCTTGCGCCAGTGAAACGCTCCTTTGCGTTTTATGGACCAGTTAGACTCTATGGTACAGGGCTATTTCAGATTGAGGAAGATGAAATGGAAGCTGCATACCTTAAATACAAAAAAAGTCTTTTGTAAATAAATTTATTATTTTGTGAAATATATTTGAAGTTCCAACCATTTTAATAATGTTCTTTATTTTATAACATTTTTCATAACTCTGTTTATATTTACAAGTAATATAAAGTATTAAATTTATTCCAAGAATGTTTAATTCAATCATTTATTAAATTTTTGAGTGTTTAAATGTTGGTATTTGATTATAAAACAATGACCAATAATCACCCCATTGCCGGGGTGATTATTGGTCAGACATTTTTTTATTTTATTAATATTATATATAATTAAAAATAAATAAAACTAATTAAGATTGTTAGGGATTAGATTCTCTTTCTACAAGTGTAAAATTTTTGTTTCAATTCAGTTTAGTTACTGAATTATATGGATCTTTATGAAAAGTGACCAATAATCACCCCACTCCGCCCTACTTGATGTTTTAAAAATGGATTATATTTGTAGAATTATATTAATTTAAACAAACATTGTATTGCTGTGAAACATACAGCATAGTGAACGGATATATCATGTTGCGGCGGTGAGAAGGTTAAAATAACAATTGTGTCCTTAAATTCGTATATTTCATTTATTTACTAGGATTTCTCTCAAAGGGATTAGTCTGAGTGATATTGTTAAGAACGTAGGATTAACAATTACGACATAATGAAAAAAAAATTAAATGATAGCATTACAAAATATCATACATATATCCATATACACTGTTAAACAAATAGAAAAGAAGTACCGTCCATCAGATTTGTTTTTATAACATTTGGAAAATAATCCATTTTTTTTTGCTTGATCTTATAAAACGCCAAGCTTTTTAAAGTTACGTAATCAGATTTCCAGCCAATAGCGTATTTTAGCAAGCGTGGCTTAACGCAAATTTAATTTCATTGTTGCAACATTTTCCTTGTGACAAATATTTACATTTGAATTAATTTTTTTCCTCTACCCAAACTCTACCCAACTCTTTACCTGTCTCGCTATCCATCTGTCAATCTGTCTTTCTACCTGTTTTGCTTCCCGTTTAATTACCAGTCTCTCGACACGTTTGCCTGTGTACATACTCCTCTCTCTACCCGTCTGTCAACTCGTCTCTGTGCTCTTCTGTCTGCCCATCTCTCTATCCACCACGCAACTCGTCTCTCAACCTTTACTCTACATGCCTGTATATCGGTCTCACTACTCGTCTCGCTACCCGTCTCGTGACCCGTCTCTCTACCCATCTCGGTACCCCTCTGTCAACCCTTTTTTTACCTGTCTCGCTACCCGTCTACCTATTCGTTTCGCAACCCGTTAGCCTATCTCTGTCACTACCTGTCTCTCTACCCATCTCACTATCCGTCTGTCTACCCGTTTGTTTACTCGTCTCTCTACCTCTTCCCGATAGTTTCACAATTCATTCACTATACAGAAGCCGTTTACCGTTATTAAATACAAACAGAAGTAATTCATCTTATAAGTGTAATCAGATGCAATTTTTAAAAATACATGCGTAAACCAGCAAAATAATTCATCAGATTTAGTTTCATAGTTGTTTATATAATTTGGCAATAAATCTCAACTTCTTAAACCCAAATTGTGTCAAGCTTTTTAAAAAAGCCTAAAGGTCCGTATAACTGGGAAGTATCCTCAGGGTTATTAGATACATGTTATAGTTAAGTGAAAGTTTCATAATCGGGTTTGCAGTTAATTGCTTAAGTCAGAAAACGTAGCTTAACGCCATTTTAAATTCAGTGCTGTAACTTTCTTTTTATTTTCATTATTTTTTTGAAGAGTTGGTGAGAGAGGGAAAGATTAACAAATATATACATTTGAATTCAAACTTTTGCTTCCATGTTTATGTTAGTGTTGTTTGTATTATTAATTAATACTTTGTTTACCGAGCTTCATGTTCAGTTTTTATGAACTTCAGAATCAGAAGTTTTTAGATGTAGGGTAAAAACATTCCATAACTTTATCACAAAGTAAAGTTTATTTACAGTTCTAATTTGTACACTCGTACACTCGTTTGTTTTAACTCACAAAACTATACACAGCAATACTTATGGCGTAATAATATATATTAAATTTCTCAAAATAAAAGAAATAGAATCTCAAAGCCATTTAACTGCGTATTAACCAAAAAAGGAAAACATGAACACAAGACTGTTGCCATCGGCAACGTAACTTACAAAATATCAAAAACAAAGATAATAATCATGTAGAGTTTTAACCCAACATCCTCCCACCTAAGTTAAATTTTAACATAAAAGTTAACTTACAATTAATAATAGTCACAATTACAATAGCAAAATTATATAAATAGTTCACAAGTCCAGTCTATGAGGCATTTTAATGATACGGCCACTTCTAGTTTTCCTTGCCTCCTCAGAAGATTCAATATTGCAGTCAATTGATTGACTGGCTGTTGGTTTCTCACTTAATTTTGTACCTGCCAATTTTTCTCCAACTAGAAACGACTCTGATGCTGACACTTCTAAAGGATAGAGACGTTGTAGCGGTCTAAGCAACTCACCCCTCGCAGTTTTTAGTCTCACAAGTCTTGTAACACCATCTTTCCCGGGGATTACCTCTATTATTTTCCCAAGTGGCTAACTGATACGTTTTGTATTGTCGCTTCCAATTAAGACAACGTCACCAACCGCTACTTTGGCAGCTCTTTTATGTTCTGGTCTCTGAAGTAGAGCTCCCAAGTATTCCGATCGAAATATATTTCTTAAGGCCTCTTGTAAATTTTGACGATACTTAACACGTTGGTTAAGACTCCGGTGATCAATTCTATCACAGTCAGGAACACCACTCACTTTGATATCTTGTAGGAACATTGAAGGAGTCAATGGAACAAGCTCTGCGTCGTTACCTGCGACATACGTCAACGGTCTTGAATTGATTATGGATTCGCAATCACACAGCACCGTCGTCATTTGTTCGTAAGTTAAAGAAGATCGGCCCAGTACTCTTCTCAACAATTTTTTAAGAATACCGACCAGTCTCTCCCACCAACCACCCCACCAAGAGGCAGTCGGTGGGTTGAATTTCCACTTAATAGGATGAAGAGCAGTGTCACTTACAATAAGGTTCCAATCCAGTGCACTTAGCAGATTTGAAGCACCCACAAAATTGGAGCCATTGTCACAATAGATAGTGCTGCATCGTCCTCTACGGGCTACGAACCTGCGCAAAGCTAGTAAAAAGGAAGATGTAGATAAATAATCCACTAATTCAATGTGTACTGCCCGGTAGACGGCACATGTGAATAGACAAACCCAGGATTTCTTATTATCTCTGAGAAACAGTGGCCCCGCCAAGTCAACTCCACAGATCTCAAATACAGCAGCGTCTCGTATACGGTCCTCTGGAAGAGATGGAGTGAGAGTATCGAGCTTTTTTACAGAATGTCTCCTACAAACAATACATTTGGATAAGATGGATCTCACTGTCTTCCTACCATGCAGAATCCAGAATCTCTCTCTTAAAATGTTAAGCAGCATTTGAGTCCCAGCATGAGCATATTTTTCATGATAGTATATCACTATACGCTTTACAACTTCATGTTGAGATGGTAAAATTGCAGGCATTATAAAATCTTCACTATCTTGTCGATACAAAAGTTTTGTTTTCAATCGGATAATATCGTTTTTATCCTTGAAAGCTCCCAGAGTTTTTAACTTTTCATCCTTTTCATTAACGAAGCTTTCTTTCTGTATTATTCTGATAACTCTATACTCAGCTACAGAAATTTCTTCGGAATCAAGGCTACCATATTTTCTACTACTTCTCGGAATACGACTATTATTGATGAATCGAAGTAGCCAGGCAATAATTCTTACAGTTTTGTTGTAGTTCGAAAACTTATGGATAAAGGAACTGTCTATATTTTGAAGGTTCACCATAGATGATACTATTTCCTTTATCTTTTCCTTTAACACTTCTTCTTCATTTACTGAGAATTCTGATCTAGGCCATTCATCAGATGGGTAATACAGCCAAGGAGGACCTTTCCACCACTCTGTCTCCAATAATTGTCGAGCGGAACAACCTCTGGAGGGTAAATCCGCTGGATTGATCGACCCAGGTACATAATACCAATTTTCTGGTTTACTCACTAATCTAATTTCTCGCACTCTGTTATACACAAATGGTGTCCAGTTTTCGCTACCCTTTATCCAATATAATGCGTTACTGGAGTCAGTCCAAAAGAAGGTGGGAATATCTCCTAATTTTAAATCTGCTATAACTCTTTGCCACAGTCGGGTACCAATAGTGCACGTTAACAACTCTAACCGAGGAATTGTAATAGACTTCAGCGGAGCTACTTTAGATCGTGCTTGAACTAGTTGACATGAAGTTAAGTTCTTACTTTCACTCCTTAAATATATGCAGGTAGCATAAGCTACTTTGCTCGCATCACAAAAGACGTGTAAACTTAAATTGCAGGTATCATCAGGGTCTTTTATTAAGCATCTAGGTATAGTAACTTCTTTTAGTAGATTCAGCTGTTTCTCCACTTTTTGAATTTTTTAGAAATTGCTGATGGCAGCACTGCATCCCAAGTTGTTTTCATTTCCCACAGTTCTTGTAACATTAATTTCGGATATAAGGTCACTGGACAAGTATAACCAATAGGGTCAAAAATTTTGTGGACTTCTGACAATATTTTTCTTTTAGTAACAGGTCCATTATCTTCACAAACTTCTTTTAAATTTACAGAAAGAGTATCTGAGTTCAAGAACCACTGCAGGCCTAATACTGGGACAACTTTATTTTTTGTACAAGAAGCCTCTTTTGTTGAGGAATGGGGATAATTGTGCTCCCACCCTCTAAGGTCAAACTTCCTTTCTGACATAATATCTGTAGCTACTTTAATGAATTCATGCAATTCTGTCTCCGTTTTTACACTAGTTAGACAATTGTCTACATAAAAGCTGTTCTTAAGTTTCTGGACAATATCCACAGGGTATTTTGAGTTTCCAAGTTGTGCTTCCTCCAAAATCATTTCCAGATGATACTGAATCACAGAATTAAGTAAGAAAGGACTACTTGAAATTCCGAAGACGACACGACAATGTCTATAATATTTCAGTTCATTATTTTCGTCATACCAAAGAAATCTTAAATAATCTTTATCGCTTTCTTGTAGGCGAATTTGTAAAAATGCTTTACGGATGTTCGCCGTAACTCCAAAATTGTTCATCCGAAAACGTGTTAATATTGTAGGAATTAACTCAACAAGGTTTATCCCTTTCTCCAGGCAGTCATTTAAGCTTGGGAAAGCTCTCAGCTTTGCTGAAGCATCAAACACAGGTCTGATTCTAGTTGTGCTATTTTCTTTCACGATATGTCTGTGTGGTAAATAATGAGACGGTAATTGAATCTCGTGCTTAGGAATTTTTTCAATTATTCCTTCTTTTTCCCATTCTTCAAATATTTTAGTATAATCATCATATAAATTTTCTTCTTTCAACTTCCGTGCAGTACCTTCCAGTCTCTTTAAAGCCAAGTTATAATTATCAGGTAGTGGAGGGTGATCGGCAAGCCAAGGTAAATGTACCACAAAAAGATTGTCTTTGTCGATTTGAACTGTGTTAAGAAAATGCTCTCTGACGGATTCATGAAGGTCTTCTTTAGTTTTCTTCTCAGAAGGATCTGTAATACCGAGAGTGTCAAGAGTCCACAATTTTGTTATTGTTCGAGTAGTAGAAAGCATAGAATTAGCTACTGAGATTTCATTTACCTCTGAAGAAATCTGGGGTATACGTCCCATTGTGGTCCACCCTAAACGTGTTTCCATTGCTGTTAAACCACATGATAAGGATTTGTAACCACCGGTAATGATTTTTCCGGCTACATCGGCTCCTATTAAGATTTCAATAGGACCTATATAATCATCGTTGACACAAATATTATAGTCAGTAAGCTCTTTTAAATGAATCGCAGGTATTGTCGGTGGAACGCTCCCACAGATAACAGGTTGACTCAGTACTTTAAAATGACAGTTATAAGATCCATCGCAACTTGTCAAATATAAAGTAAACACATCATGCTTGCACACTCCTGTATTTTCTCCTCCGAACAGAGAATGCTGAAGATATTCATAGTCTTCCCTTTTATATTTCATCTCTTTGGCAGTGCTTTTTAAAATGTAAGAGCGCTGCGAAGCAGAATCTATGATGGCTCTTGCCTTCCGTTTTCTCCCATTACCTCTGATTAAAACCGTTAATGTTAATAACATAACACTAGGGCTTTTGGATATATTCGCAAGTGCTTGATCCTCTTTTGAAACATTATCTAACTCTGTAGTTTCTTTTCCGGTTGGTGAGAATGCTGGTTGCTTTATGTTACGACAGAGTAATATATGATGTCTTTTTCCACAACCCAAACAAGTTATCTTTGAATAACACTTACGAACTTGATGACCCGGTTTTAAGCACAGAAAACAGCACCCTGATTTCTCTACGAGATTTTCTCTATCTTTCATCGTCATTTTCCGTACCTTCAAACAGTCAGTGGAATTATGGAAATTGCGGCAAAATATGCACTGCTTTTGTTCATTCGAAGAGGTCAAAAGCTCAGCTGCACTAGCTATTTGACGAGTGTCCCCGTATTTGTGTCTATCATTTCCAGCCCTCTTCTCTTTGAACAATTTAAAATTACTCTTGGTCTCAATCCCAAAGTTTTGAGAGGCTAGGATTATGCGCTCCTCTGCCTGCACTTCATCTTGAAGAAAATCAAGAATTGAATCGAGATCAGTCTTTTCAGTAATTTTAGATGTATTTTGATCCTCCTCCTCATGTGATCTATGACTTACAGATCTATATCGTTCCCAAGCTAGAAGCGTTTCCTCAGGTAAAGCAGATTCGACAAGTGGTAAAAGCATCGACGCATACTTATCTCTCGTTACCCCTAGTATTTCAAGCGCACGAAGCTTTGTTTCTAATAAATCATAAAGATTTCTCAAAGATTTTTTCGACATATTCTGCTTTTGGATAACCAATGACAGAAGATCCCTAACATACACCTGTATAAGTAGCTCTTCTCTCCCAAAACGTAATTTCAATTGTTCTATTGCTTTCTCATAACTATTTCCCCCGGGTGGAAAACTTTTAATTAACTCTTCGGCAGCACTTCCCTTCTCCATACATTGGGATAGATATGCAAACTTATCATGCAGATCTAAATTAGGGTCTTTATTAATTTTCTCAAACTGCCCCCAAAAACTAACCCAGTTCCTTAGATTTCCATTAAATGTAGGCAATTTTATTTTTGGGTAACGTAATAACGTATTTTTCTGAGAATCACTACAATTCGAAGAAACGTCTTCTCTTTCTGAAAGCAAAAGCTGACTCAACTTAATCTGTAATAACCGCCAACGGTCTATATAACATTCGGATTCATTGATCTCTTTTTCAATTAAATCATCTGTAATGTTTTCAGAATAAAGAAGCTGTTTAACATTTTCTTCAGAATTTAGCATTAGCGTAGCTTTCTCCTCAATAAGTTTCAGTTTAATTATTTTGTCAGAATTTGTTAAGTTTGTTTCTTCAGTATCGAACTCGTTACAAGCTTTGCTAAACAATCTCCTATGCTGAGTTCTAATTTTCTTTGCTGCTTCCATATCAACTCAAAAATAAGACAAACAAAACAAAACTTACTCGATAATCAGCAGCCGAGTCCTGTCGGCGGACGCCAGATGTTCAGTTTTTATGAACTTCAGAATCAGAAGTTTTTAGATGTAGGGTAAAAACATTCCATAACTTTATCACAAAGTAAAGTTTATTTACAGTTCTAATTTGTACACTCGTACACTCGTTTGTTTTAACTCACAAAACTATACACAGCAATACTTATGGCGTAATAATATATATTAAATTTCTCAAAATAAAAGAAATAGAATCTCAAAGCCATTTAACTGCGTATTAACCAAAAAAGGAAAACATGAACACAAGACTGTTGCCATCGGCAACGTAACTTACAAAATATCAAAAACAAAGATAATAATCATGTAGAGTTTTAACCCAACACTTCATTCGAAACAAATGCAAAAGACTTCTTCTACAGTTTTTTCCAGGGGAAACTACCGTAATCGGGCCCAAAGCCAATCGGAGCATTTAATATCATTATTGTAACTGTTATAGAGTTAAAACAATTTTTCGCAAGCTTTATTGTTGTTTGAGACCAGCCTTGCCTGTGTATCTGAATGGGGAAAAGTGCCGTATCCTGTGCCGGTTGGCGCGATTGGCGAAAAAATTAAACATGGTGCCAAAAGCATCTTACCGAAGCATCTACTTTAAAAAAAGCATCTTACTAAAAGCATCTACTTGAGCATCTTACCAAATTTTTCCAGAGAGCGAAAAAACATGTTTTTCAAATGTTTACAAACGTAGTTTTATTAAACCATGTTTTTGAACCATCTTAAAACATAAATACGATGCTAAAATAAAATTTTATCGCCATTTTCGAAATTTTAATAAGTAATGAAAATACATAAACAAACATATTTAATAAACCTAAGAGGTATTTATGGGATAAATATTTGTTATTGTCAGGGGGAAAATTGTAAAACATTAATAAACGAACGAAAAACATACCTAAATTAACTTTTTGGAACCTCAGGAAAAAAATATCTGATGTAAATAGCATTTAAAATCTTTAAATGGAGAAGTGTTCCGTATAAAAATGCAAAACATTATAAGCTTGATATATTTTTGGAACAGCTGTCGCTAGCGCACTGGGATTGGCGTGATTTTTGTTTGCGCCATTTTGGACAGAAAACCCCATTTTTGAGAACCCGTTAGGCCAAGATTGCTAAAACAGCATGCTAGTTTGATTTTATTATGTTATAAAACACACACAATTTTTATTTTAAGCACACAGAAATTATTTTAGGCACAGATGTCATATACGCACCACATTGGTGCGATTTTTCCCCCGCCAATTTGGCGAAAACTTTGTTTTTGAATATTAGTTACAAAGGTACTTCTCTATTATCCCGTCGACCACTTTATGAACTATTTGATGACATAACAATCACGTATAATGCTTCTGACATCAAGTAAATGGGACTGCATTTTTGGCGTTTAATCTTACAGTTTGGCGATAGTTTTTTGTTATGAAAAGTGGTCGACGGGATAATAGAGAAGTACCGTTACAAAAAGCATGCGATAATAAATGAACAGTTATAAATAATAAACATAATAATATAAATATCCCAATAAATCGTAAATATTAACACTTATTAACACATAAACAAAATAACCGGGTTACCATGTTTGGAATAAAATTGCCATTTTGTTGCAATCGTGCCAATGTGGTGGGTATATGACAGCTTTACCTTATTTTGTTATACAACACACACCGTGATTAATTTATTATAAAACACACAATATTTAATTTAACATAAAAACACAGAATCTGCCCGACCGAATTGCTACACGAAGCAAAATCTCACCAAAATCACCAGGTTGCCCACACATAACATCGCCATTTTAGTACCAAAAAGATACCCCGGTGCGCCTGCGACATCTGTATCATCTTTTTTTAATGTTTTAATATTTTCGAAAGCATAGATAAAAAGGTAAAAATCTCATTCCCAACTGCCATTACAATTAGCATATATATACAAAAAAAAAAATTTACAAAACATATGTTTACATAGTATTACATCTGCAAAACATAACTTTAGAAAAGGTAACCGAAAGACTGAAGATCGCAACAACCACGTCGAAACACTTATCACCAAAAAATAACTCGCCAAATCTACCGGCACAGGATATGGAACTTTTCCCTCTGAATGCAGAATATTAGTTTTTTTTTCTTGTACGATGGGTGATTATAATATAATTGTTTCATTTCACATACTACATACCGTTTGATATATTGGTACTTTTATGTTATCCTGGCGCAGTTGATAAATCGCCAAATATTGTTCCTATAACATTTTCATATTGAAATCATTTAATTTAAAGGTACTTACGTATTATCCGTGCCAGTTTTAAGCCAACTGCGCCAGGCATGGAGCCAATATTACTAATTATAACAACCCTTGTATAATTTTTCTTGCTACATGGTACATGCCTGGGAATAATCTATAATATTATTCTTTCTTATTTACTATGCTATTTACCATTTATTAATTTTACTAAAATAATGTTATTTACTATTTTTGCAATGTTATAAATTTAGTAAACATATATTACATTTTATTTATTTTATATTAATTACCATTTTTAACTATGTTATTTGATAATGTTAAATTACTGCGTTTGAAAACATGATTGGCAATGATAAACAAGAATGGTACTTGGCAACCATTTTTGGCGATCAATCTCCTGGCACGGATAATACGTAAGTACCCATTTAAATATAAACCTTTCACTCATGTAATTTAAAATACATGCCTTTCATTAATCCCATTTAAAATGCTAAAAAAAAAAAAAAAAGAAAGAAATAATGCCATAAATCGAAACCTTTTATTTAAAGACCAAACATTTTTTTTTTTTTTTTTTTTTTTTTTTACACACGCGAAATAAAAAAAGCTGCTATTGCTGAGATTTGCGCCAAATCTCTAATACCAAGTCTACTAAGTTATTGCGGGGTTTTTCTTTCAAACAGAAAAAAAAAATCAAGATTAATTTTCGATTTCTACTAAATTGAAATATATTTTATTGTGCTGAATGTTAGTGCGTGCATATTTTTTTGCTCCATGTACTCCATGAACTTTTCAATTCCGATTGTCTACGAAAATCTCCCGCCGCGCCGGTGAAAATGACGTACGCACAAAATTTCGTGACGTATGTACTTTAATTGTGCTTTTTTATCTATTTTTTTAATATAATTTCCAAACGGTTTGACATTTATTCTTGGTAATAAATAGACGTCGTTATCACCTTTATAGGTACCTGCTGTAAAAATTTGAACGAAATCCGTTAAATATTTTTTGAGTTATGCTTGACGAAAGGTTTTAATATCCATCGTAGCTATATATGGGGCAAAGTAATACTGCGCTGTGTATGAGTCTTCGTTGCACTCAGACAATTATTTTGATATTCCAGTGGCAACGTCCTCCCGTTTATTTGGCGTTACAGTTTGGCGATAGTTTTTTGTCATGAAAAGTGGTCGACGGGATAATAGAGAAGTACCAAAGCATTTCCTCAGATTTTTCAAAACTGTTCCATAAATGTCTTAAATACATAAATCAATATTTGGTATACCACTTTTTTGCAAGCGTATGGGAACTTAAACATCGGATTAAAGTTTGTGGTCCAGCAGCCATTTAAGTGACGTCAGACTTCACTGGCTTATTAACAGCTTAATGAAATATTAAAAAATAAATGCTTACAATTTTTATGAATGCTAATGAACTGTATTTCTAAATGGAAAATAATCCTTAAATTACGTAAACTACTGGTGCTCCGATACAGTACGCATACACACAGCCATGATTAAACAAAGTAAACAAATAAACAATAAGTGACGCACGCATAAAAATTAAATAAAAACCTGATTAAAAGCTCGATATTTTTTCAAAAAGTACGCGCAAGAAATAAATTAACAATCGTATTTCAATTGCATTATAGGATGACGTCATCTGATAATGCAGTATTTTATTTTGGTGGCAACAATAATTTGAGTAAAATCTTTCATTTCTTTTATAAAAACAATGCCGATTTAATTTTTATTTAACAGTAATTTTTAATCAAAAACATGTTTTAATGAAATGTTAAGTGTGCTATGTCAGAAGCCTGTTCAAACTCCTTTCATATGCTATCTCCTTCGTCGTTCTGCGTTTCGTATTTTCTGAGAAAAAGGGATGTTGACAGGGGAAATAATGTATGTGATAACAAATACAAATATATACTTTAAACTTATATGAAAAAGGATACAGAATAATGTTGAATGTTTTTAGACACTTATTCTTATTAAATCACAACATTTTTTATGCTTATAGGCAGTTAAAATTTTTGTTACAATGTCTGCTGAAAAATTTTTATTTTTAGGATATTTAACCGCTATTTCTCCAATCTCATACATTTCGCGTACAAAGTCATGACGAATGTCAATATATTTAGTGCAAGAATAATGATAAGTCGGATTCCTTAATAATTTTTGAGCAGACTGGTTGTCGCAGAATATTAAAGTAGGTGCAGACACTATCTCAGGAGAAGGTTCATTTAAGAACAGTCTGAGATGAAAAGTCTCTTTAGGAACCTCTGATAAAACCATGTATCCTGCTTCAGTTGTGGATAATGCAACAGTTCGTTGCTTTATTGATTGTATCACTTTGAAAGATCAGTCCCTCATCTTGCATACCTCTTAGGTATCTTAAAACTCTTTTTGCAGCTATCCAATGAGATTTGCCTGGATTGTTATTGCATTGACTTAGAAAATTGACAGCATCTGTTATGTCAGGTCCAGTTGCTACATTAGAGAACTGAATAGTTGACGATACGGAATATTATTCATTTCAGATTTTTCTTCATCAGTTTTAGGACACATATCTTTAGTAAGCTTCCCATTGTTGTCAAAAGGAGTAGATATTTATTTTGATTCTTGCATATTAAATTTGCTCAGAATATCTTCAATATGCTTCTTTGGAGTAATTTTAATACTGTTCCCGTTTTGTATGAATTCTATGCCCAAAGAATAGTGTAAGAGACCTAAATCTTTCATTTTAGATGATTTAGCTAATTCATTTCAAATATATTCATAATCGTGTTTACATTTTGTAAGAATCATGAGATCATCAACATAAACAATGGTAATCGATTGGAGATTTAGAAAAATAAACAAATTTATCAGCATTTAGTGATTCAAACTTCAGTTGTTTTATCTTTCATCTAATTTTCCGAACCACTGTCGACCTGATTGTTTTAATACGTAGAATGATTTTTTTTAATAAACAAACTTTGTCAACATTAGAATCATATTTAAAACCTTCAGGTAACTTCCTGTATACTTCTTCAGTTAAATCACCCTTTACATAAACCATAATATTGGAAATACCCATAATATTGGAAATACGGATAGTGTAGTAAAAATCATTATGGAAGGTTATAGTTGTGACAATATGAATATTTGAAAGAAAACATTTTACAGAAAAATTCTTTTGGAAAAACAAAATTGAAACATCAAGGTATAAAATACTTTGAAAATACACAATTAAACCAAAAAAGAATATAGCCGCCATTTAAATCTAAAAGTTAACGTAGTCTTTTAGCGTGTTCGTGGTGTTTCAGAGGATCACGTGCATCCAGAGAGCTATATACGTAATTCATGTAAAATGAGAGAAAATGTTATATAAAAAGAGGGGCAGCATGTGTTTAGGAAAACCAATTGTAAGGGAAGGGTCGTTAAACTATGGATATAGAGATATAGCTTCCAAATGGTAAAACTTTTACCGGAACCGGTTCCGCCGTGTCTGATTATCAGCGGAGCAAACTTTAATCAGTATATTTAAATAGAAAGTTTCCCTTATTTAAGCGCCTTATTATTTCAAAATTTCTGTTATAATTAAGTGAAAAATAGCTATTGGTTTTTTTCTGATAAAGTGTCAGGGTCTAATAGCCGTGTTTTTGGCACATGAAATAAGACTAACATTCGATTTTGTTATACTGTCTTAATTATTTCCCTTTTTAATATTAGAAGGTTTATCTTGTATGGTTTCAACAATAGTTTTTGCATTTTGTTCGGATTTATATTATTTATACAAGCTCAAAGTTCGCATTATTCATAGTTTTTTATGAAAAATACGCAATTTCTGTGTGTGCACGAAAGTGTTGCACTATTGCGCTCATATAAATAATTGAGGTATAATTAGGAGAAATTGCGTATTCTCCATCAAAAAGTACGAATAATACGAACTTTGAGCTTGTGTAAGTCATATAAGTCCGAACTAAATGAAAAAACTATTGTTGAAATCATACAGGATAAAACTTCTAATATTAAAATGTAAAATAATTAAGTTTGTACAATAAAATTGTATTTTAGTCTTATTTCATGGGCCAAAAGCACGGCTTATTGACCCTAATCCTTTGCTCCGGTGGTAGTCAAGCACTGCCGGTGACTACATAAACAATTCTCCTGTCAATGTCAGTGAATTAGATTTGTAACACCAGTAAATTTTAATAGAAATTTCTGACTCATTTAATCGCCTTCATGCAAAATACCTGACAGAAATAGCGCATAAATTTCTATTTGTTTTTACCGGCGGAAGTATTTCTTGCTGTTAGTCAGACTCTGATTCGATGTAAACAAACAACAACTGCCAATTTGTGACTATATCCTTATTAATTAACTCGCAAAAGGTACCCACAATCTGTCTCCTTCAATTTACTCAAAACTCTATTGTCAGGAATATGAGTAATAAAGAGTCTGAACCACAGGAAAGAGACAAAATAAAATTCAGCTCTAGGAGTGAGATTTTTAGACCTGGACTGATTATCATGAGTTTTTACTTTTAAGAAATAAAAAATATCATCATATTCGAATGTGA
Source organism: Maratus michaelseni (assembly GCA_963931845.1). Taxonomy (NCBI): domain Eukaryota; kingdom Metazoa; phylum Arthropoda; class Arachnida; order Araneae; family Salticidae; genus Maratus; species Maratus michaelseni. The sequence goes on along the minus strand of OZ007589.1, from coordinate 26,018,712 downwards.
TTTTAGTATAACAGTATTTACATTTTCTCAGTTCAAATAGTCAGGAAATTTTATGCTTTATTTGTAGCAGAACAATTATTTAAAAGTCATTTCGAAAAGTTTGAATATTTTATTAACTTCCAGGAAATCTCAAAAATACACTAAACCAGCAAAATACACTAAAATCTTTTTCCTGGTTTATATTTAAAGATTATAATTTCTTTTTTTTATTAAATTAAAAATGACAGATGTTGTTTTAATAATAGTATAAATAAACTAAAACTTTAATTAAAATATGATTACATCCTTATTTATTTCACTCGCAACCAGTACCCACGATCTGTCTCCTTCTCTTTATTTAAATCTCCGTTGTTAGGAATATGAGTAATAAAGAGTCTGACTCAGAGGAAGGAAACAAAAGAAATCGAAGAGTGGGATTTTTAGACTTGAAGTGATCATCATTGTTTTTTACCTTTAAAAATTTTAAAATATCATCAAATTCGAACGTGATTGTTAAACGATATTTTAGTATAACAGTATTTACATTTTCTCAATCCGAAAAGTCAGGAAATTTTATGCTATATTTGTAGCAGAACAATTATTTAAAAGTCATTTCACAAGTTTGAATATTTTATTAATTTCCAGGAAATCTCAATAATCTTTTAAACAGCAAAATTCACTAAATTCTTTCTTCCTAGTTTTCATTCAAAAATTATAATTTATTTTCTTTAATTAAATTAAAAATGGCAAATGTTGTTGTAAAAATAGTATAAATAATCCGAAACTTTAATTAAAGTGAATTAAAATTACTTTAAAATTTATAACATGGTAAAGTGTTCTAGAATTTAAAAAAAAAATTACATTTCTATTTATTTCTATTTAGAATATAAACAAACATGGATGCGAAGAATTTGTTGACAAAAGTAAAAAAAAAAAAAAAAAAATCCGCCTTTGTACTTATATTTTTCATTGTTTATTTGCATAAGAATTCTCAACCGTTGTTGCTAAGAATATTTTTATTTACTGTAATGTAAAATGTCAATATCTATATATATGTATATATATTTATCTCCAAATATATTACCTTGTCAACACTGATGAAATAAATTTAATTTTCATTAAATATGTCGCTTTTGTCATTACTAAATCACAGATAAAAGATTTTTTTGATGAGTAATTTTGAGGTTTTGTAGGAGACATTTGAAATTTAATTTATAACAAGATCTCTTTACAAATTAAGTGAAAAATATATTTAGTTGAAATGAATTGAAGTGGTAAACTCCAACTTGTATGACTAATGAAAAGGCTTTTTTATAATTAATAATTATCATAGATATTTCGCTCTTAAATGTAACAGCAAAATAATCTTAATATATTTGACGCTTCAGGCTAGTAAAAAAAACAATTAAAAGCATTCAAAGTGTTAATTAGTGTGGCCCAAGTACATAAATCAAGAATTCTTCTAGTTAAGAGAAACCAAGAGATTTATTGCTTTGCTTAAATAAATTAAATTCATTTTGAAATCATCAAATAAAAAAATAAAATTTTTATTAACGTATATATATTTTTTTCAACTGAAAGAATTGATGTAAAAAAATGCAATCATAAATATCTTTCAATAATTCATTAAATTTTTCTATCTATAGTTTTGATTTCCGCTTTAATGTATGTAAATTGTACTTCAGAAAAAAAAATTCTGCAGTAAGAATAGAAATCGTATTTAAAATTTATTTCCTTTGCTTTAATTTCAACCAGAAAATTTAAAAAAGGACACATTTTAAAATATATATGATCAGGGATGCAAAAATGTAGGCGCCAATGGGCCCATTCCCACCACTACATTTTTAGTATTCTTCGCCTAATAAGAATACTGATAAAATTTACACGAAGTATACTAATAAAATTTAATGGTGGGAATCAGCCCATTGGCGATTAGATTTTTGCACCCCTGTATATGATGGTTATGTTTTCTGCTTCTCAGATTAAATAAAGTTATTTAGAGTTACCTATAAGTTTAAGAATAAAAGCACGCATAATTAACTTTTAAAAAAATGGTGTCAATTGAGATGTAAAGAGCTGGTGAATATAAAAAAAAAAAAACCTTTCATTTGATCAAATAATTAATAAAGGAGAAAGAAAATAAATAAAACATATTTCAAAAATGTATCGTTGTGTTTTCTTTACCATCCAAATTATTCTACTTAGCTAAGTTTGGATTTTGAAACAACCTGGTACTGTATATTGGATTTTGAACCAATAACATATGTTTTGTTCTGAAAAATTTGACCAATTTGAATTCAATTCAATAAAATAAGCAATATTTATTTTTAAAAATTAGATAATAAGCTTTTACTACTCTAATAGTTAATTCATAGCTGCTCAGTTTTATGTTTTTGTTACCACTGAACTTTCATAATATTTTTGCAGCTCTAAATCGCAGGTTTTGATGATTAAATAAATTAAAATTCATCTTTAAATTTTAGTAGTAAGAATAGAAGCATGAAATTTGGCAGCTAAGGTTATTTTCAAAACTATTCGTCAGAAGAAAAGTAATTGGAATACCGCCCCAAAAAAAGACTTATTATGTGAAATATATAACGAACAAAAGCCCTATTGGTTACGTATTGGATAATGAACTTAATTTCCATTATATATGTTTACATATCAGCCGTCAAAATATGTATTAAAGGAAAAAAACTGCAGGAAATAAAACTTAATTATTCAGATTACGTTTCGAATCAAACCTGATAAATATGCAGATAGGAATATGAAATAATAAAATACTTCTTTAATGTTTTCATGTTGAGCATTTATTAGAAATTTTCTAACGACAAAATGGATTAGTAAATATATTATTAAATTTTCATTATTATTATTCAAATATATTTACATTTTGATTGAACATTTCAAAATATTATGTTTTGCAATCAGAAAATATATGCATTGTCATATGAGATGCTTTTAAAGATATAATTTACTATCCAAATGTTTTTTAATGTATTTCGTATAGATAAAGACAATATCCTTGTTTAGGAATGATGTAAATGTTATCCATCACTTGAAAACTTTATGAAAATACCACTTATTTTATTTCAAATCAACATAATGCGAAATCATAATTTTAAATTAATAACGATTTTATTGCAAAGAAATTATTAAAGCATATCTTTCACTCACGAAATATTTAATATTTATATACATATGTTATAGTTTTACAGTAACTTAGAGATAAAAGTTAATTAAGCGTTCTTAACAAAATATATTTTTAAATAACTCATGTTTTGGTTAATATATATATATATATGCAGAATATATATATATATATATATATATATATATATATATATATATATATATATATATATATATATATATCTTTATATATATATATATATATAATTTAAAATGCAAAAATAAAATATTCAGTATAAGTGAATAGGCATTATAATGCAAACTTTAATTAAAATATGATATGAATAATCCATAATGTTTCCATTTTCGCAGACAGTAATTTCATTTTACAATATTTTATTTTAATTTGTTTTGCTCTATCCGCAAGGAAATTAATCTTCATTATTGAAACTGCATTTGTAGTTTGCTTTTAAAAACTTATTTCAAATAAAATATCTGGATTGCAATACTTCTTTAAATGAAATAACTATTCATATTTTGAAATATATTTGAAGCGACATCAATAAATACAAAAAAAATATAAAGAAAGAAATTTTCGTTACAAATAAATAATTTTAACTTTAAGAGAATGTTTAATAGGAAACGTTTTTGTTGTTTTCATTAAAATACATTCATTTATGAACATCGAACCAGGGTTCATGATTAAGTAAAAATTAATTAATATTTTAGATGCTATTTATTTCATAATACCAGTTGTAACTGGCTATCTGGAGTGGTTCTTTGAAATTGTTATAAATAATAATAATAATGATAATAATAATGATGATGATAATTAAAATAATAAGAATAATAAGAATAATAATAAGTGTAATAATAGTACTAACAGTCAGGTGTTCAAAAATCTAGGCGCCAATGGGCTGATTCCCACCATTACATTTTTAGTATTCTTCACCTTATACTGATAAAATTTAGGCGAAGTATACTAATAAAATTTGACGAAGAATACTAATAAAATTTAGTGGTGGGAATCAGCGCATTGGCGCCTAGATTTTTGCACCCCTGTTAATGGTAGTAATATTAATAAAGAAGTGTGGTTCTTTCGAGATTATTCTTCATTGGCATTGTCTACCTTGTACATGCATCTATAGTAAAAAGTTCTAGTAGAAGTTCTTAAACAAGGAAACAAAGAATTTTTGTGATTCTTCTTAACGTTTGGGTTGCACCTCCAAAACTTTGGCGTAGCACAAAATTTTATACAAAATTACACAAAATTTTACACAAAATTTTTCACAAAATTACAAGTTTTGTATTGAAAGAAGACACTCGTGACAGTATTTAGACTGATGTAAAAAGGAAATAAAATTCAAATGCAAATTAAATATTAGTTCATTTTTAGGTAAAAGAAATATTTTTGGATATCAAGCAGATTTGTTTTCTTATGAAATGGTCTTTACACAACGAATGGGTACAACTACAAGAGCATGAAAATGCTAATTCATTTTGGAAAATATATGTAAATAATTTTTTTACATATTATTTTGGTTATGTAAGTATACTAATGTACAGCTTTAAAACTTTTCTGCTAATAGTTTAAGTATTGAATTTCTATCGTTTTCAGTCAACTGTATATCGATTAAATTAGCGTAAAATAATCCCCAGTGGGATAAAGTATGTGTGCATTCAAGTGTAATTGCGTCTCCAAGCTTCAATATAATCCATTTACTTCAAGATTAATATCGAGCTTGCCAAAATGGTTAAATAAATGGCATTGACATTATCTGATGTAAAATTCTATATGAAACAACTTACACTGTAATATAAAGTAGATATAAAAATGCTATGTAATGTTAATTATTTGTAATAATAAATGTGTGAGTACATCTCAATTTAATTTTATCATGAATGTGTTGTACAAAGAATTGTATTAAAGAATCGTATTAAAGCATTTATAATCTACACTAATGCTGCAAATATATTTTGGATATTATATTAATAATCGTCTGCATACACTGTTCGTATTTACAACGTGCTTTATTGTAAAATAAACATATTTGCTTAAATTTCTTCTAATGATTTATTATCAGTAGTAGATATATGACATAATATATCTACTACTATTATCCATGATTAAATTGGATTTAATGTCTTTAAGCAAAATAACTTAAATACAGAATATGTGTATTCCGCTATATTTATTTTGTTTCTTAACTACATACATGAATTTATTATTCTAGATAAAAGAATTCATAATCATTCAAATATAAACGAGTTTCTAAAAGGTTTTGAAAATTCCATATTTTGTTCATTATTAATGCTACAATAAATGTAGAAAAAATATTATTGTTCTCAATGAAAGATTTTTTTTTAATAGCATAGTTAAATCTAATTTATAATCTTACTGCAAGATTTACTCTGAGCCAGTTTAACATTTTCGAACACAGATAAAATTATTTATGAGTTCCATTTATCTGTAAAATAAGTGCATATTTTAGAAATATTTCTCTGTTCTTCATCCAAAAAAGGCAGTTAGTATGGAATGGAAGTCGCAGTGCTGATCTTTCTTCAGTTCATTTTAATTTTAATTTTCCTGTTGTTTAATTTAATTTAATTTTATTTTATTGTTTTGTGAGAAATTTACAAATTAGGAATTTTCTACAAAATAGATACGACAACATTACAAAAATAATTTCATTTTTTTAATCTGGATATTAATTTGAAGTTCTCTGTGAATTAAAATCAAATATTTAAAAAAAATGAAATACAAGTTATTTACAGGGTTCGTATGCTTTTACCACAACTTTTAATATAATTTTTCTCTTTAATATTGAAATAGCAGAAATTGCAGACGCCTCGTTTAATTGCAGGATTTTCAATAATTCTCTTAATCTAGTAATGCAAAATAATCTATTAAAAATTATGGTAAAAGAGTACGAACCCTGTTTTAAACTGAAAATTAAATTAAAACTTTCGGAAAATTAGATTCAGATTTTTTATCTGATTTATAAACTGTTTAAAAATATTTAAAATATTAAAAAATATTTTATAAAAAGAAAAAAAAGTTGTATATCCAAAAGTCACGGATAGATGATTAGCCAAAATATGAAGCATGTATATGATGTTTGTAACGAAATACAATGAGTGAAAAACAGCAAGACAGCGTCTAACAAGCTTCAGCATCCTCTAAATTTAAATGGCCCTTTTACAGTCTTGAGTCCTTCCGTCGTGCGAAAGGTTTACAGTGCTTTTTTTTTTTTACCGTACATGTAAGAAATCTTAATCAACAATGACTGATCTGGAAATGCTAATACACTGTCAGCAACAAATGAAGCATTCAGGTGCATCCAGGTTTTATTGACCGTCTGATTTGCATAAATCTACTTCATAAATTCCGCTGACCTCTATCGGAGAATTTTATAACTATAACTTATAAAAAATCGTTTCTCACCTTTCTACCATTTATACAAGCCTGAAATTTTTTATAATCATAAAAAAAATAACATCCGAAATTGTAGCGAACTTTTTATGCACCAGGTGTATAATAGTGCATTTCTTAAACATATATACTTTATTTTTTTCTAATTAAATTAAATTCCATATTTTTTAACACTGACCGAAATTAATGAGTAACCAAGATCATATCAATGTTATAAACAATAATTAAATAAATATAATCTAATTTTATTCGTTTCATTTTATTTTTATTTTTTGAAATACCAGACATTCTATTCCCCAACTTGATAAAATAATACCATTGTATCCAATGGTTGGAGTATCGTAGTTGATATTTTTCCAACAGAGCGAAAATATGCCGGGACCAAGCTCGAACCTGGGTATTTTGGTTTGCCATACCAGCGCTCTCCCTACTGAGCTATCCCGACGATATACTGGCTGGCATATTTCACTCTTATTTGCTGGAGAAGGCTGTGAACTGCAGCGCTAATTTCATTCATCCGAGCTATAACTATAGCATTTTTACATGATGAATCTGAAATTGCACGGAAACGCCTGTATACCATGTAATTAGGTCATAATGAACAGAGGAAAGTTATTATGCCAGAAAGGACTGAAATATGCCAGCCAGGGTGTCGTCGGGATAGCTCAGTAGGGAGATCGTTGGTACGGCAAACCAAAGTACCGAGGTTCGAGTCCGGGTCCCGGCATATTTTCGCTCTGTTGGAAAAATCTCAACTATGATACTCCAACCGTTGGATACAATTTACCTACTTGAATATACTTTCCTCTGTTCATTATGACATAATACCATTGTTTCAGGTAGATTGAAGCATATTTTCTATTTCAAATGTAGATACACAACTTTTTTTTATAGTTTAGGCATCTTACAAATGTCAGAAGTTAATAAAGGTTTAAACATAATTATCTTAAAATGTATTATACGCAATGTCTAAAACTTTAAAAGAATGTTGAACGTAGACTAAAATTTTGAATTTTGTTTCTTGAAAAATTAAATATAGTTAAATTTTGTTAATTTTGGGGCATAAATAGATTTTTAATATTGTAAGAAATTATGCATTGCTTTACCCAATGCAGTGTTGCACATTTCGTGGAATACTTTATTTTGAAATATACTAGTATTTCAGTATAGTAGTATTCATCTTTTGTAATAATATATTAAAGAACTCAAATATTACTATTCGTAAATAGCGGTGAATATTTGTTTAAAATATGTCTGATAGACTGGTAACACTGAAATAGCATCTGCTAACTTTTATCGGAATCCATAAACAAATAATTTAGAAGTGTAATTAAAATACTGTACTATTAAAACATAAGTTGTAGTGTTTGAATTCTAAAAAAAAGTCATAAACTTCGGAAAAATTAAAAATAATTTAAATAAATTTCAAGAATATTAGCTGAAATAAAAAAAATATGCCAGGCCATATGATGTACAACCAATGTAAATATATATATATATATATATATATATCATACATTTCATCACAAAATTTTCACAAAGAAAAACCAAAATAGCCAATCGACTCCAAATAAAGACTTCTTTCATATTATGTTGAAATTAGTTAAAATAGTTGAAATACTTATCATTAAAATATAATGTTCGGGGTTCATCTTCATACTGAATTTGTACCAGATGGTGAAATATTGGATGAAATTCCTAATTTCGACATTTTATTTAGTTTCTTCGGTAAATTCCGCTTTCAGATACCAAACGGAAAGGTATTCGGTCAAATAGTGAAGGATTAAAATCTAGAAATTCTAATGATAGATTCATTTTTTATCGTTGTACAACAAATTGCAATGCGGTCAGTTTTAAAAGGAGAACGGAAAACTACTTGGTTGTAAACTTGATTAGCATATTTGAAGTGCTTAGAAATCAATTTTTGTTTTTTAAGAAATATAAGTTACAATTCACATTCTTTTCGAAATTTAATTTCAAGAAGTTGCAAAGTGATTATATGAACTACTATAATGAAAGAAAATTCTGATATTTTCTTACCATTATGAATTTGTTGTATAAAGAATTATTTTACGAATCATCTGTTCATTTTAAATGTTGAGAAGAAATATTAAATTTTTCTTTGATAATTCTTCTTAAGTTAAAATAAAAGTGGTTTTAATATTTTTAAAATAATAATTTTAATAATTATTTAATATTTAAAAATTTTAAAAACAGGACGGAAAACTACTTGGTGGAATAAATTGTAAACTTGATTAGCATATGTGAAGTGCTTAGAAATCAACTTCTATTTTTTTTATAGAAATATAAGTTACAATTCTCATATTATTTTCGAAAATTTATTTCAAAATAATAATTTTAAAAAATTATATGAATGATTAAAGTGATTATATGAACTGTTATAATGAAAGGAAATTTTTAGAATAATAATTTTTAAGATTATATTTTTTTTATATCTTATTCTTTTTTTCTGTTATAGTTTCTTTTTTTTTAGCATTTAAAATATTTCATTATTGCTATTCCTCAGCCAGTCGGTTTATTTTAGTGAACCTGGTATGAAACATAATTAATTCCATTGTTGTGGAAACTCGTATACAGCTAGAACGATATATTTGGCGATATGACCTGCTACCTGCTAATGGAAAAATGCCTTAAAATTAATTTATGAATTTGTAACTAATCTCTAAAAATATTTAAATATATAACACACCTGCGTACATAATTGTTATAATTCTAGAATATCAAGAAGCATATCAAAAAATCAATTATAAAATTCCATCTTTACATACCTGAATCAAGCTAAATAAATAAGTTTAAAACTAATTCTGACTTTTTTTTTTTTTTTTTTTTTTTTTTTTTTTTTTTACATTCATGAATTTGTTGTACAATGAATTGCTTTACGAATTTTCTATTCAATTTAAATGTTGAATATAACTACGTATTAGATATTTTATTAATGAGCTCGTACTTCCCTTTTTACTATTTAAAAATTATTTATTATGCAATAAAAATATTTACTTAAATTTATACCAAAGATTTATGATCAACGACTTTATTGCCTTTAGCTTCTTTATGCAAAAGTAACTTAAGAAAACATTATGTATATCCCGCTATGTTTATTTTGTTTCATAAATATGACACTAAATTGATTATACTAGGTAATGTACTTTATTATCGTATGACTATAAACGTGTTCCTAAAAGGTTTTGCATATTTTATCTTTTGTTCATTAATAATGTAACAAAATAATATATAGTAAATATTTTTCTCAATAAAAATATATTTAAATAGGGGACGATAAATTAACTTATAGTCTTTTAGCGATAAAGTAAGTAAAGTGTTTTCATTCAGTACGGAAATCGCTTTAAATTTATTATCAAAAAAAAAAAAAAAAAACATCCGGATTGTACAAAGGAATTTTAATAGTTTTCTTTTTTATAACAGAGGAGCTATTATTTCTTTTTTATTTTCTTCTATATAAACATATCAGAAGAAATTCATCATGGAATTTTAGACTTCCGATTTTGGATAGATTTACACATTTTGGGATGCTCTGAACACGAATTGACTATTTTTAGAAAAGGTCTGTATTTCTGTTTGTATGTATGTATGTGACACACATTTTGTTGACGATCTATCTCAAGAATTAGTGCATCGAATTTCACAAAATGTCATATTATGTTGGACGTTCACATGAACTGCGACTGATTAGGTTTGGGTGTATATCGCACAACAGGTGCAATGCTATGCTGTGTTTTTCCCGATTCCTGTGATAGCTATACCTCGGCATGTAGGGGATGGAATTTCATCGAATTTAATATTCATTTAGACCTTGGTACATGTAAGTGCTCATAGAAAACAGAAGATAGGAACAAGTAAATTAGAGGTCAAAGAGAAATCAATAATAGTTCATTTTTGTAATATTTGAAGTGACAGTGCCAGGTTTAGCTTAACCTTCTGACCGCTTAACTTTTTTTTTCAAAAGCCTTTCGACCTATAAACAGGGTGTATAAAAAATCCTTGACATATTTTAAAAATGTATAAAACAAATTATATACAAGATAGAAACTAGAAATTCACGTATGTGTTACCTGAGATATTAGAGTTTTTTTAACATGGTCAATAAATTTCAATATGTGCTCCTTTCGTGGTACAGAACATCTAGTCGATAACCTATCTTGGCCCATGTGCATTCCAACATCGATTGCGTGACACAGATCCCCAAATTCTGACACTGTGGTGAATTATCAATTCCATTTAAAAGAGTGCATTGCGTGCTTCATAAGAAACTTCGCCTCTATGCGTATAAAATGCAGGTAGCGCAAAATTTACAAAGTAATGACAAACCTCGTCGTTCTGGTTTCGCTGTGCAAATGCTCAATTATCTGGCAGATAGCGATTTTTTTTTTTTTTAAACATCATTTTCACAGAAGAAGCAACATTCCATGCACTGTAAAAAAACTCAGAAGCTTTTCGGCAAAAGGCGTTAAGGTTTACGGAAATTTATAGTAAACTTTGTGTTCTCCCCAGTTACTTGTTATTTCGGAATCGTTACACGTATTTTCGGAAAAATATTCAAAGCGGTGAATTATTCTGAAGAAGTCAGAAACGTTACATTCCATACCGGAAATGTTTTCGAATAGGTAGAGTAAAATGATGGTTACTGAAAAATTCGGAAATGTTACACTCATTCCGTGTAAAGTTTAAAAATGGAATTCGAAATGAAGTAATATTTGCGCATGCTCATCTACTCCGACCTATTGCACATGTCATTATCACGTGATTTCTATTGTTCTTGAGAGGAAAGACAGCTTAAAACAGATGCAGATGCAACGTATTTATATGAGCTGTAAGTATTCTGTTTTATAATTTCTTTTATTTGAGAGAACAATATGCTTTTTTTTAAAATTAATATTATCAGATTCTATTTTATTGCATATTAATATTACATTTGCAGTTAATCTTTTGTTGTATACACAAAGTTAAATAACTCGTTCGATAGTTTCTTTATAATCTTGTTCCATGAATCTATAATAAATATTAGATATCTGATTGATGAATAATAATGTAGTACTAGTATTAATGAATTACGGATAGCACCGTATATACGTGTTTAACATCTTTTAGTTTTGAGATCAGTTCCGTTTCATAACTTTTCTAATGATGAAATGTATCGTTTACATGACAGAACAAATTCCTAATTTCACTTATACTATACGTTTTTCCTTCATTTTTTATGAATCAGATATTTATAAATAAATATAATTGAAAATTTGATTTATAAATCTATAAATAATTCTTTTTTAAAATCCGGTCTCGTGAATTCCATGCTGTAAACAGATACATATGCATTATGAAAATGCTTTATTTCCCAAAATAGATGTATTATTTTTAGTACCTTTAAATAAATATATTTTTTAATCTTGTACGTATAGATATTATATCAAAAGATTTCGTATCTGTAAATAATTGTTTTATTTTATGAACTGTATACTTATAAAAATATATTTATTTTCTCGGGTTATCTCAGCACTCCACAAGTTATACGAATAAAATAATACCTTTAAATGAATATATTTAGAAGCATGATAGTTGTAAAACACTATATTAAAAATATTTACAAACAGACAAAACATTTTTATCAATATATCTATTTATAAGTATACAATTCGTGAAAATAAACCAATTACCACATATATAAAATATTTTCGAATAGTATAACTATTTACAAGATTAAAAAAAATGTTGAAAGGTATTACTAAAATCTATCTATTTATAAGTATAGGGAAATTAAATATTTTCATTGAGTATCTATTTAGAGGATGGAACTCATGAGGCTGTATTTAAAAAAAGAATTATTTATAGATCCATAAATCAAATTTTCAAATTTATTTATTTACAAATATCTGATTCATAAAAACTGAGTGAAAAACGTATAGTATAAGTGAAATTAGGAATTTGTTCTGTCATATAAACGATACATTTCATCATTAGAAAAGTTGTGAAATGGAACAGATCTCAAAACGAAAAGATGTTAAAGACGTATATACGGTGCTATCTGTACTTCATTAATACTAGTACTACATTATTATTCATCAATCAAATATCTAATATTTAAAATAGATTCATGGAACAAGAGTATAAAGAAACAATCGAACGAGTTATTTAACTGTGTATACAACAACTTCTAAACTTGTTGTACTTGTAAACTTGTAGTAGGTAAACTAAAGAAGTTTCCAGACGAGTCAACTCTGTTCCTACAAAAGAAAATTTGGAAGCCTCTCTTCAGTAGAAGGACATACTCTCAAATTTGGAGTTATTTTAAAATGACAGAAGTATTTGTCATAGAATTAAGTTTTTTCAAAGTTTATTTCGCCTGCATAAATAACTTTAAAGTGATATCTTGAGTAGCAGTTTAATAATAAAAGGTGAATAATAAAACGAGTTCAGAAAAATATATGTTTCACACCAGAAATTACAGAAAGGGTATGATATTGCCAATTCTAGAGTATAATTCATCTACACGATCATATTTCATAGGATCATTTCTACAGTATGACTAGCGAGTTCGCTCACCGAACTTCGCAGAAAACCCAACCACGATGATGTGGAGTGGGGAATGTAATATATATATGTAATATATATTTCTTTTTAAAGCATATTGTTCTCTCAAATAAAAGAAATTATAAAACAGAAATACACAGAAACATTTCCAAAACACACAGAGACATTTCCGATGTATACAAAAACATTTCTGATGTATACAGAAACCTTTCCTATGTATACAAAAACATTTCCGATATATGCAGTATCGTTACTGAATATCTGACTGAAATATAAAGAAACGTTTCCGAAATGCACGTAATTGTTTCCAAAAACATTTATGAATATCTGACCGAATTATGCGGAAACTTTTACGAATATCTGACTGAAGTATGCGGAAAATTTTACGAATATCTGACCGAAATATACGGAAACATAACAGAACCGATGGGCCACATTGCTGTCCCACCAGATAGAGTAACCTTTCCGAGTTATTTTTACAGTGTGTTTCTGGCGAAGTAAACGGCCACAATGTTAGAATTTGGGGATCTGTGTCACGCAATCGATGTTGGAACGCTCATGGGCCGATATAAATTATCAACAATGTGTTCTCAGAGACACGAAAGGTGCACATATTGAAATTTATTGACTGTATTAAAAAACCTCTAATATCTCAGGTAACACATACATGATTTTCTAGTTTCTATTTTGTATATATTTTGTTTTATAAATTTCTAAAATTCGTCAAAGTGTTTTGATACACACTGTATAATCGACCAATGTCTGCTCTATTATTACGTATTTCAAATCATCATGTATTTGAAATATGTAATAAATTTATCGCTTAAATTTTAACTCTTTGACTGTCGAATTTTTAAAAACAAATGCTTTACAAATTGTGTGTTATATAAAATTTTCTACAAATGTGTTACCAGTATAAATCGCTGGTAGTATCAGGGTAACAGTAGTATTAGGGTTAAGAAGCTTAATATAGTTTGGCAAATTTGGATCTCGAGACAAAAATGCATGTTATCCGTTGAAGAACACAGCTGGAGATTAATATAAAAGAAGGAGAACGCTTACAGTCATTTAAAAAAAACACTTTGGAAGATTTGTATAAAGAATGAAGAACAAAGAAAATTGATAGTCACAAAAGAAAAAAATATGATTAGTTATTATCTAATTATTTGGAACTATAATCGTTATATCCCCTTACCCTTCAAATTGTATTATATTTAAATAACGAAAATGTATTGACACTGTTTTGTAATTTATAATAATTTTGATGATTTAGTGTAAAGATTTCTACCTTGAAAAGAATTTGTTTAATTATATGGTGGAATAGGAGGTTATTTACAAAAAGAACACAAAAATTTCGTATTCACCCACCATAAAAATCGAATTTCGATTCATTCTTCACAGATTTAGAGGATTTACTTTAATCATAGATAAAATAATGGCATTTTTCTATAAAACATTTATCCAGGGTTGCTTTGAGTTTGAATAAATCAAGCTTTATGCATCTTAAAAATACATTATGTTTAACCGCTCAAATGGTAGGACTTTTGTATTCTTATTTTTTTAGAACATAAATCGTTTTAAGAAGCTTAACCTGTGTTTTTTCATGTTAAAAGATATTTTATAGCTATAATATAGAATAGTATAGTTTTTTTATGGATGAATAATATCTTTAACTTTCCTTAAACTATTTTGTAACATTTTTTTTTTTTAAGTTCGATAATAATTAATACTTTATCATGCGAAAAAGAATAAATATAAATGAAACAAAATTATAAAAATATACAATCTGAAGAACTGATTAAAAAATGTCCTAACAAGCTAGTGTGAGATATTAGTAATATAAATATCTTGTTAAACAATAGAATTCAAATTTAAATATATCATGCATGGTTATTGTTGCAGACCAACAATATTAATCCAGTCCTTTAACAAATGCCAAAAAAAAATAAGAATCGGCATAAAATTTATGAAAATCAGGTAAAAGTAATATACATCAAAGATTATTCATATTGTGACATCCATTGTGTATATGACATATATTGTGTATATGAGTATCAAGTTGCCAAACCCTTGAAGAAATAACATGTGTGGTGATGAACACAACACATGTTATATAGAAAGTACAGAGCTTTAAGTAAATGATGACCGATAGTGAAAATTTAGAAACAGACACCACTGCATGGGAAATGAGAAAGAAAAGTTACAAAAAAAAACAGATGTCAGGAAAGGGAAACAAAGAAAATACCAAAACCAAATAGAAATAAATGTTTACGTGCGAGAAAAGCGATAAATTACGAAAACAGAAGTATAGTGTATTTTTATAGTAAAAAAATAACATATTTATTATTATTATTAATATTAATATTATTAAGTTTTTTTTGTTTCTTATATTTACTCTTATTTTTTATGTTTAATTCTTACGTTTTCTCCCTTTTGGCTTACGCTATCCGACTTGCTTTACTGGATTCGCTCCCTCATCTCTTTTACCTGTTTATGTTATACCTTATAGAAAATTGCCTCGCTACTCTTTTATGAGGGTACTTTAGTGGTCGAGTGAGTTTTTAGATTTTGCGTGCGATCATGGCGTCCTGTATTCTAACGATTGTGCGTGAATGAGACCTACTCTGTCATTCCTATAACTTTCGTAAAATATGTCTGAATATCCTAAAATCTGATTTTCGCTGTTATTTTTGAAATGATGTAATAATTATCTCATCATTGCCTGCTCATGTACCTGTGGTTGCGTGGCTGCAACATATAATGTGTTAGGAGATAAAATGGATAGATTTGTAACGCATATCGCTTTTAAGATACTTTAGTTCTAGATTTTGAGCGCATCCTAACTTCGAGAATTCAAGCTATCCACATGTTTCACTTCAAGTGTAGGTCTCAATTAGCTACGGCTGAGAGGTCCGCTAATATGGTAATAAGTTGATCTTCGTATTACGAATAAAGGATTATTGGAACCGCGAAGTCTATTTTATAGTGACATTGTCTGTTAAAGTGAATTTTCTTAGGATCGTGCAGAATGGACAGTGACTCCAATTTGTTTTAAATTAGGTGATGTGAATTTTATAGGTCTTTTAGGAAAAGGATTTCCACCTTGTAGTCTTTAATGAAATTGAGCTTGTTTTTGATCGTCTTTTTCATAATTCTCCACCTACCTACACTGCAAATTCCCTGTTTAACATTATAAATAAACGACTTTTTTTCTTTTAGATAGACTGTGTCGTTGCCTTCTTTCATGTGAACAGCCAGTAAGAGGAGCTTACAACCTGCCTTGCTTTATTGCTGTACGTAGCTTTTTCCACATGTGATGAAAAACCATGTCAATTTTTGCGATTCAAAAATAATTATTTTTTATTCGTATGGAGTTATTTTATATTTCACTAGCGGCCCGTCTCGTCTTCACTCGGATGGACAATGTGTCTGCATCCTTGGATAAATGTCTTATGCAAAATATCTAATCAAAAATCAGCAGTAGTTGTCTTATTCGTTTTATCTTCCATAATCGGGTTCATTGCCGATGTTGGCGAAGAAATTGCTAAAATGGCAGAAATACGTGTTTAACTATTTTTAGCACATTGGTTTAGCTGTATTGTATGTATTTCATTTTTGTAATTTCCTTGTTATAATTTCCTTGTTGTAACTAATGTCGTGACTTTATTTTTGTAATAGTATTTTTGCAAGATTCATTCTTTTTTTAACCTAACCCCTCCCCCCCATTTAACCCCCTTCGGGGGTGAATTTCAAATTTTACTGAAATATGTTTTTAATCATCTTTTAGTAGAATCGTTTACCTGAATTTCTTGCTCCTACCTAAAAATGCTTCTGAGATAAGGAGAAATGACCAAAACTTTCTACATCCCCTTTTTAAACCCCCTTCAGAGAGGAATTTTCAAAAATTCTGTATTTTTACTTGCCTAGGTCATAACAGCAATCTGTTGTACAAATATCGTGATAATGACTCTAGCTGTTTCAGATGGGCGTTGATGAGTCAGTCAGTCAGTCACGCGTTCTCTCTTTATAGTATAGATTATTTTTATGCCGGGCGATCTGAATAATTTATTCGACTTAAAATCAAACGAGTTTACTGATTCAACAGGTATACATGTTTTATTGCGTTTGTCAATAACTAAATAAACAAATAAACAAATAAATAAAACTGCATTAGTTTTTTTTCGTTTTGAGCAATCCACATAAAATAGGATTTCTCCTTAAAAATCACAAAGAATAAATTAATATGTCCCCTACACATTTGCCGAATGGAATGAGAGATATATTGAAATATAAATAACGGTCTAAAAGAATTTAAATATATTTTAAATTATTAGCCAAACGTCGTCGATCATAGTGTGAAATATAACATAAAATAAAATATAGAAGAAAATATTACTCACTTACTGCTAGATTCCTAATATAATGAAAAAATAAGTTCTGATAAGTTCCAAGTTTTCTGATAAATGTAACACTACTGATTTAGCGTTTCTCTTATTTTGTCATAAATGCGATGATTAGAAAACATGGACGTTTTCTTAATTAAATTTCTCTCTCATTTTACCTTATTTTAGTTACATCTTTTTAAATAAAAACGAATTCCTCGAAGTAATGAAATATTTTGACGATGACAATTTACGATTACAAAATAAAAATTTATTACTCTCATTTGTCAAGAATTGTTAAATCTCTTCATATACTTCAGGCGAATTTTAAGAGATTTTGCGAAATTTCATTATGCATTATTTAATTAATTTGTGCAGTATGTTTTTTTTTTCTGAAGCAAATCAAAATTTTTGGTCTTTCTCGAATGCCGCATTCCAAATGAAAAAACAAAAACAGAATAACAACAAACGTGCTAAATTGTATAAAAAATCCAAATATGTAAAAAGTAACTAACTTTTTGCTTATGTCAAAGGAAATAAACAGTAAATCTATTATTTTATTTCCACATCGGGTTTTATTTAAGCAAGTTTAAGTGTATATTAAACAACGACGTTTGTATCTACATATTTTTACTAAATCTAATCTAAAAGTATAAATATGTTACTACAGTAGAGTCCCGCTATTCTGAACTAATATGGACCGAACAGTGTTCGGTTTAGCGGGAATTCGAAATAGGCGGACTTCATTAATAATAATCAACGTAGTGATTTGTTAAGGCGTAAATTAAGTGCGGGACATCTACTAGTGTCAGCTCTATACAGCATTGATCGGCTCGTAGTGAACAGGTTCAATAAAAGTGAGAAGGGAAGGGCAGTGACCTTCGACGACTCATCATCCCACCCTACCTATTCCTCTCCCACCCGCGTTCCAATAATTACTACCAGAGTTACTGCATTTCCGTTGCCACAGAGTATTAGCGTATATATTCCGTGTTTTCGCCAACGTTGACAAATAATTTTGAAACTCGCCTCCCGGTCAGTGTTTACTCTAGCGGAGTTTGATGAACTGAGTGTTCTTATTGCAAATTTATTGTGAAAAAATGTAGTTCCGAGAGTATTTCGTTACTACTTTACAGAGTCACGTGACTTTTTTATTTATGTTCGTAGTCCTTGGCGTCAACTGTGCAACATTAAACACGGCAAGTAAACGAAGCCGTACTTCGTGTACTTTAAAATAAAAAGTTGAAGTGTTAAAAAGACTGGACAAGGGAGAAAATGATACTAAATTATCACTCGAATATAGTGTTGGAAAAGCAACGATTAGTAACTGGAAAAAAATCACCTTAAAATTGAGCCGTTTTGTTGTGCTTTAAGTGAAAAACCTCTTGAAAAACGGCAAAAAATGACTGTGTCTTCATATGAAAAACTTGACCAGGCCTTTTTCTTGTAGTTCACTCAATAAAGACAGAAAGAAATTCCCATTTCTGGTCAATTGGTAAAAGAAAATGCACTTCAACTGAACAAGCTCGTGGATGGTGACCCATCATTTTCAGCTAGCTGAGGTTTTTTGGATCGTTGGAATAAAAGACACGGAATAAGACACATCACGATTGCTGGGAAGAAACTGTCAGCTGACAACGAAGCAGCTGTGAATTACATAAAAGAATATAAAGACCTTGTTTCTACCCAAAACTACTCACCGCAGCAATTTTACAACGCGGATGAAACCGGACTGAATTTTAAGGGTTTTCCTACCAAAAGTCTTGCTTTGCAAGAAGAGAAATCTGCACCAGGGTTTAAAATGGACAAACAACGTCTAAATGTCGTAGCTTGCAACAAACTAACTTCCGCTGATGGTAATAGACAAATCGGCGAAATCACGAGCGTTCAAAAGCAATAGAATCAACTCACTTTCTGTGTATTATAATAATTTAAACAAGTAATACAAAAAAAAAGTTTAAAGTCAATTCCTACTTTTTAATCATAAATATATAAAATAAAGACGTGCAGCATTAATGTCCCACGTTGTTATCTTTATTGAACATTATTTTATAATCATCGTTGTGGTATTTTATTTATGTGGCATCACTAATTTGAGATAAATCTTTCATTTCATTTATGAAAACAATGGGAGGAATTTTTTCCCCCATTTAAAACTAAAATTAATTAATTAAATTTAATTAATTAATTAATATTTTAAAAAACAGTATTAACATAAAGTTTCATCCACGACAAGTTTAAAAAATATTATTTGAACTTGAGTGGATGAATAGAAAATATTTTATTAACGATTGAAAATTTGAACAAGATATATATAGAGAGAGAGTGGGAGCTAATAGTAGAATTTAAAAAGAGCTTGGATGGAACGCGACTTGTTGAAGGGATGGTTCGAGCACCAATTTGTCCCTAAAGTGACTGAATTCAATGGAGAAATGGATTGTATAATCATGCTCTTATCATTATAGACAATGCCCCGTCGCATCCAGAAGAAACGGATTTTTTTTTGTGGAGACAACAAAGCAGTTTTTCTGCAACCGAATGTTATTTAAATACTTCAGCCTATGGAGCAGGGTATGTTGCAGGCCATTAAACACAAATACAGAAAAATGCTGCTTCGCACCTTACCTAAAGAGGATGAAAATGAACTCACAATCCTGCAAAAACTTAAGAAAATTACAATAAAAGATGAGATTTACTGGGTGGATGAAGCATGGGCAACCACTAAAAGCGCAATACAAAGATCATGGGAAAATATCTTACCTACATCGGAATTTGTTGAAACAACTTTTACACAAGTGAAAGACTGTAACTTTCTTCCACTAGTCAAGACAATCCCTGGCTGTGAAGATGCAGAAGAAAGCTGTGTTCAGGAGTGGACTGCTGTTGACGACTATGGCCACCAGGAGTACGGAGACGAAAACATCGTAGCAATGGTTGCAGAACTCATCAGCTGAGATCGACTCGGAGGAAAACGAGGAGTAGGTGAACGCCCAAACTTAATTCATATCACACACAGACGCGGCAAATGCTCTTGACCTACGCTACGTCGAACAACATGCTTCAGCAACACCAAATGATGTTATGTTCTAGCGGCGATGACGGATTTGCATCCTCAAGTCGATTCAGTGCTTTCATCAGAAAAAAAATCACTGACTTTACTTCTTAAGTGTGTGTAAATTAGTTATTTTTTGTGTTTAGCAGTGATTAAAAACGATTCTACAGAATTGTATGAATGGAGCCGACATCTACTGTAAGTAACCAGCTTTCATTCAAATTTGGTTTCATGCGTTTTTATCAAGCTTAGGCTCTATGTATGTCTCTATTTAACTACTTTGTATAACAATAAATGCACGTTTTTTCACGAACGTCTTTTTTAATTTTCCCTGTTTTTAAGTTTAAAAAATCGGTATTTTTTCTGAACTCTGTTCGGAATGGGCGGATTTTCGAAATAGCGGGACTCTACTGTACTAATATTTTGAAATTTCTTAAAATGAATTTGACTAGAGATAGTACCGTAATTTCCGGCGTATAATCCGCGGAACAAACAATTCTGTTTCAACCCAGAAATTTTATTTAATAATTGAAGTCAAATATTACTGCGATATAGTAAGCTACATTTTATAAAATTCAAACCATGGCACAGTGGGGCGTTTTGAGGATCTAGGTGGACAAAATTATTGCGTTGAAGTTTAATTAGTTTTTGCTGGGTTTTCGAATCTATCAGTAATAAAATAATCAAACAAAGATAAATATTTGGCTATTTTAATAATTTGTATTATTATTATTATTATTATTATTATTATTTATATTATTATTATTTATTTATATTATAATTTTGTAATTTCCTTGAAACTACACATGTATTCAAAGTTTCAGCTCAATCGGATAATTAAAAGTGGTTTAAAATTGACTTGCAAGATTTGAATTAAACACTCAAACACACACTTCAAGTTAATATAACATAATTATTCGCAAATTTTCGCAGGAGCTTTCTTAAGTTTTCAATACTTTAGGAATGGTACTTTGATTTTAAAAAATGGTTATTTCTTAATAATGCTTAATACTGTATTAAAATTCAAGATGAAGTTTGAAAACAAGATGGCGCTTATTTTCAAACAACAATACGTTAAATCTTGTGACAAACATGTGACATATGTCCAGTAAACTCCTGCTTTCAAATAAAACAGAAAAGTCACGACTTGATTTCGAACTTACAGAAAAATAATGCAACTGTTGAAACTCCCTCAAACCAACTGCCTTCTTTACGGTCGTAGTTTACCCACACATCGGATTTTTTTGACAAAACCCGTACGGATCTCGACAGAAGAGACGTTTGGCTATCATACCAGTATACGCGGTCTTGTTAAATTCCGAGATAATCGGAAAAATGAATTTTGTCCACCTAGATAATCAAAACGCCCCACTGTGCATGGGTCGAAACATGATTGTTTGATCCCCGGATTATACGCCGGAAATTACGGTATTTGAAAGGGTGAAAAATAAATGAATTGACGAAGTATAAAAAATGTATTAATTAAAAAATGATTTTACAAAATATAATTTATTTATCGTTTATGTATATACATTTCATTTCGCAATATTTTAACAAAATGATACATTTAAAAAAATTATCTAATATTTTTAGGTTTTGTTTGTCTGTCAATATATATGTCTGGCTAGAACAAAAGATTTTTGAATTAGATTTATTTTCTTTTATTTCTTTATCTTATAAAATCTTTATTTTAGTGCACCATATATATTATTAATGATTCTAATTAATATATATGTGTCGGTACCATAATGAAATATTCTCAAAAAATTTTCATAGATTTTGAAAAGAATTAAAAACACAAATTTTTCTCATATGTGCATAGCTACTGAAACAGCGTATTTTAAATACACGGTGCCATGGATACCTTTCAAACGGAAGTCCATTCTTACTAAATGACAGAGTTTCGTATTGCATTTATGCTCCGATAGTTATAACAAAAGCGACCAGATAATGGAAAGAAAATAGTTTCTACTTTTGTTCTATAATAAAGTTGAATAGAATAATGATTCCCTTCTGTGCGCCATTGATCTCAAATAAATATTAAACACCATCAATTTTTACAAATAGTTAGACCGAGATTTAAGAAGATTAGTCATTTTATACTGTGAAATTCGTTTGTTGAAAAAGTAGTTGTCAAATCTCTTTTAAATATTGAAAATCAATTCTTATTAAGATTTGGCTGAATATCATAAGACTAGCCGGTCTTCGCCCGTCTAAGTGCAAAGTACACTGTTAAAACTACAGGTGACACATGGCACCCAAAAGGGGTGAAAGGCTTGTCTCACTGGTGACACCCCTAGGGGAGCCAAAATGGCACCCTTAACTAGGGTGAAAGGATGGCACCCCTAATACAGGGTGCCCCAAGGGGTGAAAGGATGGCACCCAGGGGAGAATAGTGGCACCTCTACTCTAAGGTGCCCAGCGGCACTCCACAAATGAAAGCATCTCCCCCCCCCACCCTTGTCTAGCAATTATATTGAAAAGAGTTTGTGAATTCTCATACTTAAAAAAGAAAAGAAAAAGCTAAACATATATAATTATAATGCAATGTTTAACTTTAGCTGCAATAAACTGATCAATACTTCATTTTCTCTGTTGAAATTTATACAAAGTTAAAAGTTGATCATCTCATGTCAAGGGTCGATCCCGGCAAAATTTGGGGCCTATTCAGAGCTCCTTCACAAAAATCTATTTAATAAAACAAGCTCCTTCACAAAAATCAATTTTATAAAATGGGCCCCTTCAGAAAAATCAATTTGATAAAATGACACCTTCCACAAAATTTCTTTTAATAAAACAAATCCCTTCACAAAATTCCTTTTAATAAAATAGGTCTTTTCACAAAATTCTATTCCATAAAAACATACTATTTTTATTAATTATTTATTATTTTGTTATGTTTTAAAATGTGCAATTTGTAAACAATCAAGTTCACCAGAAAGGAAAACAAATAGGACTTTAAAAAGTTTTTGTTATGTTAATAAATGTTTGGTTCGAAAGATTGTTTTCAAATTACACATTTTAAAACATATCAAAATAATGAATAATTAATAAAAATAGTAAGTTTCTATGGAATAGAATTTTGTGAAAGGGCCTATTTTATTAAAAGGAATTTTCTCAAGATACCTGTTTTATTAAAAGGAATTTTGTGAAGGGATCAGTTTATGAAATAGATGTTACTGAAGGGGCCCAATTTATTAAATTGATTTTTGTGAAGGAGCCTGTTTTATTAAATAGATCTTTGTGAAGGAGCTCTGAAAAGGCCCAAAATTTTGCCTGGATCGACCCTTGACATGAGATGATCAACTTTTAACTTTGTATAAATTTCAGCAGAGAAAATGAAGTATTGATCATTTTATTGCTGAAAAGTTAAACATTGCATTATAATTATATATGTATAGCCTTTTTTTTCTTTTTTAAGTATAAGAATTCTCAAATTCTTTTCAATACAATTGCTAGACAAAGGGGGGAGGGAGGCATTTTGTGAAAAATATAATAAATTTCACAAAATGCCCCCCCCCACACACACAAAAAAAAAATAACTTGCATCGACCCCTGCATGTGCAGGTTAATATCTATGAGAAATGTATTATATACATCATCAGGTCATTTTTGTTACCTTCAAAACCGGTTAGTATTTATTACCATATATATTAGTATTTATTACCATTTTAAGTTAGATGTAGTAGTACAGAGATATTTATTTATCATTATTATTTTAAGAGGGGAAAAAAATCTTCTAGCTATGCGAGTTAAATATATTTACATAAATCACTCAATCATCTAAGCCATTCTTACATCCAACCACACTACTGTGAAATGTTCCAGTGTTTTATTATTATTAATATGTTATAGTACAAGAGACTCACAAAACATTTTTCAAGAAGACACATGTATAAATGTCAAATATCAATTCAGGAATTACGATTTATTTATTTTGTTAATAATTTATAATATGTAATGAGGTATATTTTTAGTTCATTTCATCATCAAACACAAGCTCTAAAAATTTCGATAGTAAAAAGTATTTGATTAGTAAAAACATCTGCAGAAATTTATATTTTATCAAGTTTACTATTTCTTATGTTACAAAGTTTACTATTTCTTATGTTACAAAATTTATTATTTCTTATGTTACAAAGTTTACTATTTCATATTATCAAATCAACTAATTTAAAATTGTCAAATATTCAAATTAATACGTTTCAAGTTAGTAAAAATCAATTCCCTTTAAAACTTGTAAATTCTTTAATTGTTTACAAATTGTTTGTTTATATATCAGAAAAATAAGAAATTAAACTATTTTTTTTAAATATAACAACTTATGTTTCTCTCTCTATATTTTTTATTACTATAATAATGCATCATTAAATTTATTTCTAGATTGTAAACAACAAAAACTGTGCGAGAAAATTCATTAGATAAAAATATGAATAAAATGAAATTATTATAAGCTCTGCATAAATAATAATTTAAAAAACAAGCAAATAGGTGAGGCTACATCATTCTACTTTCACGAGATACAAATTTCAACTTTCCACATCAAGATTATAACTTAAAATGTCTGCTTGAAAATAATGTGTGGAGCCACTTGTAATACAACATAATATAAAATCTTTTTATAATAATAAAACATAATATACAAACAACACTGAAACATTTCACATACCTGTATATAAAGAGTGATTCTTTTTATTGACTCCCCTGGTTTATTTATTCTAAATAAATGTCGTTATTTAGTTATTATATTAATAACTATGCGGCAACGATTACGCAGCAGCGATGCACTGAAATTCAAAGTCAGCCATCTTGTTCGATCTCCCCTATGATTTGCGAAAAATGAGAGGAAACAAGTCAACAGCTCATGAAGAGGAAACGAATCAGCGCATGCACAAGATACCAGTCAAATGGCGGGGTGAAAAAGTTCGAGCAATATGCATTGTACGGCACCCTAATTAGCTTCAATCACCCAGTGAGTGACCAAATGGCACCCTAATCACATTTTCAAGCCTGTACGGCACCCTAGCGTTTCAAACGGCACCAGAATTTCACCCCAGGTTCCCAAAAGGCACCGAATTGTCACCTGTAGTTTTAACAGTGTATCGCCCTGATATCGCTTGGGGCCCAGAAAGCGCATTTTATATGCAACCAGAAAAATATAAATAAAGTACTTTAAATTAAAAGTATACGAAAATAACTAATAAGAATATAACAAAGCACTTAACTAAAGATTTCGCGACATATTTTTTTTTCATGAGCCTTCTGACAAAATATTACTGGACCCTAACCGTGATTATCTAGGGGTGGGGCTCAAATAGTACTTTGTATCTGGGCCCACTCGGAAGCGACCGGCTAGTATATAATAAAAAATCAGCAATAGTTCTGTTTTTCATCTAATCTTCCGCAATCGGATTCATAGCCGATGTTGCCCATACACCCGCTAGCTCTAAAATCGCTGAAATACATGATTACTTTTTTTTTTTTTTTTGTAGACTTGTGAAGCGGAGTTTCACATTCTTACTTAAAACTGCTGCTGAGATATGGCACAATTACCTAGAATTTTTGACACACAGTGTGACCCCCTTGATGAATTATTATCTAAAATTGCTGAAATACATAGTTACCTATTTTTTAGTACATTTGTTATCCTAAATTTCACGCATTTACCTATTACTGAGATATCGCAAAATAACAGGAAATCCGACCCTCATTTAACCCTCTTTAGTGGCTTAATTTCTAAAATCGCGGAAATACATGTTTAACTATTTTTTAGTAGATTTGTTATCTTGAATCTGTGGTTTCAAGCTCATAACTAAAAATGCTGCGAAAATTCGAAATGACCTCAAATTTTCGACCCCCTTAATGGGTGAATTGCTAAAATCAGTGAAATATGTGTTTAAATATTTTTATAGCAGATTTGTTATCCTGAATTTCACGCCCTTATCCAAAACTACTGATGAGATATGGTGAAAAGGTCAAATCATCAAAAATTATCGATCACCCCGCCATTTAACTCCCTTAGTAGTTGAATTTCTAAAATCGCCTAAAATGCATGTTTAACTATTCTTTAGTAGATTTGTTATCCCGAAATTCACGCTCCTAACTATAACTTCTACTGAGATATGGCAAAATGGCGTAAAACATTCGACTCCCATTTACCCCTCACCCCCTTAGTGTCTGAATTTCTAAAATCGCTGAAATACGTGTTTAACTATTTTTTCAGTAGATTTGTTATCCTGAGTTTCATGATTCTACCTATAATTTCTACTGGGATATGGCAAAATGACCTAAAATATTTGACCTCCTATTTAACCTCCCTTAGTTGCTGAATTTCTAAAATTGCTGAAATATATGTTTATCTATATTTTTTGTAGATTTGTTATCTCGAATTCCGAGCTCCTAAATAAAAATGCTGCTGAGATATAGCGAACAGGCAAAATGACATAAAACGTTCGATCCCCCATTTAACCCTCTTAATTGTTGAATTTCTAAAATCGCTGAAATATGTGTTTAATTATTTTTTTAGTAGATTTGTTATCCTGAATTTCACGTTCCTATCTAAAATTGCTGCTGAGATATGGCGAAAACGCGAAATGACTAAAAACTTTAGACCTCCATTTAACCCCCTTAGTGGTTGAATTTTTAAAATCGCTGAAATACGTGTTTAACTAACTTTTAGTACATTTGTTATCTTGAATTTCGCGCTTTTAATTAAAATTGTTGTTGAGATATGATGAAAAGGCAAAATGACCTAAAACTTTAGACTTCCCATTTAACCCCCTTAGTGGTTGAATTTCTAAAATAGCTGAAATATGTGTTTAGTTATTTTTTTTAGTAGATTTGTTATCTTAAAGCTCGCGCTCTTACCTAAAGCTCCTGATGAGATATGGTGAAAATGGGAAATCATCAAAATTTTCGACACCCCATTTAACCCACTTAGTGGTTGAATTTCTAAAATCGCCTGAAATACATGTTTAACTATTCTTTAGTAGAATTGTTATCCCAAATTTCAAGCTCATACTTAAAACTCCTGGTGAGATATGACGGAAAGACGAAATTATCTAAAACTTTCGACCCCCCATTTGATCCCCTTATGCTGTGAATTTTCCCAAATCCTTTCTTAGTACGCGCCTACATTGTGTAAAGAACATGTCTTCCAAATTTCATTGTTCTAGGACAAACGGTTGAGGCTCGACGTTGATTATGAGAAAATGAAGCTACTCCTTTATAAGTATAGATGTATGTATGTATATAGGGGTGAACATAAAGTCATTCTATAATTACGAAAATATATTGCACAAAAAACTATTGTACTTATGTTTATGTTCATTACTTACCCATCATACGTAATATAGGGCATATCTTGTAATCGTTTTGAAAGACGAAAACAAATTTTTTTTGACGTATTTACACGTTTTAGACACTGGAGATTCCGAAAAACATATTTTTAGAAAACACAATTGCCGTCCGTCTGTCTGTGTGTCTCTGTGTGTGTCTGTAAACGCTCTATCTCTCGAACAAATTGAGATAGAGACTTGAAATTTGATATGTCACAAGTATGTAATAATGGGAAGAAGCTTATTGAATTTCAGCAACTTCGATTATCAGGAACTATTTTTTCGGGCTCTTGAAATATTCGTTCTGATAAAAGGTATATAAAAAGTTTCGAAATTGTTTATTTTAAGGAGTGAATATAAAAGACAATAAAAAAACACAAATTTTGCATAAAGAATAAAGTCGATCGGATATTTAGTTGCCGAGATATTTGAAATCATATTTTCCACACTCTCAGATTTTTCATGTCCCATTCAAATTTCAATTCAAATATATATTATAATTGGAAAGGAGACGCTTAATCCGACGCAGTAAACCGTTAGTTAATTTGATTATCAATTTTGGAATTATAAGGATGTTTCTTTTACGCAATTCAGTAATAGAGCATTTAAAATTTATGACGTCATCAAGCCACGATTTTATTCGAATTGCAATAAATTTTATAAATAGTTTACACATGCTTTATTTTCGTATTTTATATTATACATATCCATGATGGGTAAGTATTACGGTGGTTCCCACGACTAGTTTTTGTTGCCATTGTTTTTCAGCCGACACTTTCACTTTCGAAACTAGCTATAAAAATAATTTTAAAATATTAAAATACAAGCGAAAAAATTGAGAATAACGTTGCTGTTGATTTAATATTAGTTTGAGAGTGTCTTCGAGTTACTACTGTATGCTTTTAACAAAAGAAAGAAGTTTATTAGTAAACGGAAAAATGAAGATACGAAAAAAATGACAAATAAATAAATAAATAAATCTCGTATTATGAGAAAAATGGGTTATGTATAATACGTTTTTTTTCGAAGAGAAAAGTAGTAAATCTAACTCTTTATTTGCTAACTTATTATTATAACAATAGGACTGGCGACTTTTGCACAAACATCTTAATTTAAAATTAAAATACTATTAAAAATAGGGTAAAAGATTAAGCAAAATTTTCTATTTTTAAATCATGTACTTTAATTACAGAATATAACTCCAATTATAATATAAATATCTACAAAAGACGATTTTGAATATTGTGAAATCTAAAGGGATATTCAAAAAGTGAAACTAATTAATATTATATATAATAAAAGACTTCTTGAATAAAAAAGGAATATTTTGTAAGTTTTAATATATAGCGTATGATTAAATATATTGTATTTCAAAATGACATTCGCGGTAATTAAAACAGGTTAATTTTTAAAAATTAGACCATTCTGCGATACAAATTAATTAAAATTAAATGGAACTTTTGGAAAATAAATCATACGTTATTGTAAGATAATAATACATAATCAAAAGCAAATGCAACATAAGATTTTCATTTTAAATTAATTATTTTTTGATTGAATATATTTTACATTTCTTTAAAATTTAAGAGGTTTGTTTATTATAATACAATTAATTTTTTATAAGTTTATTGTAATCTATATTATATGTATTATAATGAAATGAATATTAAATAATAATACGATGTTATATAAAGTGGCACATAATCACATAACATTAATTAATAATTAAATAAGTATATTATAGATTGTATAGTGAGAGGCTAATTTATAGGAACTGAAATGTGTTAAAATTTCTGCGATATTTTCTGCCGATATTCAGTTATTGTTTAAATGCATATTATTTTTGTAGTTTACAGTGTTTTAACACAACATTTATCTTCTGAGTTTAATGTATAATAATATATTTTATACTCTTGGTTACCTTTTTTCAAATTTCTTACTGATTTATATATATACATACACATGCACTATAGGTGACTCAATTATCGTGCGCTTACTATTTTGGTGTGACATTTTATTATAAATTTATTTATTTATGTATACAATAAAAATAATCTTAACCCTTTATATCCTGAATTAATTTTCCAGCTATTTTTAATTGTATTTTTGAATCATTGGATAAGTTTTGGTGCAGAATAAACATAGGAAAGAGGAAAATAATTTTTATAGTGTTTTAGTGGTTAATTATGCAACTGTAACCAACATAAATTTTTTACCCTATGATATAAAATAAAATAGTAAATTTCAAATAGTAAACTTCAAATAAAATATAGGAAATGTTCACCTGTAGAGTATAGAAAGCAATAGAAAATAATAGTACTAAATAACCGGTAATAAACCACTAAAATTACTCAAATGAAGAACAACATGCATGTCAATTCTATTGTAAAATGGATTTCGAATGTAGCGTGGCAAATGTAAAATCCCTACAATGCAAAGAAAGAGGATATGTGCTTGAATTTGCCAACTCCTGCCTGCTGTCAGAAATACACTCTTTGTGCCATTGTGAATAATACCGTTAGGAAAAACGGTCATATTACGAATATATAGGTGTTTTATTAAAGTGGTACTTATAAGTACCGTCAGGATAAAAAGGGTTAAAGGCAATGATTTATAAAAGTGTCCTTTAAAAAAATCTCTTATGTGCAACATGCATATCCTTATTTCTAATTTATTCATGGGGAGGTAATTAAATTTTAATGTTTTTGTAACTGTAAACTGCATGGTCTCTGTAACGAGTCTTTTTTTTATATGAGTTACCGTAATTTCCGGCGTATAATCCGCGGATCAAACAATTCTGTCTCAACACAGAAATTTTATTCAATAATTGAAGCCAAATATTTACTGCAATATAGTAAGTTGCATTTTATAAAATAAAATTCCTGGGTCGAAACATGATTGTTTGATCCGCGGATTATACGCCGGAAATTACGGTAGACCCTCGATAGGTTTCGTCTGACATTTCTTGGATCTAATCAAGTTTTACACTTATTTATTGTTAAACTTTTATTTTTTATACTTTTTAATTACTTTTATTATTTTTTCCTTTTTTTATGTAGTTCCTTACTACATTTAATTATTTTCTTTACGGTTCCCTAATCCTTTGTAAGTCGCTTAATTATACACTGGAAGTAAAATTGCCACAAAACTAGTAGTTCCAATCAGCTACCTTCCATTGTTCCCAATTAAATAAGGCAAAAATTACTTTACCTTATCACTGGCACCAAAAACAATTGCAGTATGCATCTTTTTAAGTCGCATACATGCATTCATGGTCCCAAAGGTTTTAAAATAATCTTCATATATTTATCTGAATGGGAAGAAATATATGATATAAGAATATATATAGAAATCAGATTTTTACCCAAAAACATAAGCTTCAGCAAATGTCTTGTATAAGTTTTTGAGGCACAACTAATCGTGTTTATGTGATGTGGAACACAAACATGAATTTTCGTATAAATATTTTTGAAAATATAAAAATGTAATACTACAACTTTTTTTAAGTTTTTTTAAACAAAATTATAAAAGTAAAACTGTTTAAAACTTATGGTGCGAATCTTAATTAAAAGTGGGATAAAAATATGCTACCACCTTTCCAAAACCATTAACAGAAACTATATTGTTTTAACCTTGACACTTACTGTTTAGAAAATAGCACGTAGTTTGGTATGTTACAAATAGTGTTTTTTTTTTCTACTTTTGCTAGTAAACACTCTTTTAGCATAAATGCCGGAATATAGTTAATATTTAAATACATTTTTTATGAAACATGGTAAATTATACACAATTTTTTTTTTAAATGAGCCATGCAATACACATATTTTTAGGTAGCTTTCAATACAAAAAGCTACCTATTGCAGCCGTTCGGAGGAAAGCAAATAAAAAAAATTTGGTGTATTTACACCGATCCTGACCCCCAGACCCCAAAACCATCCTCCGTTTAAATGTTGATTTATATCTATCTATCTATCTATCTATCTATCTATTTATCTATATATATATATATATATATATATATATATATATATATATATATATATATATATAAACTTATTGTAAAAATTAACCATTGAAACAGAAGAAACAGACAATATACAATGAAATTACTATACCATATAGCAGTGTCAAATATATAGATATATATGACATATTTCACGCTGTATATCTCTTATTTATAAACCGATTTGGATGTAACTGAGTATGTGTATAGGAAATACCAAAGTCTCGACCGAGTTCCTTGGCCAGCTATATCCGCCATCTTGTTACAAAAGGGCGGCCATTTAATTTTTTTTAATTCAAAAATATGTACAAAAAAGTATAAATTTAAAAATTGTTTATGTTTAGTATTAGAACGTGATACAAGCATTCTGGAACATTTTTTTTTTGTTTTCGCTATATCTTTAAAAATGGCTGAGATATGGCAGTTTGAAATTCTAGGGTGGCTGAGATTTTAAAACAGCCTGATATTTTTTATGCTGCAACTCTCGTATTTATGAACCGACATGAATGTGACTGATCATGTGTGCAGAACATACCAAGGTCTCGACCGACTTCGTTGGCCAACTTCATGCGCCATCTTGTTTCAAAAAGTCGGCAAGTTAATTTTTTTTAATTAAAAAAAAATTCAAACAAATGTATAAAAAATTATAAATTGGAAAAGTTGTTTCCGTTAAGTGTTAGATCGTGATACAAGGATTCCAGAACATTGTTTTGGCTTTATTTTTTTTTTTTGAGACCGGCGACCAGGCCCCTACCTGCCAGGTTTCCCTAGCTTAAACGGGTTTAGTGCCTGGTACCGGGGCGCGTAGCGCCACTGAAGAGATGCCGCGTAGCGGCTGGCCGTTGCTGACAGGACGGCTATGTGGAGGACTTAGTTTTGTTTCCATTTTGTTTTGCTGCTAATTGATGTTATTCTTTTTATATGGACCTGTCATCGTTATGCGAGTTGGTCTCGTAATTTAGAGCCTTGATCAGGTGACGAGACCTTCACCTGATTAGGCACCCCCAGAGGTATTATTCACAGGGAACTTGGAGGACTTTACACCCACGACGGATTTTACATGCACCAGGCGCCATTATCGTACATGATAAAAAAAAAAAAAAAAAAAAAAAAAAAAAAAAAAAAAAACCTGTAAGGGAAGGGGGTTAATACATGTTTATTTAACTTTACATAAAAAATAGAAGAAATGATTACTTTTACCTGTGTTGGATTGTTTTTTTCCCTTACTTTTTCTACCGTACTTTCCAGTTACCTGTTGTTTTTCTTTTGCTGCTTGATTTTTGTTGCACATTTAGGTTTATCTCGTTGCTTTTTGGTTTCTCATGTGATGCAGTTGTTTCTCTTTTGTTGCATTTATTTTGGTTTCTCTTTGGTTTCTCTTTGGTTTTGGCTTTATTTTAAAAAATGGCAGAGATACGTCAGTTTGAAATTCTAGTTTGGCTGACATTTTGAAACAATCTGATTTTTGTTATGCTGTAACTCTCATTCAAATTCAGTATTAACGAAAACCGGGATCGAGTCTTCTATAATCGGATTCCAAGCAATGTAGCTTCGGGTGTTTGAGTAAAAAAAGTTGAATTTTTTAAAAAACATGGACTACGAAAGCTACCTTTTCCTCCCGGTACAGGGGGACTTTTATTTGAACTCTTTGTGCAATCAAATAATACTTTAACTTCGAATAAAATAACTTTAAATTTTAATTATATAAATATATTTGACTGTTAATTAATAATCAAAAGTTAAACAGAAATTTTACATAAATTCAAATATCATCTTTTGCTAATTTAACTCTTTTAAGCTGAGTTTTGTTTATGTACTGACAAACTTTAAAAAAATATGTTTAGAAAAAATATATTGTTTTTAAAAGTTAACATTAACTTAAATTGCAATAAAACATTAAAAAAGAGCTAAATTAAAATTGAATTATTATAAATAAAATAAAATATTTACAAATAAATTAATTACAAATAATGTTATTATAATTACAAATAACAGAAATTTTTTTGAAAGGTATTTAGTTTTAATTTTTTACCACTTATAACAGCATAAATTGCTTTTATTAATTAATTTTAAGTAAGAAAAAAGACAAAAAATGTATGTGGATGTGAGCGGTGACTGGTAGCTGCATAGCCAGGCGTTACATATGATAGATTTTCAAGAGCACCTTTATACATATTTAAAACAATAATAATAAACTGAAACGAGTAAATAATTAAACAAGATTGAGTAAAATAGTTTGATAAGGTACTTAAAATATGCACGTTACATTACATCGAAAGTCAATAAACCGATTTGTTTACAAAATTAGATTTCCCAATCTTAGGAATATTTCATATCAGAAAGTTACTCTTCTTAATTTCCGAAAACATAGTGTAAGGAAAGTATTTCAGTCACATTTACCAATCTTTTTTTCGTACACACAGGTGATTTCAGAGACTTTTCTATTTAGTAACATATCCTCTTTTTTTTTAAAGTTTCGTTCATCTCACGAAACCCTATTCGTCCCTCTTCTCTCTCTGTCAGTCACAGAGCCGGTTTTTAGAAAGTGTATAACTTACAGACTTGAAATTTTGTCATCTTACAGTGGAATACCTACTGACAAGCTGAAAATCATAAAATTAAAAAAAATCGTATTATTTTAATATAGAGAGATGAAAAAACAAAATCTAACAGCCTTTTCCTATTAAATTTAAACATTTTTCATTATAGCAGTTGCCAACAATTCAAAATCCACAATAAAAATTTTTCTACAATACTTAATTTTCTATTAAAAGATTTTCACATGAAAAATGAAATGAAATAAAAAGTTTCACCAATTGAAATAAAAGATTATTATGACGTCATATTGGTAATAAAACGTAATTTTTCAAACATTTCTCAATAATACAAGGAGTATGAGTATGTGTAAGTACAGCAAACAGGTTAATATGACGTCATTAGAGAATCAAAAAGAAAATTAATCTGCCGTCATATTGGAAGTTTAACGAACTTTTTCAAATGTTTGAGAATAATACAAAAAGAGTATCAATATGAGTAATAGAGAAAGCAAGTAGATATGACGTCAGCAAGTGATTATAACGTCATATGTGTTAACGTATTGAATCATGATAAAAACCCGATAATGGAAATATTGGCATATTTTAACAGTTTGAAGGTTAACATGTGTAATACAACATGTGTAATTTTGAAATTGATTTTTTTTAATATAGCATTTAGTCCACAAGACAGATATTATTATGAAAGAGTATAAAAAGGGGATTCACCCGCTATCGGGCCGGTTCAGATATACGAAAAAACGAGAAAAATAGACCAATACATTTTTACTTTACTTTACTTAATTTTTAAAACTTACATTTTTTAAATGGGGGACGTTTTTAGCGAGGAATTTTTTACCATGTTATTTTTAAAAATAATGTCTGAATAAAAATTGCAATGAATAGTAACATGTTTAATATTGAAATTATTTTTTTAAATATCGCATTTAGTCCGCATGACAGATATTATTATGACAGAATATAATAGCGGGCTGGTTTAGATATTCGAAAAAAAGAAAAAATACACCGGTAATTTTTTACTTTATAAAAAATATGATTTTTTTTTTTTTTTTTTTTTTTTTTTTTTTTTTTTTTTTTTTTTGTTAAATGAAATTTATTTGCATTTATTAAAGAAAGGATAAAGTATTTTGAAAGAAATTTTAAACGAAACCCTTTGTGCGATCTTCGGTCACACTTACCCACTTGTTTTAGGATTGGTCCAGTTGTTCGAATTTGTGAATTTTTGGATTACACAGTGAACAAATTATTCCCGATAATTGAGTTTAAAATCCATTTTTTATGTGGGAATTTTATTAACTTTTTGATGAGCATTCTTCAATTTACAGATTTCAGATACCGCAAATAAAATTTTTTTCGCATTACCTTGGCATGTTCGATCTGATAGACTGATAATTTTAATTTAAGAAACTTGTCTTTTTAAAACTATCTGTATACGAATAACGCAGTCCAATTTAAACACTATATCTATATCTATATAAATAAAAGTATATAACATACTATGAGGAATAATTTAACCTTAACTTTTTCTTTATTTTTAAAATCCATTACTATTCACAAAAGAAAATCCTTTTTCAAATCATAAAAATATCGCTTTACAATTTTTTTTTCACAAGATATATCTATCTATCTATATTATAAAGGACAAACGTGTCCGTGCGTAACGCTGACGTCGTTTTGCGAATGGCAACAGTTCACGATCAAATTTCGATTTTCCGACTTTTGCTAATGCAATTTTTTTAATTTCTAAACATCGCACATTTTAAATTTTTACACCGTTATATAGGGGAAAAAATCTACTTTCAAATGCTGTCTGTTTGAAAACGGTGTCTTAATTGACTGATTTATTATAGCGTTTAAATTAAATTTCAAGCATGATTTTTTTTAAAATCTATCTCTATCGTTTGTAGACGATTGCAAAATATTAATCTGTTTGCACTCTAAACACTATAAAAAGTTCAGCTTTTGTCTCCAGCTAATATTCAATTAAAAAAATTAAAACTTCTTTAAGGAATAAATAAAATGCCATAAATAAAACACAGATTTAACAGACATGTCATTGAAATAAACGCTTAAAACTGCTGAAATTATCAGAATTAAAAAAAAAACTGCTGTAGATAACGAAATTTTTAGTGATTTCTTTGTTGTTGTTAGCGGCCAATCTAACAAAAATACAAAAATTATTAAATGCAAAAAATCTATTAGTTTTCAATAACAAAAAATAAAAAACATTTTTCACATACATTCTCTATCCCGGGAAGCCCGGGTTGGATGCCCTAGTTACTTTAACAGGCCATTAAAATTAAAATATTCATTCCCTTTTCTTCCATGTATTATAAACTTTGATAAACCTACTCAAAAGTCTTTAAAGGAATTTTTTTTAATAAGTTTTGGCAAACGATCAAGTTTTTTTTTTCTTTTCACAAACCTCATCAAAAGCCCTAGGCCATAAAACTTTTCCGGAAATGCAAAAGTTTTGGTGAAACGTTTCTTTGAACAAAAGGCATGCAAAAAGAATAAATGATATGAAGATATTAGGAACAAATTTCTGTGGTATTTTCGAAGTTTAGTACGTTTCTGCATTTCAATTTTATGCAGGATTTGTTATCTTTTATCTCTCTATATTAAAAAAAAGTAACCACCGCCGCGGCCGCCGCTGTCAATTAAGATTTTGTGCATTGGAGTCTTTCTGGACTAATATCCAGAAAACTATTGCAAATAAAAATTAAAAAATTGGTGGTTTTACAAAAAAATGTTTGATAAACACGCTGAAGTTGACAGTTTTTAAATCGAAGAATTATTTTAAGAGATATTTAATATTAAATTTGGTCAAAATAATTTTCTTATAAAAGTTTTATAGAAACGAAAACTATGCACAGGAATTTAACCATAATTTGTAAGGATATAGTTGACAAGGTTGGGGTGTGCAGACTGCAATTTGTTTTTCAATTTGACTCATTTTTTGAGGTAATAGTTCAATTTTTTTATTCAAAATTTTCATTATTTTGACGAAGATTTATTTCATATTTCATAAATTCCATTATTTGAACCGTTGCCAATTTGTAAAAAAACGCACGTAATAATATTCCCTTTCAATTAAGAAATGTATTTACACGAGACTATTAAAAACAGAAATAAAACTTTAAAATAATATTTAAATGATCACGTGTTAAAAGCAATAAATGTAGAAAATGACGGAATGAAAAATATACTTGCGCGTGAATATTAAAAAGATAAATAATTAAATTATTCCGCGTTTTCAAAGCATTAATTAGAGTAAGATTGATTTATTTCGACAAAATATTTTACCTATTATTGCAAATTTTAAA
Organism: Maratus michaelseni; assembly: GCA_963931845.1. NCBI lineage: Eukaryota > Metazoa > Arthropoda > Arachnida > Araneae > Salticidae > Maratus > Maratus michaelseni. The sequence continues at coordinate 25,980,949 of OZ007589.1, read as the reverse complement.
ACAGCGTAATTAATAATATTTCCCTTCAATTAAAAGCTATATTTTTAAGTTTAATAATTACGTTTAAATCAACGAAATAACTAATAAATTGGTAAAATATAATTAAAAATACAGATAAACGTTGAATTAAAGATCACTCGATGACGTAACTACCACGCATAACGCATCTGGTATCAATTGAATGCGACGCCACAGATATGCACTTTTGCCTTTAAATCCTATATTTTGGCGACAGTTCTTTTCTTTTATAGAAAGTAGGAGTCGGGATAATGGAGTCATACCCAATTTTCTATTAGCATCGTTATAAAATTTCCCGATGCAATGACATTGCTTACTTAACCATTTTGCACAACTTGATTTTCAAATGTTTAATTAACCTTATTTTATCAACAGTTGTTAGCTGTCTCGACAGCAGTTGATTCGGCTTTAAAATCCATTGGTCAAAGGAAAATGAATGGAAACCCGTTTATAGCAGATATTACAGCGAGCAGCCGATTACACAAGAGCGATTATAGCAGCCGATTACAGCAGGTCGTTTAATTATAATTCAATCTTCCGCAATCGTTTTAAGGTTGAAAAAATCAGTGTGTTTTTACAGTTTGTGGTGTCAGAACGGGGGTTGGCGATCGTAGCTCGTAGGGGGGGCAGAGCCCCCTAGTATATTAAAAAGAACAGTATATAGAAAATTTTACAAAAATCTGTTTACAAAATTCACAAACTACACATATATATCCGAATAGCGGACACCGTTAGCGAAAATTTTTTCAATCCCCAACAATTATATATTTGTATGTTTTTGATCGAAGATATCGAATATTATCTTTTAGACAAGTTGTAAATTTCCAACTGGACGAAAAATGTCCGGGCCAGGATTCGAACCTGGGATCGCTTGGCTGAAGCCGCCACGCTCTACCACTGAGCTATCCCGGTCGAATCTGGAGGGCATAATTCATCCAGTAAACCTTATTGATCAAAGCATCTGGTCTGATATTTTAATCAGCTCAACAGAAAAGATCGCAGGTAGTGGAACTCCAGTAAACGCTGGATACGTGAATACACTAGATTATTATTTTTTTAACACAATTATTTCAAATTGGTAAAGCAATCATACAAGTTGTAAATTTCCAACTGGACGAAAAATGTCCGGGCCAGTTCGTTGGAAATTTACAGAGTTGGAAATTTACAACTTGTATGATTGCTTTACCAATTTGAAATAATTGTGTTAAAAAAAAAAAAAAAAAATAATAATAATAATAATAATCTAGTATCTTTTAGAATTTGTGATGGCAAGCGAATTTCAGTAAAAACATTAAAGACATCGCCGATATAGTTTCGGCAGTTAGTGGGTTAACGTGCATCAGACTCTCGTCATTTGAACAACAAAAGCTGCCCCTTAGCATGGGGCGAGCCTTCCCACTTGAACTAGAATGGCGGTCACAGATACTACCGCTCAACATTAACTATTTTTTCTGGTTATTAAAATTTTGAAGATTTTTTTTTCTGGTGTGGATATTTAAAAAAAAAAACAAATAAAGATGTAAATTGAAAATATAAGTTATTTTTATTTTATTTATTTATTTTAGTTACCCATCATACGTAGTATAGGGTAAGTCTTGTAATCGTTTTGAAAATCGAAAAAATTTTTTTGACGGATTTACACGTTTCAGATACTGGAGATTCCGAAAAACATATTTTTAGAAAAAAAAATTTTGCCGTCCGTCTGTGTGTCTGTGTGTGTGTGTGTGTGTGTGTCTGTAAACGCTCTATCTCCCGAAAAAATTGAGATAGAGACTTGCAATTTGGTATGTACTTAGTATGTAATAATGGGAAGAAGCCTATTTCATTTCAATAACCTCGATTAACCGGAACAATTTTTTTCGGACTCTCGAAATATTCGTTCTGATGAAAGGTATATAAAAATTTTCGAAATTGTTTATTTTAAGAAATGAATATAAAAGACAATAAAAAAACATAAATTTTGCATAAAGCATGAAGTTGATCGGATAATGAGTTGCCGAGATATTTGGAATCCTATTTCCCACACTCTTCGATTTTTCATGACCCTGTATTTCATCCAAATTTCACTTCAAAGATATATTTTAATTGGAAATTTGACGCTTAATCAGATGCAATAAACTGCTAGTTAATAGGATTATTATTTTTGGAGTTATAAGGATGTTTCTTTCAAGCAATTCAGTAATCGAGCCTTTAAAGTTTGTGACGTCATCAAGCCACGATTTTATTTGAATTGCAATGCACTTTATAAGTAGTTTACACATGTTTTATTTTAATATTTTACATTATGCATATCCATGATGGGTAAGTATTACGGTGGCCCCCAACGACTAGTTTACATATGATTTTCTTTCAGGGACAGCAGTAAATACTGAATACTTCTATGTTTATAATACAGCCTGGGTTGAAATGTAGCATAATTTTTAATAAATAACTCCCCAGCAGAGTATCAACATGTCACAAAGATTTTTAACAAATTATAAATAATTTTTCTAACATAATTTGCGGTAATCAGTAAAATAAATAACAACCATAAATAGCTGTCAACTTTTACGTTTTAATAACACCACTACAAAAAAAAAAAAAAAAAAAAAAAAAAAAAAAAAAAAAAAAAGAGACTTTTATTAAATTCCTGATTTCTGCAATTAAATAAGTCAAAAATTCCTATTAATTTTTTAGATCAATATAAGATAAAAACGCTGATATTTTGTTACTGTTTTTTTCTTATCTGCTTCGATTTAAAAAGCATTTCTATTTTTGCTTTAATGAAATTACTTCTTACGCGAAGATTAAATACACCAAACCACCGCCGTCAGAAATTTCTAATATGTTATTTCAGTATGCCTGCTCGTTTTTAAAATTTTACCGTTGAAGACAACGATAGCAGAATGAAGTTTTCAAATTTTTCTTATGCTTTTCTCTCTGTAAAATGGCGAAATGATTGACTGACACCAGAATTTAGAAACAAATGCATTATATAAGAAATGCTTGCATTTCTTCACGCACGTACGAAAGCTTAATTTATTAAAATATTCTGGATGACATTTGGCAGTTTGGAAATTAATTGAAATTAAGTGGTTTCATTTGCAAACAGTGTTGCCAGTGGGCTACTTTTTTTTAAATTCAGATTATTTGATTAGCACCAGTTCTTTGAAACGGTATATTTCGCTTTGTTTTCGCTCTATTTTGTCTGTTATTAAATAAGACGAATTTTACTTTCTCAAAAAACTGGTGTAAATCAAGAGAACTGAATTAAAAAAAAGTAGCCCACTGGCAACACTGTTTGCAAACATAGCACTTGAAATGTTTAAACCCTTGCTTTACATTTGCAGAGTTGCCAAGTCTTTTTGAACACCAGTAAATTTTTAGAGAAAAATGTTGTTCTTTCAAATCACAGAATGCTGTAATAAAATAAAACAACATTTTATGTACTACAATACTGGTATTCAAAAGGCCGGAGACTTGGCAGGTCTGCATTTGACGATTTATACGTCATGCACTTACATTTTCAAAATGCAAGATGAGGGGTCTCATTCTTCATTCGAGTTATCACTTGCACGTCCACATGGATATGTTAGAATAAAGGTCTTCAATCTGTGATCAGTGGGTTTCCACGTTTCTATAAAATTGGGGGACACGTAAAACCTACGGACCGATATCTGCAACGGTGGACTGTTTGTATATTCTATTCGGACCGCTATTTCGAAGGATTTTTCTTTCTGGAAGATTTGTCTTGTAATTGTCATGTATTTGGCAACGAGTAAGTTTTAAGTGAAAAAATATTACGAAAAGTATACAAAAATATTCGCCAATTGCCACAGTTTTTAATAAAAGATAAATTCTTAGTCAAAGTGTTAAGAGTGTTGTCGTTTTAAGTGGTTGTCGTTTTTATTACTAGAACTACCACGAGCCGTCATTTTGACGGTTAGCAAATGAATATATTCCGATTCCAACCAGAAATTTATTTTTAAAATAAATTAGATATAAAACTCACTGAAATACGTTAAATGATTAATTTAGGTAGTTTTAAATAAAATTTCTGGTATGAAATAGTTTTAAAAAACTTGAGTAAAATATCCGGTAGTTCTAGTGTTAAGTCACTATATTAAAAATTCAAAACATATGTTGATAAATCTACTCTAATGTCTAATCTCTATATATATATATATATATATATATATATATATATATATATATATATATATATATATATATATACACCGATTCCGTAATCAATGAGTTACACTGATAAATGTTGAGTAAACATAAAAATTGATAATTTAAATTTAACTTTAATTGAATCGGTCATTTCAAAAACCACATAAATCACAGAATCAGAAATTTTCAGAAATTAAAAAAATAATAATAATAAAACAAATAAAACTATTATTCACGAGTAAACGAATTTTTATGGATTTGTTTCTACTGTTTATAGAGTTTGGACTTCAAAGTTTGTTAATATACAATATTTTTTATAATTTATGATTAATAAAAATAAGAATAACAGAAAAATTTTCCTGATTTGTGTTGTTTTAGCAAGAAACAAGATTAGGTGGTATTTATATTGACAAAACAATCATATAAAACATATTTTTAATCAAAATTAATGAAGAAAGTATTTACACAGGTTGGTTGATTTATGACGTCCGATTATCTACACAAGGGATATAGGCCCTGGGGAGGAGTGCCCTCCATGGGGGTATTTCTAAGGAATCGTAGTCCGTATTTACGGCAAGGTTCGAAAAATAAAACACGGAAAAGTCCGAAATGTTAGGTCGACGGGCGCGACAGGGGTTTGAACCCAGCACCTCCCGTCTACTAGCTTTGTTAGCAGAAACTCACAGCCACTGGTGGGGCAGCACTTAAACAGGAACATTTTTATGTTTTAATATGGTATTGTATGCAAATGGTAACATGGTTATGTAATATAGTATCTGCATGTAATCTGGTATTGCATGCAAAAACCACTGAAGCCGCTGACTTTATTTCGTTTAATTAATGAGCGAAAATTAGAAGATAATGTTAGAAGAGGAATGAATACACTGACTTATGTGATTATTACCCAGAGCATGGCTCTACATTTAAGGAAGCATTTGCGACAAAAAAAAAAGTATATTTGGAAAACTTGACTTATGTGGTTTTTGAATGATCAATTTAATTTAATTTAATTTTAATTTAATAGAGTTTGAAATTAAAGTTTGAGTTTTATATCATTTAAATATAAATGTAATTTATGTGTAAAAATTTCAGAGACATCCACACTCGTATATGCATGGGTTGAGCGGAAACTAAATAATATACTCCCACAATTTCAGTTGTAAATGTGGGTCCGGTTCCATTTGAAATACGTCTAAATCCGATCAGGAATACATGTTTTACAAATTGTATTAGCAAATGCAATGTTTAATTCCACATTTGAAAAACCTAAAAAAAAAATTTTGTAATGCATCCTCTTTCATAAAAGGTGGCCGATAACTTTCCATCCTTCATTAATAACAGTGAAGAAAAATGTAAGAGATTTTTTCGTTAAGCCTGCCGTCGAACATCAACCTCTTTTATCTAACTCGATAGAAATCGAAAGAATGGGTTCCTGCACACTCAGATTGCGTGAAATTAGTTTGCAGTCGTTTGATGGGGACTCAAGATCGTGGCTAACGTTTTGGAATACCTTCAAGAAAATTCACGAAGACACTGTGTTAGACGATCACTCGAAGTTCGTATATCTGATGCAAGCAATTACTCCGAAATCGAAAGCGTCCCAAATAGTGAGCAGTTATCCTATATCGGCTGAAAATTATCCTAAAGTAATTCAACATCTAAAAGAAGGATTCGGAAGAGAAGACACTTTGATACAAATTTGTGTTCGCGATCTGCTGCAGCTGGTATTATGCAATAATAATACCGTAATTTCCGGCGTATAATCCGCAGCTCAAAGAGTCGTTTTTCGACCCAGAAATATTATTTTATAAAATGTAACTTAAAAGATCGCTGTAAATATTTAACTACAATTATTGAATAAAATTTCTGGGTCGAAAAACGACTCTTTGAGCTGCGGATTATACGCCGGAAATTACGGTACATCCAGGAGAGAGTGCAACTTGTCATCGTTATATGACAACCTAGAAACCAAACTTAGATCGTCGGAATCTCTTGGGGTTACAGAAGATAAATACGCGTGCATTTTATTCCCGTTGGTGGAATCGTGTTTATCTCATGATGTTCTCCGAATTTGGGAACGGGATCGTGAAAAGTCTGCTCAAGGTAAGAGTGAATTAAATTCTATACTTAATTTCTTTAAAAATGAAGTGCTGTCTGAAGAACGTATTTTATTGGCGCGTACTAGTTTGGGTTTTGATAAATCTAAGAATTTTACTAAGATTTTAAACTAGAATCTAAGATTTTTACTAAGATAAATCTAAGATTTTAAAATGTTGAATATAATTCTATGACAACTGCTACTGATTTATTTGTAGGGGATAAATCTAAAAATAAACATTTAATTAAGAAATATGATAAAGCATGTATATTTTGTGACAAGTGTCACTTATCAGAAAAATGTTTTAAAGCTAATTCGCTTTCTTTTGAAGATAAACGAAGTATAATTTTGAATAAAGGGGCTTGTTTTGTCTGTCTTAAGTAAAATCATATTTCACGTCACTGTAAATCGAAGATTAAATGTTTAAATTGTGGTAAAAGGCATTTTGCTGTAATGTGTCAAAATGTTTGAAATGAAGAAAGTAATACGGCGTTAGAAAGTCGTAAACATGAACATGAGTCAGGGAGTAGTGATACTGTTTTGACTACTCAAGGTTCCGACCCAACTGTGTTATTACAAACTTTGCATGTACGTGTAAAGCACGATGGTAAAGAAAAAATTGTACGGGGAGTCATAGATACGGGCTCTGAGCGTTCATATTTATCAGAAGATGTAATTAAGTATTTGAATTATAAAAGTATTGATGAAGTTAAATTAATTCATAAATTATTTGGTGGTGTTGAAACAAGTGAGACAAACCACAACAAATATAGAATTCATTTAAGTAGTATTGATAATAGTTATAAATGTGATATGCATGTTTTAGACGTTCCTGTTATTTGTTCTAATATAAAAAAGGTGCCAAATGGACCCTGGTTAAAAGAATTAAATAAATATGGTATTAAGATTTCGGATGTTGAAAATAATGTATGTAAAACCGAAAATGAAATTAAATTGTTAATTGCTTCCGATGTGGTGGAAAAATTACTGACCGGAAATATTAAAGTTTTAAAAAGTGGTCCGGTTGCTGTAAAGACCCATTTGGGGTGGACTCTCATGGGGAAAATTCCAGGTATTGAATCTGAAACAAATGATTCTCTTATGGTTATTTCGTCTCTTTGGAACGAAAGTTCCGTTGCTAATTTATGGAAGCTAGATTTTCTTGGTATAACTGGTCCGGTTGAATCTAAAACTAAAAATGAAATTCATGAAGAAACTATGCAACATTTTAAAAGAAAATTAAGAATAGATTCAGATGGGAGGTATGAAGTAGCATTGCTTTGAGTACTAGATAATGCCCGCTTACCTAGTAATAGAGAATTGGCCGAAAAACGGCTTGCTGCAACGAAGAAAAGGTTATCAAATTTGAATAAAACTGAAGTTTATAATGAAGTATTTGATGCATGGTTTAATGCAGGAATAATTGAAAGGGTGGTCTATAATAAAAAATCCAAAATACATTATTTGCCACACAGGCCTGTATTTAAAGAATCGAGTGAAACTACTAAAGTAAAGTTGATGCTTCGGCTCATGTGAAAGGTTTTCCTTCATTAAATGATTGTCTGGATAAATGATTAAATGTGATTGAAATGATTCCTTCAATATTGCATCGTTTTCGGAAATTTCCTGTTGGTGCAGTATCTGATATACAAAATGCATTCCTACAGATAGGGATTACAGAAGGTGATAAAGACTATCTACGGTTTTTATGGAAGGATAATATAATTTATAGACATAAACGTGGGGTTTTCGGAATCAATTGCAGCCCTTTTTTACTAGCGGCTACTCTGAAACACCATCTGGAAAGTACACCTGACAATTTTGTTTCTACAGCAGAAACTTTGAATGAATCTTTGTATGTAGATAATTGTGTTTGTAGTTTCAACACAACTGAAGAGTTAAACAAGTTCATAATTGAAGCGAGAATGTTACTGTCCTCCGCGAAATTCAATTTAAGGGGATGGCTGTCAAATTATCCAATTCAAATTATGTCTGAAACTTCAACAGTTAACATAACACCAGTACTAGGCTTAAACTGGGATCTAGAAAACGATACCCTATCTTACAAAATCGGCCCTATTGAGGAAGAGCAAATTATTCCTACAAAACGAGCTCTACTTTCATTGGCTCAGAAGGTTTTTGATCCTTTGGGATTTGCCTCACCCGTGACTTTGCTCCCTAAACTTATTCTACAAGAATGCTAGAAGTTGAAATTAAAGTGGGTTGAATTAATTCCAGAGAATTTAGCTAAACAATTTTTGAAGTGGGTGCAGGGAATAAAATTAACTTCTGACATCAAACTTGAGGGCTGGATGAATCTATATAACTTTGAAAATGATGTAAGTCTTCACATATTTTGTGACGGAAGTAAACACGCATATGCTACTTGTATTTTTCTGAGAGTAAAGAAGAAAAATGAAATTTTGGTGAGTTTTATACAAGCACGCGCAAGAGTAGCTCCTCTTAAGAACCTAACTATACCGCGGTTAGAGCTTTTATCATGCTGCATTGGAGCCAGGTTGGGTAGTCGTGTCATTGCTGATTTAAGAATTCCAAATTTGAAGATCTGTTATTGGTGTGATTCAACCACAGCTGGATAAAGCGAGATGATAGATGGGAAACATTTGTCTGGAATCGTGTAGAAGAAATCAGGTTTTTGTCACAGAAAGATAAGTGGCGACATATTTCAGGAAAATTTAATCCGGCTGATCTTCCTTCAAGAGGTTGTTCCATTGAACAGTTCTTGCAGCTAAAATGGTGGGAGGGACCAGCCTGGCTGGCTGAGCCAGAATTTATTTGGCCTCAAAATATCGAATCACCAGATAAAGAAGTTATTAATGCTGAGAAACGGAAAAGTGTCATTTCAGCATTAAACAAGAACACGAAACCTAATGATTGGTATTTTCGACGATTTTCATCATACAGGAAAATAATAAGATTGATTGCATGGATTCTAAGATGAACAAGCTGAAAGAAAATTATTGATTTTGATCCAAAAAGACAGCTTTGATGAAAAGAATAATGAGAAAATTCGTAGCCTAAGACCAATCCTAGATGAAGATGGTATCATCAGAGTAAAAACACAAATCATCTATCGAGAAGATACTGTCAATTTTAAGTACCCAATTCTTTTGCAGTCCGACCATCCTGTAGTCCATCGATTGATCTCCTGGAAACACCAAGAGCTATTACATGCAGGAGTATATAGAGCAGTTACGCAACTGACCGTTGGTGATGTCGTTCTCGTAGAGTCTGATAAGAAACGTACGTATTGGACTTTAGCTCGTGTGCAAGAACTAATTTCTGGAAAAGATGGTCACCCGAGAGTTGCTCGGGTAAAAACTGAAAATGGTGAACTTTTAAGACCAATACAAAAACTGTACAATCTAAAGATTCCAAAAGAACAATCTTTAGAGCCAGTATTACGAACGAGAAGTGGCAGAACAGTGACTGTTCCAAAAGGTTATCAGTCATAAGACTATTTTTTGAACATTGAACATTATAAACTTTTTTTTCCCTTATTTTTAGTATATCTCATTTCCTAGTGTTAATTTGAATTTGTAATAATATGTTTAATTTTTGTTTGAATTTTTGCAGGAAATTGTATAATTTGTCTTTGAAAATTAGTGTTAAGAATATTTATGCTTTGGCCATGTAATGTAAGTGTAATGTTACACATATTTTGTGTTATTTTGAATTTTGTTGTGCCTATTGTTGAGTTTTCCTATTGAAAACTCAAGGTGGGAGATTGTCGCGAATCCAATTGAATTAAACGTATTCTTTGCTCCTACTAACAGGAGATGTTATATTTTCATAAATGTATCTTTCTAAGCTGTGTGAGAAAGATGTTTTGTTTTTGTAGATGTAAATTTCTAAGCTGTGTGAGAAAGATATTTTTTGTTTTTGTAACTGTATTTTTTCCAAGCTGTGTGAAAAATATGCTGTTGTCGAAAACGGGTTTTGTAGAATGTTTTTGTCGGCGTGGAAGTGAGAGAATAAAGATATTCGTTATGTTTTTTAAGAGGACTGCTTTTCACGTATTAAAGTATTATTTTCTTTTGTTTTAAACATGAAGAAAGTATTAAAACGGGTAGTTTTAATGTTTCGAAAATCGCTATGTATGTAATTTGCGATACATATGTATCTACATCTATATGTATGTCATTAGAATTTTTTTTTACCTGTTTACGAAGATTGAATTATTTTATATACATACACACACACACACACACAGACACACATATATATATATATATATAAACGGTGCGTATATCCTCGACCACGAAAGTTTGGTCGGATAAAAAATAATTCTTAAAAATATTTATCAACATTTCTATTATCATATTTCTAAAAATCATTTATTATTGTATTTGGTTAGCAAACAAATTTTCCTCGGTTGTTGATCGTAAATTCAGTTAAAAAAAGGAATTTTGTGTTCTTTTTAGTTATTATACACAAAAGCACCTAAAGTAAAAATATATTTGTAATGTGCCTTGTGCATTCGATGGTAAAACACATTGCAAAAAGTGCAGAAAAATTCATAATATAGGAGATATGTTTATGGAAATTCGATGTAACCTGTTAATTTTACACAATTCCGCAAACTTCGCCATTATATTCAAAATTCATTATTTCGAGGAGTGTCAATCAGAAACCTGAAATAATCGTTTTTACATTTTTTTAAAAATTATTTAATTAATAGAGCCACAAGACTGTCCATAAAATTTGGAAAAGTTATATTTCTTAGTTACTGAAAGCTATAGGTTTATAAGGTTGCTGGTAGAGTGTTCTCCTTGAAGTCACTAAAGATAATGGAAATGTTTTCATATCGTTAGAACATATGAGTTTACAATAAAGTTTCGTGAAGGTTAATTTTCAAATGCTTCTGCAATTTTAAAAAAGTATGACGGATTTTTAGGATGACGATGATTTTCTCATGTAATGTGTATTATAATTTTCCCTTTTAAAAACCAACAGTAATATTTTATCGTTGAATGATTTTGAGGACTTTGATAAACTTTCTCTATAGTATAATTTTTTTCTTAATTGTTTTTCTCTCAGTTTCTGTAAGGGTACACACATTTTTAAGGACCGAAAGACCAGACTAAAATTAAAATGGACGTATTAAAATATAGAAGTAGAAGTATAAAATATTTTGTTTAAAAGGCTTTCTTTGATGCCGTGTAAATCAAAAATTGGGATGATCGTTTCGGTCAGAAAATTCGGTCTTACTTCAGTTAAATAAACTGCCACATATAGCCAGGAAGAAACATACATAATATCAAAATAAGAAATCAAAAGTACATCGAATCAAACGGAAACGTGAACGCATTGTTGGAGAAACCATTGCAATGGAATGAATAGAAGGTAAACCTATAACATATGTTTCTGTAACTCTGCAAAAAATAAGTATTTAAAAATGATTGTTTTTTCATTTACTGAAGTATAATACAAAACTGTTTTCAAAAGTGGATCAACTGTTTTTACCCTAATTTAATAATGTAGTACTAAAGTATTGTTACTAAGTCGTTTTAAATTAACAGTTTTTGATACAAAGCTCAAATATCACAACTCATTATCTAATTTACGATTTTTGAGCTTTATAGTTGAATTTATAGTTGAATATTTTAAATTTTCGAATTTTCTGTCAAACAAATATACATTCCATTAATGCATTGTTCCCAGACTTATGATTTTTTTTAAAATTCAAAATAGCTACCGCTTTTTCCAACTAGTAATCTTTGCTGTGTAATGTAATCAAGTAATGTGTATCAATAAATGAAACGAAAACTTCTATTCTGAAATAGTGGTAGGTATTCAGAATAAACAATTGATCCAATTTTGCAGTGCAACTTTGTTTATCACCAAATAGAATATACTTTCTTGAAATCATAAAAAACTCAACATTCTGAGCCTAGGAATACATTGTTTATACAAATTTACTATTTCAGAATCTAACACTAGAAATTACTCAAGTCACACTACGATTCTTTTAACATTGTTTCCTTTTATCATTGTTACATTAATCTGTTACAATAAACTGTTTGTCATGAAACGTGACATGTATTTTGTAAACAAATTCACTAATATTTTGGAATTTAATACTTGAAATTACTGAACGCATGCTGCGATTCCTTTTAGTATTATTGATACATTAACTAATGCATTCTGGAAGTTACTTTTCTAAAGATACCTTCTTAACAAGGGGTATTTGTTTTCTCTAAAAGTTCATATGCTGCAGTTTTATTTTGATAGCGATGTTGTTCTAGAATTTATGAGAAGATGATTATTTATTTGAGAGAATATCTTTTCATTTAATTTATGTTAAAAAATAAATTTCATTAAATGTTTTATACTTATATCTTGTTTTACACTTATATCTTAAAAACAATCTTGAATTTTAAACAAATAGCGTTGTGTCACTTACTATTATTCAAGCATGATAAAAAGATTTAATGAAATTAAAAATAATGAATGACTTATTATTACTGAGAGTATACTTAGTATCACTGGAGTACACTTAGTATTACTGAGTATTACTGAGTATTACTGAGTATACATAGTATTACAAAGTATACTCAGTATTACTAAGTATGAAGACTTAGTAATACTTAGTATACTGATATTACTTAATATTACTGATGGTATATTTAGTATTACTGAGAGTATATTTTTTATAACGTATTACTTACCCATCATACTTAGTATAGGGTAAGTCTTGTAATCGTTTTGAAAATCGAAAAAAAAAATTGACGGATTTACACGTTTCAGACACTGGAGATTCCGAAAAACATATTTTTAGAAAAAAAAAATTGCCGTCCGTCTGTGTGTCTGTAAACGCTCTATCTCCCGAAAAAATTGAGATTGAGACTTGCAATTTGGTATGTACTTAGTATGTAATAATGGGAAGAAGCCTATTTCATTTCAATAACCTCGATTAACCGGAACTATTTTTTTCGGACTCTCGAAATATTCGTTCTGATAAAAGTATATAAAAATTTTCGAAATTGTTTATTTTAAGAAATGAATATAAAAGAAAGTATAAAAACATAAATTTTACATAAAGCATGAAGTCGATCGGATAATTAGTTACGGAGATATTTGGAATCCTATTTTTCACACTCTTCGATTTTTCATGACCCTGTATTTCATCCAAATTTCACTTTAAAGATATATTTTAATTGGACATTTGACGCTTAATCAGATGCAATAAACCGCTAGTTAATAGGATTATTATTTTTGGAGTTATAAGGAAAAACCTCTTTCAAGCAATTCAGTAATCGAGCCTTTAAAGTTTGTGACGTCATCAAGCCACGATTTTATTTGAATTGCAATGCATTTTATAAGTAGTTTACACATTTTTATTTTAATATTTTACATTATGCATATCCATGATGGGTAAGTATTACGGTGGCCAACAATGACTAGTTTTTATTGAGTCATGTATTTCTACAAAAACGGGCAGTTTATTAACAAATTTATGGTGAAGTGTAAGGTAAAATGTGTCTCACTGGAAAAACTTGGGAATAACACTTCATTATTTTTTCTAAGTGTTAAGCAAATTAGAAAATGTTAAAGCACATAAATAGGCAAAGCCAAAAAATATTTTTTTAAGTAATATTTCTACTTGTTAAAAAACCCGCAAAAATAAATGAAAATGGTTATTTGTTTTACCGAATTTTAAAGATAATAATTTGACATAGTGCAAAAAGATAACAATTGTAAATCATTATACATACATCGTATTTTCTATTTATCTTTGAAATATACTATCAGTATCTACTACTCAGTTGTGGCTCGTGACTGCATTTATTTGAAGCATTGAATGCATGATTGCATAATTTTTATTACTTTCTTACCACTATTTTGAAAAATAAATATTTGTCTTATTTGTTTGAAAAAGGTTGTGTCATTAAAACAAGGAAAATGTTTCTTTAAAAGAGTCATTACGGTCTGTACCGGGAGGGAAAGGTGGCTTCCATAATCCATGTTTTTAAAAATTCAACTCATTTTAGTCAAACAGCTGAAGCTAAAAAGCTTGGAACCCGATTATAGAAGAGTCCATCCCGGTTTTCGCTGATACTGAATTTGAATGCGAATTTCAGCATGAGAGTTACAGCATAACAAAATTAAGATTGTTTCAAAATGTCAGCCACCATAGAATTTCAAACTGCCATATCTCATCCCTCTTTTAAGATAAAGCCAAAACAAAAAAAATGCTCCGGGATCCTTGTATCACGATCTAATACGTAACGAATATAACTTTTTTTTTTAAATTTATAATTCTTTTGTACATCTTTTAAAATTTTTAAAAACTTAAAATTTTTTAACTGGCCGACATTTTGAAACAAGATGGTGGTTGAAGCTGACCACTGCACTCGGTCGAGACCTTGGTATGTCCTATGCACATACTGAGTCACATCCAAATCGATTCATATATACGCAACTTACAGCATAACGAAAATCAGATTGTCTCAAAATGGCAGCCATCCTAGAATTTCAAACTGCCATATCTCATCCCTCTTTTAAGATAAAGCCAAAACAAAAAAATGCTCCGGGATCCTTGTATCACGATCTAATACGTAACGAATACAACTTTTTTTTAATTTATAATTCTTTTGTACATCTTTTTAAATTTTTAAAAACTTAAAATTTTTTAACTGGCCGACATTTTGAAACAAGATGGTGGATGAAGCTGACCAATGCACTCGGTCGAGACCTTGGTATGTCTTATGCACATACTGAGTCACATCTAAATCGCTTCATAAATACGCAAGTTACAGCATAACGAAAATCAGATTGTCTCAAAATATCAGCCACCATAGAATTTCAAACTGTCATATCTCATCCCTCTTTTAAGATAAAGCCAAAACAAAAAAAAATGCTCCGGGATCCTTGTATCACGATCTAATACGTAACGAATACAACTTTTTTAAATTTATAATTCTTTTGTACATCTTTTTGAATTTTTAAAAATTTAATTTTTTTTAACTGGCCGACATTTTGAAACAAGATGGTGGATGAAGCTGGCCAATGAACTCGGTCGAGACCTTGGTATGTCCTATGCACATACTGAGGCACATCCAAATCTCTTCATAAATACGCAAGTTACAACATAACAAAAATAAGATTGTTTCAAACTGTCAGCCATCCTAGAAAGAACTTCCACATCTCAGCCATTTTTTAAGATATAGCCAAAACAAAAAATGCTCCGGAATACTTGTATCACGATTTAACACTGGAAGTAAACAACTCTTTCAATTTATATTTTTTTGTACATATTTTTTAATTTTTAAATTTTTTAAAATTTTTAACTGGCTGCCATTTTGAAACAAAATGGCGGATGAAGCTGGCCAACGAAATCGGTCGAGACTTTTGTATGTCCTATGTACATGCTTAGTCACATCCAAATCAGTTCATATAGAGAGTTACAGCATGACAAATGTCATACATATATATATATATACAGGGTGTATCTGAAATGCTTCAACAAACTTAGAGGGATGATAGTACTCATGAAGATGAACAAAAAATGCAATGGAACATGGGGTCGCAAATGACGTTTAAAGGATGAAAATCTAGAAAATGCGTCTGGAAATGGACAAACTGAGACAAGAAAGAAACACTCCAGAAAATTATTTATTGCACAGAATAGGTACAACACAGCTCGTGATGTCCAGAGAAAACAAATATTTTACAACAATTGTTCAAAGTGTCGACCGCGGACATTATTACACAGAGTACATCTACGGAGCAACGACTGGCGGACACGCTATGTTTAATAGTGTCCGCGGTCGACACTTTGAATAATTGTTGTAAAATATTTGTTTCCTCTGGACATCACGAGCTGTGTGGTACCTATTCTGTGCAAGAAATAATTTTCTGGGGTATTTCTTTCTTGTCTCAGTTTGCCCATTTCCAGACGCATTTTCTAGATTTTCAACCTTTAAGCCTTTCAGGGACAAAGTACTTTTAGTACTAAAATGTTGAAATAAATGACTGGCACCGGAATTTACAAAAAAAATTGTTTGTAAATAAGAAAAAGGCTATATTTCACATACATATTAAATTGAAAAGATTTTAGCAAAATTCTGGTGCCTTTGTGGCGTTTTGGAATTAAAATTAAGTGGTTTCATAAACATACCACTGCCCCTGAAAGGGTTAAATGTCATTTGCGACCCCATGATCCATTGCATTTTTTGTTCGTCTTCATGAGTACTATCATCCCTCTAAGTTTGTTGAAGCATTTCAGATACACCCTGTATATATATATATATAAATCAACATTTGAACGGAGGGTGGTTTTGGAGTCTGGGTGTCATGATCGGTAAAAATATACCAAAATTATCTGGAACTGCTTTCCTCCGAACGGCTGCAATAGGTAGCTTTTTGTAATGAAAACTACCTAAAAATAATGTTAAGAATAGATTAAAATGTTCAGCCATGTATTTAATGCCCCAAAAACAGCCAATCTGCAGCTACTATTATCTATGAATGAAATTGAAAAACAATATCTAGTAGGCAGCCGGCCCGGCAGCGTGGTTGGTAGCGAATGCGACAGCAACGGTGAGGACCCGTGGTTCGAATTCCGGTAGGGCATGGATGTCATTGTGTGTGTATCTTCAGTGCTGTCTACTTCCTTGTGTCTATCCCGTCCCCAAGAAGAAGATTTATGTAATTTGTCAAAGCCCTGCATGTATTTCTGTGAATAAAAAATATGGATCATTCGAGACAAACAGCCTTGTAGCTTATAGGTGTCAAAGCAATCTCCGTCAAATGTCAGATTTCCAGTAGGCAGGCATCTAACTTTTTAAATTCCGTCGTTATATTTTTCTTTTACATTTTATCTTCGTGCAATGTCAATTTTCCGTATAGAAAATCTCTCTCATGATTCACGTTTTTAATTTCACGAGTCATTATTCTCCAGTCGTTATTTATTTTTAGTTTGTGAAAATTCTCCGGTTACAATAAACATAAAATTAATCATCTTTTAAAATTAGAGCTTTTTTCTAAACCTATTTCATTCAACTTATTGGCTGATATAATAGAGTTACGTTAATGGAATATTTAATCGTTATTCATTGTCAAGAAAATTTAAACCTGACTTAAATAACGCACTTAAAATGTAATTATTTTATTTTAAAATGTATGATTCCCGTTTTTAATTTATACTCTTATAAGTAATCTATTTTTAAAAGCATTTCAGAAAGTTAAGTTTTCGTTTCCTCAGCCACTTGAGTCTGCATCGATATAAATGATTTGTTTTATGTATTTTTAATTATTTTTGTCACTTCACTATTGGTAAAGATATTTTTCAAACTTATAAACAATTTTAAGACAATTAGCACATACGCGTATAAAACATTTTTAAGAAAACCGATATATAAATAGGATACAAAATTATTTATTACTGAGTACAACTATTGAATAATTAAATGATAAATAATTCTCAATTAATCTCTTAAGTAATAAATCAATACTTAATACCTTTGAAATTATTTTCAGGGACTGGGAATATTTAATTCTCCGGTAATGACATGACTAAAAAAGCTAACTCAATTTTTTAAATCGAATTTCGTTTTTAACGGAGTTATATACGGAGAATATAGAAAAAAAAGAAGAAGAAAAAAAAGAAATATTAGTGCAGTGTAAAAGAAATTTATTATAAGATTTCTGTATCATATTATCTAAATATATAAATTCTGAAAATCGTTTCTTAAACTTTAATTCTATTTACAATAGCCTCTATACATGCATCTTTTATAACCTTATATGCAAAACAAGTACCTTATCTTAATTTATGTATTTACACTTTTATTTTTCGAAGAAAAACTTAACATTTTCCTTTTTTTCGACATTTTATTTTATTTAATCCATCATATCAAATTATTTATCATTTATGTAAATGATAAATAATTTAGAAAAAAAGTTACATTTCAAATACTCCAAGTATAAATATACATTTTAAATTATAATTTATTACCTAACAAAAGCGATAACATGCGGCATGCGAGTTTTCTGTAAAGTAAAAAAAATGCCAAAAGTTTTTTTTTTTTTTTTTTTTTTTTTTTTTAACAGAAGCGTTTATTAAATTATAAAGTAACTTCTTAATTAAACATTATTCTGGAAATATTTCCTTTATCTCCAGAAAACGTTTGATGAACAACATATCAGTAATCAATAAGTTTCGATTTTTGCAGAAATCTGACTGATGGTAGAAATTATATTATTACTAAAAATCTGCATGAATAAAGCAAATATCTAAATCCTCTTTTGTTTCACAGGGCTTAATAGACATGACATCGAAAGTATTTCTTCCAAAATTTTCTAAGTTATTAAAATATTTTCTTACGATAGAATGAATATGTTTGATTTTCATATTTTTCTTGTTTAATTACACATAATACATTTAGAACTTAGAAGAACATTTTATAAACATTCACTTATATAAAATATCTGTTATAATAATATTTCGTTAACCATCAACCATGTTGCCGTAAAACCATTTTTTGGAAAATATCTTTGAAAAGAAAGTGACTCAAATACTTCGATCTCTTAAAAGGATAATTCCGAAACATTTGGACAGCATGGGGCTTAGATTCCGCTGGATTTAATACTTCAAAAATTAAAAGTATTGATTTCGATTTGTTTATTTTATGCCAAATATATTGTTATGGTCTGCCTTAACACTGGCCGCAGTGCATGCCTTTTTTGTGCATTCCTAATGTATTTTTGGTTTTGCCGTTTGGCAACAGTTTGTTGTTCAAGGTTGACGGTTTATCGGTTATTTAAGCTGACCTGTGCAGAAAGTTACCAGGATTCATTGCGATGTGCAAATTACCACAACTTTTAATTCAGATTTATAGGTATTAATTCAGATTTATATACAGGGTGATTACAAAAAGACTATCCCGATATATGAGTCCTTAGAAACGGTACCTGTAACACGAAAATTGCCAGCGCTAGAGAGACTAAGAAGAAAAGTGAAAACAACTAATAACGTACAGAGAAGCAACAGAAATTAAAACATTTTATTATTCAGTGCTATCCACCATCTGCCGCATGCAACGTGTCTTCGTGTGTGACGTGGAAAATTTGGGAAACACAATAAAATATTTTGTTTTCTGTTGATTCTCTGTCCTTATTCGTTGTTGTCACTTTTCTTCTTAGTCTGTCTAGCGCCGGCAATTTTCGTGCTACAGGTACCCTTTCAAAGCTTTTTATGGTTTTCACTATGAAGATCACATTCCAATAAAAAAAATAGGTGTTGCCATTTGAAATTCTCAAAATGTTGTCACTGTAAACGTTAGAGTTTAGCTGTTGTTTTTCATGCGATTCTTGAGCGCATACCTCAAAATACTTAAAACCAAAATTTCAGTCAGTTTACTGTGAACGGTGTGACAGTTAAGGTCTCAAATATCGGGATAGTTTTTTTTATAATCATCCTGTATATTAACATTTACAATTTCAATTTATAAATGACTAAGATATAGAAAATTCCATACTTCCTATTTTGCTTAAATATTTTCGTTTTGCGATACTTGACATTCAGTATTTGTGTCAAGAATGAAAAATTATTTTATTATTTAATAATTAATTCTATTGGAGTTAATTTTTTTTAAGATCACCTAATTATAACATGGATTACATTCATACATTTTTTCTTCTCATATAAATTGTTTTCCTAATTTACATGCAATCCCTTCCTCTATCCTTGACATATAAATGGAAAATAAATTTTTAATTATCTATCTTGCAGATTCTTGTCAAAATCCTAGTAAAAAGTAAAAGGCTTTTTCTCAACTTTCACAAGTTTTCGATTTTTTTCAACTGTAAATATACGTAAACGTTTTATGATACGTATTTTGTATACGTATCGTGATACGTATTAAAAAGTTGTTTTTAAATTAATTATCTAAAAAATAATATAAATTGTAACCTATTCATTTTTGTTAACGGAAATCGATTTCTAGAAGCTTGAAATATGCGGATTCAAAATGTCAACTCATTCCGCCATGCCGATTTTGAGTTCTGATTAAAAAATCATCCGCATTACAACCTGTTTTGAGAGATTCAAGCTTGAGTTTAACATTAGGAGCTGCAATCTTAAAGGTATATAATTCTTAGCACTAGAACCGCCATGAGCCGTCATTTTGACGACTATCAAATGAATATATTCCGATTCGAAGCAGAAATTTCTTTTCAAAATAAATCAAACAGAAAACTCGCAGATTTATGCTAAAATAATGAGTTACATAGTTTTAAATAAAAATTCTGGTGTGAAATAGTTTTATAAAACTTGAGTAAAATTTCCGGTAGTTCTAGTGTTAAACTACTTGTTCAAATCACTTCCCGTTTCGTATCCGATGGTAAAAGTATCGAAGAGCCTAAATTTGATGTCAAAAGTTAGTGTCATCATTGAAAATTTGGTACTTACGTATTTTCCGTGCCAGTTTTAAGCCAACTGCGCCAGGCATGGAGCCAATATTACTAATTATAGTAACCCTTATATTTTGTTTTCTTGCTGCATGGTACATGCCTGGGAATAATCTATAATATTATTCTTTCTTATTTACTATGTTATTTACCGCTTATTAATTTTACTAAAATAATGTTATTTACTATTTTTAACAATGTTATAAATTTAATAAACATGTATTGCATTTTATTTATTTTATATTAATTACCATTTTTAACAATGTTATTTGTAATGTTAAATTACTACATTTGAAAACATGATTGGCAACGATAAACAAGATTGGTACTTGGCAACCATTTTTGGAGATCAATCTCCTGGCACGGATAATACGTAAGTACCGAAAATTTTAAAGTTAGATACAGTTTCAGTTTGCAACGACCGCTCAATGAAATTTCTTTGTAAAATAATTGTAGAAAATAGTAAACAAGAAAATTTATTGCAAACGGATTTATTCCGCGATTCTGAATTGGGGTAATGACCATTGTTCTGGGGACCATTGTACATAAACTCCCAGGGAAAGCAGATTTGTATCATTTGTAACATATTCATTAGGGGGGGGGGGGGTTCGAAACCCTACAAATATAAAAATTAGTAAATATTTTGATTTTCAGATTTTTCCTTGTTGCATACCACATGCTTGCTACTACATCCTGCCAAAATATCAGGCTTATAATCTCTATAGAACGACAGTTACGTCTGATTTTAGAAAATATTTGTTGTCATTTTGCTCCTTTAAATACCAAGACAACCTCTTCGCAAATGAAATCTTTAAACCCATTTATCTCCAATCGTGTTTCTCAGATTTCTCCTTTTTTCAAAATGCTAAGTCTTTTCCAGATATGAATGAAAGTGTTGAATCTTTTTTTAGTTGAACATCATACTATATGTAAATTATTTAAAGATCCGATTTTTCATATTTTGATAACTCAAAAAAAAAAAAATCATACGTGCGAAAACTAGTGATTTTTTTCGCTTTATTCCACTTGTATTTAGTTAATTCCTTTTCTCTAAAACTATTGATATTAAAAAAAAATCCGATCGTTAAATCTATTCAAAATATCAATGATAACCTGCACACATACACACACACAAAAAAAAATAAAATAAAATAAAATAACTGAAAATTAAAAATTAAAAATTAAATAAACTACTAGTAGCGTTTTGAAATAAGTGGTTAAAATAAGTAGTAAAAATAATTTTACTTTTTTAAATATTTTTGGATTCAATTATTTCTATATAACATTTACATAATAATACACAAAAAAATATATTTTTTATTTGATAATAATTTTTCCTTTGCTTTGGCTGACGAGTACCCTTAAGGACATAACAACAACAACAACAACAACAACAACAAAATGCTATACCAAAACAGCGTAATTAGTTAAGATATCATTATAACAGATAATTAAAAACTAATTTCAGATTCTTATCATGACAATGATTGATTGATATTTAAAATGCGTCATGAAACTGTTTTACAACTTCGCATGAAATGTGATGTTTTATCTACTACAAAATATCGCTCTCTAAAAATATATGTTTGTTGTTTCCTGTGGAAAAAATATATTCACGAAGCTTAGCTATAAAGAATACATGTTAAAGCCAGAATAATAAAATTATCGTAAAACTAATTTCTGATTACTATCGTGACAATGATTGATTATGATTTAAAATGCCTCATGTAACTGGGAAGGAACATTGCATTAAATGTGGTATTTTATCTACTGCAAAATATCACACACTAAAAATCTGTCACCCGTGGGAAATACATATTCACGAAGCATAACAGAAGCATCTGTTATAATGGTAACACGAAAACATGTTAATGCCTCAATAATGTAATTAGGGTAGTGATATCACAGTGTGCCTTAAGGGATTTTCAAAGACTAATTTCTGACTCTTATCAAGAGAATGACAGATTGAGATTGAATATCTGTCACTTAATTGCATAGAAACTTCGCATAAGGTACCTGCCACTTGCTCGCAAATATTATTTGCATATTACATTATCTTAAATTTAAAAATTGCAAAAAAATCAAAAATCAGTCAATAATGATTACTTAAATTTATTTATATTTATAACTTCTATATACAATGCTGTAAAAGAAAATAAAACATTGCCTCGAATTTTTCCACAAATATTGATAGGTAAATCACAAAACTCGAAATCAATTTTGATTAACGACTAATTAAACAAAAGGGACAATATCCACATTAAATTGAACACAAACTTAAACTTTTTGAGTTGTGAGCAGAAATTTGATTGAAACAGAAATTTACAGCAATTTCATCACATTAGTTGCAGATTCGTTCATTATTTTATAAAGAGTCGTTTTGAAGATATTTTAAATCCCCTAAATTGTAATCGAGTGCCTGTATTAAAATAATAAATTAAATTATTGGGAAAGTACAAAACATTAATTTAACTACAAGTGGAGCAACATTTTTATTCATAATTTTCTGTACAATTGAAAACAGCAAAATTTCAGTTATATAAGAAATTATATGAAATTATAATCAAATAAATCCCTCCAAATTTTTGTTGATGTAGTGAATGTTTTAAATATAATTTAAAAAAAAACTACTTGGAGACAAAAGTTAAAATAGATATAATTCCATAGAGAACATTCTTGAATAGAATTAAATTAATGGACTCACAAAATTAAGCTTTTGTATGTCTTTTTTTTTTTCAATAGTCTTTTTCTAGAACTACCGGGACGACATTTGCAAAAACCTTTTAATATTAGAGAGTCAAAAATTTTGAACCCTTTATATTTCAAAACATTTTGTGCAAATGTTTTAGAATTTGGTATCCGGCATAAAATAAAATAGAATAAAATTTACTATTAAAATCCGGTGTTAAAAATGAAAATTTAAGAGTCACTTTTGACTTTTATTCTGTAGAGACCCCACTATCTTAACTCATTTATATGATTTCATAATAATCTCAAAGGATAGGGTTTGTACGTATCTGGGAATTTTCCAGGAGTTTCACAAGTATTTTCTTTACAGAAAAAGAATTCTGGGTTAAACTCGCCAAACTTCGCAATCTTTTAA
This sequence comes from Maratus michaelseni, assembly GCA_963931845.1. Taxonomy (NCBI): domain Eukaryota; kingdom Metazoa; phylum Arthropoda; class Arachnida; order Araneae; family Salticidae; genus Maratus; species Maratus michaelseni. The sequence goes on along the minus strand of OZ007589.1, from coordinate 25,957,139 downwards.
GCAGAGATTTTCTGTAAGAAAATACAGGTAACGAAGAATTTCCTGGTCGCAAAATTCCAGGAGCCGTACGAATCCTGAAGGAGAGTACAATAAAGAAAAAGGATAATTATTTATAAATAATCATTCCAGCCTCTCTACATTTTTATTATTCGTATTTCGAAACGAATAAAAAAATGTTATTTGTTAGTATGCAAATATTTTTTTTTATTATTGCTTAAAAATATGATTTTTTATACTTTTGGGAAAGTTATGTGCTTAATTAATGCTAACACAATAAAGTTTTTTATCTTTATTGATGCGTTTTGCGGAATATATTTATTTTAAAAGAGAACTTTCTGAAAGGTACAATGTAACAAAAACCGAACAGTAATAAAAACAACTTAAAATTTCTTAATACTCTGAAACGAAATATAAAATAAATAAATAAAATAAATAAAAATACAAAATAAATAAAAATAAATAAATAAACAAAAATATGTATTTTAAATTTATTTTTTCTATAAGATATATATTTCGTCCAATCATATTCTTTGTTTTAATTATAAACTGGTAAGAATATACTACATTTAAAATGAAATACAATAAGGATCCGTTAAAGTCTATTGTAGAATAAATATCTAAAAAGACTAAAGTGTTAGATTTTGATACAGCTTAAATAATTCGTATCATAAAGGCATTTTGTTGCAAAATGTTTCAAGCATTTGTTCAGTAGAATGTCTCTTTGTCTTATTTTCAGATTAAAAGCTTACAATTGAAATAGAATTGGTTCAATTTGTTTTTATATCAAATGAATCGATACTAATAATTTCGAAAACGCATTCATGGTACTGTATATAATGCTGTAAAATTTTAAATGTGAATTCTATTTTATGTTAGGAAATATAGATTTATATTAATATCATTATCTCTAAAGTCCTGTAATTCTTAATGAAGTCTCATTTATACAGATGTATTTAAATTTAAAACTTAGGGATAGCTTTGATATACGAAATAACATTTATAAAAACATTTTATTTGCATTTACATTAATGTTTCAGTATATCTTTTCATAAAAATGTAATATTAGTTTCTTATTAAATTGGTAATTGCATCATTTAACATTGCAGCCTTATTCATTATAGTCATATTACAATTAATTTCGTAATCATTCAGCGTATTTTAGAAATCGTATTGTTTTATAAATAAACTCTTTATTCGAAACTGTCAACTATCGAAACTTCGTTAGAAGTTACTAGTAGAAACACGCCATAAATCTTTTCTAGTTAGTACAAAACTTTTGTTTTAATAAGTTTACTTAATCGTTATTGTACGATTGATTGTTTTACAAGTAGTGAAATTTCTGCAATATATATGAGCTACTGTTTAGCTTACATTTTTAATTGTCTTCAACAACTTTCATTGAATATATTTTCTGATTTAAGTTATCCACTATTTATTTCAGTTTATTTCCTTTAAATACTTTTATAATTCCGTATATTGGTAGAAATTGTTGAAGGTGAATTTTTAACCTATTATGCGTTTTATTACTAAACTAAATTTTAGCAATCTGTTTAGAATATATATAAAACTATAGATCAAATTCAGAAAATAATTGCAATATCTTTCCAGTTATGAATGGTAATTGCTTAAATCTGATTTTCAAATGTATTATGTGTTTTCTAAAATGTTTAGTTAAATATCTTGGAACAGATGCTTTACACTCACGCAGCGTTGTTTGGCGATTTTTCTGTTTGCGCGATTTTCAAGACCCCGCCAAACCAATAACTTAATAAAATTGCTAGGTTGCCATTAAAGAAAATATCCCCTAAAATTGGCGACTTTTTTCCTTTTTATAACCAATAAAAAAAAACTGTGCGTGAGTGTATGACATCATAGCCGGTATCTTATTTACATTATTAAACAGCGAAGTTTCTTTAAAGTATTCTGAAAGTGCTGGAAAGTGTCTCATAATCTATGCTTGACCCATGATTTCTCTTTCTTGTTTAAAAATATTATCTGTTGTCTGAAAATTTACTTATGTTAAATTATACCGCTCTAAAAAACTAATGCTTCAATTTCGTCACATAAATTTAATGACTCGGAAGACTTAAGGAAAATCCATTTACTTTCCTTTTTCTACATTTTTTCATGCTTGAGACAAACTAATGCGCGAATTTCCTGATTATATAAAGCTGTGATAAAGGTGCGGCGATAGTTAATTGCATTTTTATCTAATCTGTGAAAAGATCATATATTTAAGTAAAAAAACCTGTTACGTAAAATGATAGGAATCGTTAAGTAGATATTTTATCGTTTACGTTTCAATGGTATTTTAAAATACAATAAATTATAATTACAACATTTTTTTATGTATCACGAATATTGGAAGTAAGAAGTTTTCTAATATTGTTCAAAATATAATTTTTTTTAAGTAAATTTCGCAAATGACAAAACACATGTAAAATTGCATTTTAAATTGTATTATTCAAAGAAAAAAGTGTTTTAACTCTTTTAATAAAATGTTTCAATAACTGCACGTTCATTAAAGATCTACATAAAATAAAGCTCTTATGATGCGTAACGGAACGGTTTTGTGTTCCACTTTAAGGAAAATTGTACAATTTCTACACTGAAATATATCTTCTTTTAATAACAGTATGTTACGAACAAATTACAATATATTTGTAATCAGACTTTTCCAATGAACTTTAATATTTCAATGTTTTATGTAAAGTTTTATTAAAAAAGCGCCGATAAATTTGAAAGTATGAAATTCGACTATATATACAGGGTGTATCTGAAATGCTTCAACAAACTTAGAGGGATGGTAGTACTCATGAAGACGAACAAAAAATGCAATGGAACATGGGGTCGCAAATGACGTTTAACCCTTTCAGGGGCAGTGGTATGTTTATGAAACCACTTAATTGTAATTCCAAAACGCCACAACGGCACCAGAATTTTGCTAAACTCTTTTCCATTTAATATATATGTGAAATATAGCCTTTTTCTTTACAAACAAACTTTTTTGTAAATTCCGGTGCCAGTCATTTATTTCAACATTTTAGTACTAAAAGTACTTTGCCCCTGAAATGCTTAAAGGATGAAAATCGAGAAAATGCGTCTGAAAATGGACTGGCACCGGAATTTACAAGAAAATTTGTTTGTAAAGAAAAAGGCTATATTTCACATACATATTAAATGGAAAAGAGTTTAGCAAAATTCTGGTGCCATTGTGGCGTTTTGGAATTACAATTAAGTGGTTTCATAAACATACCACTACCCCTGAAAGGGTTAAACGTCATTTGCGACCCCATGTTCCATTGCCTTTTTTGCTCGTCTTCATGAGTACTATCATCCCTCTAAGTTTGTTGAAGCATTTCAAATACACCCTGTATAATCAAAAATAATTATACATTGCCAAACCAAATTTTGTACTGAAAACAAAATTGGTTACTTAAAATTAAACTGTTTAAAATCATGAAATATGGGTCCATTAACTTAAAAATATATACAAAAAATTATAGATAAGTATTGAAAAAAATCCGCGCATTACACTTTATTTGAACGTATTAATATATTTAGTAATAACAGACAAATAACGTACTAGTAAAACAGCATATTGCTTTCAATAGTGCTACTTCTGATAAAAATATCCCGATTATAAAAATAATCCACTGTTGTACCATTGATGTATTGTACAGCAGAATCTATTATTATTATTTCAATTTTGTATGTTGCTCAATTCAAATAAAAATTCAACAGTACACATTTTGTATCAATTTATTAGACTAATTAGTTTGCATTGATTTGGGAACATGAGATATTTCTTATTAGTTGCTATACATTTCATTTGATTAGAAAAGAATTATTATACCTAATGTATATGTTACGGTCAATATGATTAATCCGGTCATTATTAATAATAACCGGTTATTATTAATAATGACCGGATTAATCATATTGACCGTAACATATACACTGAATTTTGTTGCATAGATACATGTATCTATCTTATAAGATCTGGTATGGATTGAAGATGCAAGAATGTGAAATGTAATTGCTTAATACCGGCTACACTGTTTCCGCGGTTTCTGGCTAAATGGAAACGCCTTTATATATTATTTACGCTATGACTAAAGTCTACATTTTTAGTGAATGTCATTAATCATGAAATTTTCTGCATACATACAGATATGCTGCATGCTTCAAGAAGTTATTCTCCTGCAAAGTGTATTGTTTTGTGATGGCAGACATATTTAGTGGTTGGTGGTGTAAATTGCTCACAGAGTTTTCCCTGAAATCAAATAAACGTTTCTTAATCCCAGGATAATTATGTGATTTTATATTATGCTGCACCTTCTGTTGCCAAATATTTCGTCTAAAACTATGTCAGCTTTTATATCCTATTAAAAAAGATTGTTATTCTTTAAAATACATTTCCCCGAAATTGCATTTAAATATCCGGATTTTTTTCCATTTTATGATTAATGTAAATGCTAATGTATTTATGTGTACCAAGGTATTTATGTTCAGTACTTCGAATTCCCTATTCTAATCGTCACGTTTCTATCATTTAATAGGAAATCTAATATTGCATGAAACACGTCATTTAAATGATGAATGTAATTTATATTTAATGGACTCAAATTTGTGTTTTAAACTAATATCCGACACTTGAAACTCTACGTAAATGTACTTATATCACTCTTGAAGAATTAATAAGCAAAATCATCACATAAATTGAATAATTTGGAAATCTTGAGACTATTCATTTAGTTTAGTGGGACTTTTAACACTAGAACCGCGAGACATTTTACTCAAATTTTATAAAAATATTTCACACAAGAAATTTTACTTGAAACTGTTTAACTTATATTTTTAATTTATTTTTAGTAGCATATATTTAGCTTATTTTATGAAAAAAATTCTTGTGCGAATCAACATTGACTCATTTGGTACGGGTCAAATTGTCCCGTCATCGCCATTCTAGTGTTAAATGCACTTCTTTTCACTTAAAAAATAAGTAACGCTTGTATATTCTGGAATTTTAAAATCTTTCGAACATATGATGAGTATTTTTTTTTAATTAGTCCGCGAAAAGACCATATTTTAAAGTAAAATATAACAATTACGTAAAATGATAGAAAATGTTAAATGAATTAATTTTATTCATGTGTATCATGTCACTTTATTTCAAAGTTTTATAAAATGTCATTGCAATACATTATTTGTTTAAATATTTGTTGAAGATATGGTAAAATATTAATCTTAAATGTTACTCATTGAAAAAAATAACTTTTTTCTATATTTTACAAGAGAATGTAGATTATTTCATTCGAATATGCTTTTTAATTTTATATGTTTAATGTTAATATGTTTTAAACATGTTTTATGTATTAAAACATATGTTCTGTTAATATGTTTTAAAAATGTGTGTATATACAGACAGACATTTATTTTAAATGCGCATATTAAGCTTTTTTTAATGGCAATAAAAACATTCTATTAAAACTCAAATAGTATAATTATAAAACATATTATTATATTATAGCATATTAAGTCATTTTAATTTTAAATCAATTTTACTCTTTTAAATCTTTACGCTGATGTAACTTGATATAAAATCATACATTTCATGAAACACATAATTTAAATAACGAATCTTATTTAACTCTATTCACACCAAAGTGGTTGTTAAAGTAATATTGTAACTGTACCTATCCATAATAATACCTCTCTCTCTGAAAGACATGATTACAGCGGACACGTCACACAAATTTAATCGTTTGAACTTTAAGAAAGTTCATTTAGAACTTTCTAATCTAATGAACTCTCTATAAATGCAATTTTTTATTTAGAGATTAAGTAATATGTTTTCTAATTATTACATATACAAAGCGTATGTTACCTTTATTTTTTATAAACTCTAAGAAAAAAACATTAGACAGGGTGTCCGAGAAGAAACGCCCTAATTTGAACAATCTGATATACAACATGTAAACTTTTCACTAAGAAGATTGAAGCAACAATGGCTACACATAGTTATGAAGTTTTGTTTGTGCAATCACACCATTTCTACATGTGCCCCACAAGTGGCACTGATGATGACTAATCCATACTCGATCTCTGCCCAGATACAAACGCTGATTTCCACACCTTGATTATCTTAGCATCGGGGGAACGGGGGGGGGGGGAGGTCTATGTGAGACACTGCACGGAAACGTCGTTGAACAGAACAATGGACCCCAATTCTGCCTACCACTACACGGTTTGTGTTTTTCCAGCATTCGTTGTCATTTTTCAATTTTTCCGATTTTCAGCATCTGAAATAAAAATCATTGTTATTACATAATGCAAATTTGCACATCTAAGTTATCATGCGTTGAGAAAATTGAACCATCAATGGATACACATAGCTATGTAGTTTGGTCTGTGCAATCACACCATTTCTACATGTGCCTTACGAGTGCCACGAATGATGTCTAATCCATACTCGATCTCTACCGAGATAGAAACGCTGCTTTCCACGCCTTGATTATCTTAGCATCGGGAGGTCTATGTGATACACTGAGCGGAAACTTCGTTGAACTTCAACAATGAACCCCAATTTTGCATACCACCACACGGTTTGTGCTTTTTTAGCAATCGTTGTCAATTTTCTATTTTCTATTTTCCCGATTTTCAGCATCTGAAATAAAAGTTACTGCTATTACATAATGTAAATTTCCAAATCTAAGTTACCATGCGTTTAGAAGATTGAAACATCAATGGACACACATAGATGTGAAGTTTTGTCTGTGCAATCACACCATTTCTACATGTGCCTCATGAGTGCCACGGATGATGTTTAATCCATACTCGATCTCTGCCCAGATAGAAACGCTGCTTTCCACGCCTTGATTATCTTAGCATTGGGAGGGTCTATGTGATACACTGCACGGAAACGTCGTTGAACTGCAACAATGGTATAAAATAAATTGTTAGAGTGTAACTGACGTATACAACACTTTTTCAAGTAAATCTTTTGTACTTTGTTTTAAGAAACAAATTAATAAAAAATATAGCATTATTTCAAATTTGTAATTTCTTAATATGAAAATTTTTTAAGTAATTATTACATTTTATTATTTGAATATTAATTGCTAATTAAGAAAGATTTTTATATATGATTTATGCTTTAAATAACTTTAAACAAGACAATATGAACTATATTTTCTTTATCAAGGGCTCGTACTCTTTTATCACAATTTGTTAATAGATTTTTTCGCCTTATTTAATTGCAGGAAAGTATTACAAATCCTGCAATCAAACAACGTCTATAATTTCTGCTATTTAGATATTAAATAAAATGTACAACATTTGCAAGATAAATATAAAAGAAAACCTTTCATGAGGAGATAGTGGTGGCAAAAGTTTGATTTAGTCTGTTTTAAAAGAGATTGCACTTACAAGGAGAGTACCAAGCTTGGTAATCACAGATTTTGATTATTTTTATATATGTTGTAGGGTAGAAGCCCCTTAGTCTCAGGTTCAATGGATTTTATACAACGCTCCTTAGTTCTCGAGAAATGGGGGGTCTAATATTATAACACAACTTAAATACTTACTTTGTAAAGAATTAACTGAGTTGGTCGTAGCTCAGTTGGTATGGCGTCTGCTGGTTGTTCCGAGGGCCCGGGTTCGATGGCGGAACGCGCTACGTTTGTTTTTCTCAATTTTTTTTATAAATATACTTGTAATTATAATCTCAATAAAAAATTCTATTAACATAATTAAATTTTAATTTAACATTTTTGATTTTTTTAAAATCAGTTTTAAAATGTATTCCATATATGCTTTATCAATGCAACGATATTGAACAATTGTGTCAATTCGTGATTGTAAAGAAACATTTATAAATTGCCTTAACAAGGGAAGTCAATGCGATGATAATACTACTATGTTTTTAAAGTAAGAAGCATAATTATATTAAAATTTAGCATAAGAATTAAATTACAACATATTTATGTTTTATTTTATTGTAACTAGAGGGCGCCACAACAGACTTTGATTATTTCTTTTTTTTATAGTTTGGTGCAGTTAAGTGATTTTTGTTTTCAATCTTTAACGCACAAGTGCGTATGATTCTATAACAGCTTATAATCGTATAAAAATGAAAGAAGCAAACTGTAGTTCACAAGAAGATCAATCTGAAGTGCCGGGATTCGATGAAAATCAGAAAAATGATGTCACAAATGCGTCGAAGTACTGCAAAATTTTATTGCAAAACAATGGATTTTTAACAAATAATCAAGCATCTGAAATATTTTCGTTTTCTATTGCGATGGAAGAAGAATTCTATAATTCGATAGTAAATATGGTGATTTTGTAACGATTTTTGAATTTTTACTAGTCAATAATAGATACATTTTTTTAAAACTCTTTAAATGATGAGAAATTTTTAATAGTGCTTTAAAAATCAAAAATGCTAAATTAAAATTTAATTGTGTTAACAAAATTTTCTTTTGAGGTTATTAAATTATAATTACAAGTATATGTATTTTTAAAAATGAGAAAAACAAACGTAGCACGCTCCGGCATCGAGCCCAGGCCCTCGGAACAACGAGCATACGCCATACCAACTGAGCTACGACCAACGCAGCTATATCGTTACAAATTAAGTATTTAAGTTGTGTTATAATATTAGACCCCCCATTTCCCGAGAACTAAGGAGCGTTGTATAAAATTTAGTGAATCTGAGACTAAGGAGCTTCTACCCTACAACATATATAAAAATAATCAAAATCCGTGATTACCAAGCTTGGCACTCTCCTTGTTAGATCTGCAATAACTTTTTACAGTTCATTTCTTAGAGATTTAACTACTAAAAGGAACTAAGTATTTGTATACATATCCGAAATTGTTTAATGTAACAGACATATATTCCTTGGAAATTTCAATGCAAGCATACACCAAGTATTCAATAACCTCAGTGACCTCAGTCCTAAACCCTGGGGGCATGCGATATGCGAATAAAATAAATAACGAAAATGGCTCATTGTTAACTAAGAGATTTAAAACCACTGCTCTGCTGTAAACTTTATCCAAACAAAGTGAATGTTTCGGACTTCACTGCCTTCAGCAGTGAATATCTTTTTGTACTACACGCGTTGCTTTTATTTTATTTTATTTTATTTATTTATTTATTTTTTAATTTCCTCCAAACGAATTTCGAATTTGTATGATTTTAAGTTTTTAAACAAAAATCTTTCCAAAGCTCTACCTCTCTTTTTAATGGGATATGATATGAGAGTATTTGAATTTGCATGATTTCAAGTATTTAAACGTGAAATGATAGGAGAGTATCCGAGAAATACCATACAGAGAAATAATTCTCAAGTAATAAATTCTAATTATCCCCATGTGAAAATGAACCAAAAATCCTTGCGTGTTTTAATGCGGATTTTTTCATTATTATTGTAAAAAAAAATAAATAAGGAAAGGAAAATGGTTCATCATTGTTAACTAAGAGTTTTAAAACCACTGTTCTTCTGTAAACTTTACCCAAACAAACCTAATGTTGCGGACTTCACTGCCTTCATCAGTGAATTTGTTTGTGTACTGCCCGCGCTTTTTTTTCTTTCAAACGAATTTCGAATTTGTATGATTTTAAATTTTTAAACAAAAATCGTTCCAAATCTCTACCATTCTTTTTAACGTGAAATGATATGAGAGTATCCGAGAAATATCATCCAGAGAAATAATTCTCGAGTAATAAATTCTGATGCCCCCATGAGAAAATGAACCAAAAACCTTTGCGTAATTATCTTAAAACGCGAAATGATATCTCTAAAGACAGTGAAAAAAAAAGACCCCAGCGAATGCGATAAACGACTTCCAGATTATTTTTCTCTTTTAAAATAGTAAAGATTAAATTTTTGTAAAAATGTAAATGAACCGTCGAAACCAGAAAAGAATTTACTATAATTGGTTATTTTTCTTTTTCATTTGCACCACCCGGATAGCAAATACACACGCGGATGTCAGATTATAACTGTTGTAAAAACGGAAAAATATGAAGTCTTTTGTGATTTTTATTGTTAATATTAATATTTAATTAAATAAACGAAGCCGTTACAACCGAGAACGTACCGTGAAAACTCCATGAGAGTTTTTATGTAAAATCTCGGCAAATTATGAAAGAAATAAAAATCTTAGCATCAGTGCATTCAATATATCTTCAACTATACTTATCACAAATGAGATAATATTAGCTAATGTTACTCGAAAACAGCAAGCTATAATGCAAAGAAACCGATTACAGAAGATTCGTTAATATTGAATTTGAATAAGAAATTCGCCAAATTGTTGAGCTATAGTCAAGTTGGCTTCATTTATGAAGACTTATTTTGGTCGCCAACTTTGGCGATATTTCACCATATGTCGCCAACTTTGGCGAGAATTTGGCGCTAACGGCTATAAATATATAGTTTTATGCGTCTGATTGGGAAAATGATTACAACAATGAAAGATAATAATTTGCGTGAAATCACGTTCACTAAAACACGTTTAATGATTTATGATTTTTCTTTGTCTAAGTTTCAGGTAAAGTAAAGTCGCCAAGTTAAAAACTACATTGTAAAATATAGGAAATTCAAATTTCCTCTCTTGGAATATATTAAATCGGTAAAAACCGATACAAATCGCAAGACGCTTTGGATGCAAATGTAAACATATCAGATACAAACAAGATGTTTCTAATTTTCTATGCATTAAGAAAGTTTGTCGGAATGTGTTTTGTTTCGAATAAACTGATGTAACTTGTTTTTTTTTTGTTTTTTTTTTTGTTAACTGAAAAAGCTTACTAAATTCTATAAGTAATTATTTGGGTAATTTATACTAAATATGGCCGCCTGAGATATAAATATATGTTAAATAATATTTATTCTTTAAAATATGCATTTCTTTTTAATAATTTTTCTACCAGAATTCGAACATCAATATTGTCATATTTTTTTTTATTTAATTTTGAATTGATTTGCGATAAATCGTTCAATAATTAAAATAAATGAAAACACATTATGATTTAAAAATTATGAATAATAAATTATAAAACGATTTCACCAAAAAATCATTATTGTTAGTTCTCTCAGAATAACAAAAAGCGAAATCTATTTCATATTAAAATAATCCACAAAAACAAAGTTTTCTATTTGAATTTTATAGGTAAAAATTTCACATTTATATGCTCATTATATCTACTAAAGGCTAAGATTGAGTAAAATCTTAAATTATTTGTATAATAAAAGTGCAAAGCATCAACAGTTCTGAGATGTTCGCTTCACTTTTCCATATTGCCAGGCGTTTGTGCTTTTCTGCACCATTTTGTTGAGTCCATTGTGATTAATTATTTTGTATTTTTGCACCTTACAGACAAATATTGTTATATCATCATTATAAACAATGTTAACACTTCTCAAGATTTTCTAAACACAAAAGATTCATTCATCGTGAACGTTTAAAATATTAAACCATTGAGCTAATGGTTCACGATGCAGCCTATTGTAAAAAAAAAAAAATGCGAATGAAATCGGTCGTGCCGTACGTGACGTCAAGCGTTCACGCCTTCTTCCGGATTGCGCGGGAATAATTTATGTAGAAACTGATGTATCTCCAATATGGCTATCGGAGAAGGTGAAAAAAACGGCCGCATGATAATTAAAACATTTAAAAAGAAACTCGCTCGAACGTAAAGAAAAATGGGAAAAGAATGGCCGATTTTGATTGGAAAGGTGTCGAAATAATGGTATTAAGCTAACACTAACTATTAAATAAGAATATTGAAGAAATATTTGATTGGAAATTTAATTAAATATAAAAAAACGTGATAAAGAGATGTCATCTAATATGACACTAATCAGCGTTAGAAAAATTTGCATAGAAAATCCATGAAAGAATGAATTAGGGACGTGATATGCATTAAAAATTGATCAAAAAAGAGATCTGTTTTTGCAGATTGGCCGACCTCCCAACCTCTATTTGTTCAAGAAAATGAAATAAATTAAAAAACTTTACTAATTAGAAAATAAAGAAATTTTTTAGAAAATTAAAAAAGTTTACTAGAAAATTAAGAAATTTTATATATGTTAGCTATACATGTGTGCTTCTGATGGCAAGCATAATTTCTTTTATTTTGAATTATTTTTGTATTTATATATGTTTAATAAAATAATATAGTTTATGATGATTATTATTTTACGTTTAGAAATCTTGATTATGTACTCTTAATGTTTTTATTTTCCTTCCTTGTAAAGCCATGTTTATTATGAGAATTTTTATGTAAATTTATTTTTATATACTGTGATGCGTCCAAGTGGGGAGTGTGTAGATAATTGTAACGTTTTAATGCCAAATAGCGATAAATGGACGACGATGGCTCTGTTGCTTATGAGGGGTTGCTCTCCACGTAATGTTGCTTAAAATCATTCTTTGCAGCGCTACTTGGTGATAACGAAGTATTAGAACAGTTTTTTATAAGGCCCCAATGTAATTAGGGCCTGCTAGCGGTCCTCAGCCAGCTAGTTAATAGGAATCATATAAAAAAAACACATTAACCAAAATAGGATTTTTCATATCAATTGTCGATATAAATTGTTACTTATATTTATTTAACCCCTCTGCTTCTGTTGAAACCAATGCATAAAACATAAAATACTTTAAGTTAGAACTATCATATCCATGGTTCGTACCACAACTTTTAATAGATTTTTTCTATTTAATATTTAAACAGCAGAAATTATAGACGCCCCAGGATATGTAATATTTTTCTGTATTTAAATAAGGCGAAAAATTCTATTAAAAATTGCGGTAGAAGCGTACGAACCCTGATCTCTTCCTTATTATTATTTTACTATTAATAGTTTAAGAAATTTTCCTTTGTATATATATTTTAGAAAAATACACATTTGCTTTCATCTCTAGTACATGTACTAATGACGCAAGCGTACAACGACAACATTCGTCAAAGCAAAATATGTTCTGAAAGATAAAAGGAAATGTATTTTGCATAAATACTGTAAATTCTTGGTGTACTGTGAGCGACATATATTAAAATCAGGATCGTATGAAAGTAGTCATTTATTCGTTAGTAGCAGAAACGCTCTTGATCATAAATAAAGAACATAGTGATAAGAACGTGACTTAAAGTAAAAGCATTAAAGTAGCAGATCTATGGAAACTTCATGAATTATAGCGTAATAAAAAAGAGAAAACTGCAGCAAAATCATCCTTTGTATAGAAAATTAACTCATATTCATTTATTTAAAAAATAACTTGGTTACTACCGTAATTTCCGGTGTATAACCCGCGGCTCAAATAAATCTGTTTCCGACCAGAAAGTTTATTTAATAGAATATAACCTGTTTGTGCATGGAATTTCCTTTTTTAATAAATAGAATTTCTGGTTCGTAACAGAATTTTTTTAGCCGCGGCAATTACGGTACATCTTTAATGAACCAGTCATTTACGAAGAAAAACACACAATTAATCCTCATTTAAAATAACTTTTCACTTAAAATGTGCCAAAAGAAATATAAATAGCATACATTATTATTTTTCAAAGTACTAATTTATCATAAGCAAGTACTCGATATGCTTAAATTATGTAAGTAATATTTAGATCACCTGCATTTAACTTCTAGAATAACCCTGCCTGAAAGATTATGACTATAACCTAAAATTATTCTATTTCACATTTCAGAGATTTTAAGATAAAATATTTAATAAATGGAAACGTACAGTCCAGAACTATTTACGCACAATGTTCAAAAGTTCCAGACATTTAGGTATGATCTTAAACATTCTGCCCATATAGTTGGAAGAATAAAAGCAGCTCTCTTCAAGCTGGTTATACTATATCTTACGGCGAATATATCAAATACTTGTTTAACTATATGTCTTTCATTTATTTGCCTTGTATGAAATATATATGATGGACGCATTGATAAAATCAAAGTTACATATATCGCAATGGATATACCGGATGTTCTAAAATGGACTGACTGATTTTAAAATTCAATAACTTTCAAACGGTAACAGATATTTAAAACAATCTTGCAGGAGAGTAATGTATGATGTTAGGAGTTTTTTTAATGCGATTACTGATTTTACTTCGAATTTTAGTTCGAGTTTTCGCTGCGATCGATAGGAGTGCAGTCCAGGTCAAAACTAAAATCAACCATCATTGATGCGAAGAAGGAGGTTCAATACTTGGAGTGGGTCTCATTCTCTAATACAATATTGTTCTTAGGGTCCAATTCTGAGGAAGATTTTTATTGGTGAATGAGACACACTCCATTCGAACCTATTGAACCTTCTTCGTTCATATCAATGCTGGGTGATTTCTGCTTTTGTCTCTATTGGATGTCTATTGTTCGCAGCGAAATCTATTGCTGATAATTCGAACTAAAATAAGGAATCACGGAAAAAAAAAACATGACATCATACATTACTTTCCTGCAAGCATTTTTTAATATCTGTCAGCGTTTGGAAGTAATTAAATTTTAAAATCAGTCAGTCCATTTCAGGACACCCGGTATATAAGACCCATGTATATACAGAAAAAAAGGAGTTCAAGTGTTTTTTCAAATTTTGTATAAATGCTCAAGCTATTATAAGGTAAGGGAATATTGTAAAATTATAGTCATTCTGAAAATCTAACTGTTTTATTCCAATGTTGTTAAACTATATTACAATTAAATTGTTAAGAAACAGTGTATTAATTTTAAAATGCCCGATGTATTGATGAGAAGTGAATTTTCCTTGGTCATGAAATAACGATCTGGAAGACTTGTCACCGTAGTTATCAATTTTATTATACGGCTATATTATAGTTATTAACTAAGGTATTTCCACATTGGTCATATTGTGATGAAATATCATATTGATGTAATTTTGACATTATCTGACTCTCAGACATTTTGCTTCATTCTCAAGGCTAGTTAAACGTTTCGAAATTTTTGGTATCCGAATTTTTAGCGAATAATATCTAAATTCCCAGCAACCATATGTCTGTATGCTTTTATCTCGACATTGCCGACTCTACAAAATAGCGGAAAAAATGAGAGGCCCTCTGCAACATCAAGGCAAATGGAATTACGTTTATTCCTGCAAAACCATGTAAAAAGGCTTGTTGACCTACCTGGCTATTTCTATGGCTCTATTCCGTATTCAAACTGTCCGTCATGGCTTGTAAAAACTTTTTCAACTCTCGCGTGTCTCAGTTTCAAAATTCGGATAACAGAGCTGAGGGCAGTATGAGGACTTTTTTAAACAATAA
The DNA here is from genome assembly GCA_963931845.1 of Maratus michaelseni. NCBI lineage: Eukaryota > Metazoa > Arthropoda > Arachnida > Araneae > Salticidae > Maratus > Maratus michaelseni. Next base: position 25,941,841 of record OZ007589.1, on the reverse strand, counting down.
AACGCTAGGATGATTTAATATTTTGTAAACCCTTGTGTTCATTATAAGGAAGTTGTAAAAATAGTCATTATGTATTCCAAATGTACTTTTTCTTTCACCCGAATCCATAGGATATACAATAATAAGGTAAGTGTTCAATTTTCAGATTTGTGTAATGTATTATTCAGCATATAAAGGAGTATGAAATTTATGAGCATAAGCAAAGAAAAAATGCTAGAAAACTCTTCTTAATATTAATATATGCAAAGAAGTTATATTCTAAATTGAAATGTTGAACTTAAATTTAAAAGCCTTGTAGCTGAAAACTTCATTTTTCACTTGCCTTGATATTGCCGATGACCTCTCAATACTGTAGTCTAGAACTGTTTGCTATAAATAGGTTTCACTGTATTAATTTAGAAAATTATTATTTAGTTAATTTAAATAAATTAAATTAATATGTTGATAAATAAGAAATGTAATAATAGTAAAAATGATAAATGTATATCTTAATTTTCATAAGATAATAAAAGAAACAAAATTCGTTTTTAAAGATATAAAATAATAACTATTTAAAATATGAACTAAGTTAATTAAATTATTAAATTAAAGTAATTAAAGTATTTTATTTAATTTTAAAGTGTCAAAATTTAATGAAATAATAAACAAGTGGGTAAGTATGATCGAAGATCACACAAAGGGTTTCGTTTAATATTCCTTTCAAAACACTTTATTCTTCCTTTATTAAATCCAAATAAATTTCATTAAAAAAAAAAAAAAAAAAAAAAAAAAAAGTAATGTTTTTTATAAAGTAACAATTTACCGGTCTATTTTCCTCGAAAATCTATTTCAAAATTAAACATATCGTATAGAGACCTTGAAAATGTTAGACGTAAGATTAATTATCTTTTTAATTCTCTAATGCCGCCATATTAAGCTGCTTTCTGTATTTACACATACTCATACTCCTTGTATTATTGAGAAATGTTTGAAAATTTCCGTTTTATTACTAATATGATGTCATATTAATCTTTCTTTCAATTGGTGAAACTTTTTATTTTATTTTCATTTTTCACGTGTATATCTTTCAATAGAAAATTAATTATTGTAGATAGAATTTTACTGTGCATTTTTAATTGTTGGCAACTGCTATAACGAAAAATGTTTAAATTTAATAGGAAAATGATTTTTTTTTATCTCTATATATTAAAATAATACGTTTTTTTCAAATTTTATGAATTTGAGCTTCATAATAGGTATTTATCTACAAGTCCACAAAATGTCATGACTCTAAGTTGCATAGTTTCTGAGAACCGGCTCTGTGACGGACAGACAACGAAGCGGGAGTAATAAGGTTTCGTGAGATGAACGAAACCCTAAAATTTAATAACAGTTAAGAACAATTATCTGATATACGATAAAGTAAACTAAATTGAATAATTTCTAAAATAAAATTAACTCATTAAAAATTCGTAGCCAATCAATGTCTGAGGAGTGTCATCCTCAGAGTAGGATGTTTCTGAAATCTCAATCCTAAGGTCATCATAAAAGTGTTTTCTTTAGGAAATCTTGATCTTGTCATTTTAGTATTAGATGGAATTGACTTTTGTGCCATATGGGAGATTGTACGATTTAAGATATTTTTACGTAAGACTTGGTGACTTTCCTGTATTATAAAGAATTCAGTTTTTTGGCAAAAATTAATTAAGTGCATAGGTGTCAACTTCAAGTGTTCGAAAAAGGCAGTCGGGCAAGCTTAAACCACACATTTTTAAACTATTTTGTAGTAATTAATAAATGTGATGTATTAAGACAAGAATAAAATTTTAAAATTAGTAGAGAAAATTTGCTGATGTGGTGGAAGTGTTGCCCCCGTCGCTCCCGTTAAGTCGGCGCCTATGATTAAGATCCCTAGAACCATTAATGAGATGGCGCCAGCACTGTGACATCCCCAGGTACTTCCTGAGGAATGCCATCATTGGTTGAATCTGAATCTGAATCTGAAATCTGGAGTAGGACGTTCCTGAAAGCTCAATCCTAAGGACATCATAAAAGTGTATTCCTCAGGAAGTCTTGATCTTGTCATTTTAGTATCAGGAGGAATTTGGATTGATTTCTTTGCTATATGGGAGATTGTACAATTTAAGATATTTTTACGTAAGACTTTGTGCATTTCCAGTATTATGGAGAAAATGAGCAAACCAAATACGGAAAGTATCGTGTTTTCATGACGAGTCCTTCAATTCATGGGCTTTGTTTCAGAATGTGCAGTATGTAGAATTACTTAAAATATATTATTAGTGTTATGTAAGTAGTTATGATGGCACGGATATTGCGATAAAACACCATTTCTATGAATTATGTGAAAAACAAATGGACATGTGTTTGGGATGCGAAAAGGGACCAAAGATAAAAACAACAAGTCCATCACGTTATTCACTTACCATATGAGACCAAAATGTATAAATACGGTAATAAATCATACAGTCGTTTTCATGTGTAATTTTCTTAAAATGCATTAAGATTCAGTGCTAGATCAGCACCCGAAAAAACTTGGTAAAATACTTCATTCGGAGTGCAATGTAGACGTCATTCAAAATTACTATACAAACACTGCACTGATATCAAGAAATCGAATAACATGATCAGTACAGCACAAGAAGGTGCAAAAGTATATTATTTCAAATGGCTATATGAATCTTGTGAATATGAAATTTGTTTCAAAATTGTATTTCAATTCACTGATTTTTTATGATTCTTAAAATAATTTTCAAACACGAATTTAAGCCCTTTGATGTCAAATAGAGATAAAATATCTCATATGATCATTAATGAAAATTATAAATGATTTTTAAAACGGAATGATTTTTAAATTTGGATATTTTTTAACACTTTCCAAGACAATTAAAAACTGTTTAAAAACTCGGTTTATCTGTCTGTCCTTACGTGCTCTAGCTCACGTAAATACAGTCAGATTGCCAGGTTAAGGTTGTATGGTATTGAAACTTATCATAGTATGTAGTGTGAAAAATATGTAGTGCATAGCATCCAGACTTAGTACGGATTTTTAAATTTAAATAATTTGTCCAATTTAAATAAATAAAATTTCTGATTTTAAACTATTAAATGAAAAATTTCTATTAAAAAATTGCTGTAACAGCGTACCAACCCTCTTATTGTGTATAAATTCTATAGATAATGTACACGGCCGCACAAAGGATCTCCAGTACATTTACGTTTATTAACGGAAATTGCTAAAGTGGAATTATCTGCTGTGCTATGCGTTTCCTAACTGAACTAATTGTTTGCATACTATGTAGCATATTTACAAATCTATAAATTATACATAGGGATGCACAAATTTGGATATTTTTCCAACTATTATTGGTAATTCCTTAAATTGGATTTTTTAAGGTGTATGCATTTTCCAAATTGTTTATTTAGACAACAACTGTGAAGTTTGTTACGGTATTCTGAATGTGCTGGAAAGTGTTCCATAATCTATGCTTGACACATGATTTTTCGTTTTTGCTTTCTTTCCTCCTGTATAAGCAAGTAAGAATAGCATTGAAATACCCAAATACATGCTTCTAAAACTTAATTAAAAGCTTGTTATTGACATGATAGTTTAATGAAAATTTTGAATGGAATGAATAATGTAATGAATAAATTTATTGTGCGGAAAGCTGTGCACTTAGTTACAAACCGTCGTGAATATTACTATCATTAATTTCAATTATGTGCTTCATAATGCAAGCTCATTCCTTTTCACCGTTATTCATTTTTATTCAGTTACGTTTATTTAATTATTTCGTATCCTACTTTAATTATTTTCTGCTTCAACTCCGTTCTTTGAAATATTAAATATACTCTGCTTGCATAGTGTTACCATGCATGTAACTTTCGATCACATGTGACAAATATCTTGGATAGCACTATATCTTTAATATTAATATGAGTCCGTGCTTCATAGATTAAAGTTTAAAGCACGAGATTAGTATGTTGTATTTATGAGTGAGTTTATTAGGCTGAATATTCGCGAACATTTCAATTTAAAGCTTAAAGTAATTATATAAATAATGATAAATTTAAAGGGACAAATAGGTATATAAAAAAAACTTTTTTTCTGAGAATATGCGCAAATAATCTACATATAAAACACTAAGGTACATAGCGGCAAAAAAAAAACGATTATTTCCCAATTGCTTATAGCAACAAGTGATTTGTTTTCACTAATTTGCGAATATTAAGAAAAGTATTTGAGGTATCGATTTAAAATTCACCGCACATATGAAGGGGTTAGAATGTCAGTAGAGTAAGTCAATATTTAGTAATTTGAGAAGTGAAGTGTTTTGGGAAACTTGTCATATTGCCGTTGTATTAAATGGTCCAACTTGTTTTGCACTCTAGAGACTCCCTAAGTGAACTATGAATTATTTGACTGTGGCACTGAACAGAAATTAATATACGTTCAGTAAAAATATGGTTATCTAGATTTTTTAAATTCTTGACTTACTCCACTGTCATTCTAACCCCCTCATATATAGGAAAATTCCCTTTATCCGAAAATGCAATTTTTGTAAAAATAGGCCAGTATTTTTTCTTATTTTATGCAAAACAAGTTACTTTGTAAAAAAGAAACAGAATAGAGTGTGAAGTCAAATTAAAAAAAGTCGCCATTTTGTTATTAATTAAAACATTAGCACCATTGTTGTACCTTATGCAGTTTAACCTCATTGTTGTCCGCATCGTTATGATATCAATGCTACTGATACACATATTTGTGATTTATAATATAGATTGAATAATAACAAATAAATAATAATTATAAATAATAAATGAATATAATAATCTTATTGGGTGGAGATTTCCGTCAAGATTATTATACACCTCATACCTGTCATTTTAGAGGTTTATATATAGTTCACTAACACTTTCAAGTTGCATAAAGAAGCATATACTTTGGTCTGAATTTAACAATATGAAATGTACAGAAAGTATGCATGACCTTCAAACAGAGAGAGGGTTAAAAAGTTTTCTGTTAAAGTGGGGAAACTATTAAGTTACCCCAAATTTGTTATCCAAATATGCAAGATCCATTGCAGTAACTTTTCCGTGACATCGATTTTAAGACAGTGACACCTCAAAAACTTAAAGGAAGAACCATACTAACAGTGACAAACATTTTGTCAATTGAAATTAATAATTGCGTTTTACAATGTTGCCGGGAATTCAAAGGGTTTATGAAAGCATTGACACCATTATAAGTGATGATCCACAAGATCAACTTGCATATACTGAAGAACATATAAACAGTTTAACACCAACTGGTATGCCACCTCATAAACTGTAATTAAAGTCAGGAGCTATTAAAATATTACTAAGAAATTTACTACTTTCTAAAGGTCTGTGTAATGGTACAAGACTTATAGTTAATAACTTGCAGAATAATTCCATTAAAGCAAAACAAATACTGATTCCGATATTAATGAAACTTTTCTCATCCCTCGAATACCACTTATTCCATCAGATAATAATATGCATTTTACATTTTGTGACGGCTATTGCTGTCAGTATGAGTGAGCCAGGCCGTTCAGTTCTACAAGGAGAGCACCAAAGTTAAGGTTTAAAAATAAAGTTTATTTAAACTTAATCGGGCTGGGGTTGAGAAGGCCGCTACTAATTTTTCCTCACACCAAAAAAAAATAATAATTAAACTTCTTCCCGAAGCTATACTCCGTAAAAATAACACTTCAAATATATTAAATTTAAAGATTCAAAAAACGAACTCACAATTTTGCAGACAGCCGCAGATCAGGAAGCCTTCGGTACATAATTCAACTTCACGCTGTAGACCCAGCGGGCGCTGATTTCATACGTCCTTCTAGGCCAAAACGTCAGCTTCAGATTATTGATGCAAACGCAGGATCTCCAGTTACTCGTATTGAGAGAGAACACGATCCAAGCTCCGATTACTAAACGTAATATCGAAGCTTAATTTTAATGATCCTGTATCCATTGTGTATATACAAATGATTATATATGCATGATGCTGAAAGAATACCCCAGTTTTCATATTTTTGAATGGTGTCCATATTTTATTATGTGCATACATATATTATTTCAAAATACCCAATCCTAAATGGAAATGTTTTTATTCATAGTATTTATACATATAATGCTGAAATTCGTGTATTCTAATATGCAATCATTTTAAAAATTAGACACTAGAGCGCAGAATCTTAATGCTTATTTAAAATAACAATATCGAATTACTTAGAAAAATCCAAGTGATCATTTTTTAAATTAATAGTCAAGAGTATTATACTATGTATAGCAGATTCCGATTACTTTAGAAGCCGTTTTATTAGCGTAGCCTTTTAATTGAACGGTCTTATATGGAATGGAATGAACCCTTCTAAATTTCGAATGATGAGCATTTTTGCTATAATCAGTATCGTGTAAAGGGAGAAAACATCTAGATTAAAGCACAATTCCTTTAAAGTAAAATGATTTTAATATTAATGTTCTGAACTATATATTTTTTCTGAAACTGGATCCTTTCACTTGGCATTTTTTTCAAGCGAAATGGTGTGAAAGGAACCATTTTTCTACAAGCAAACATTTCTGAAAAAATGTGAACGAAAATCACTGAATTCTTTCTTGGATAGAATTATTTCAAAAAAGAAAAAAATTACGAAACAAATGCACATGTTTTCATTAATGAAAAAAAATATCGGAAAGAATATATTACAAAGTAAATATATATTAATTTGAAAATATACTTAAGTTGTGAAATTTTTATAATTTTGGTCAAGCTATCTAGCTATACATCTCAGGTTGTTTTAGAGTTGCTAAAATAATAAAGCAGAACGTCACTTGTCCTGATCTAAGCTGCCAGAATGTTAGTTGGGACTGCAGCTACTACCTCACTTTTCTTAGACATTTTTAGAATCCTTCTTTCTTCATGTGAAATAGAGTCTGTTACTATTTATTTAAATTCATTTTCTTCATTTAATATACATGCAATATTTCAATATAATAAATTGTAAAACATATCTCTTTGTTATGGGTATAATATTTACTATTAAAACATCGTAAGATTAGAAAGATTAAATTTGAGCAGATATATACTTATGCAGGACTTTAATTATGATTTTATAATCCTGTTTGAGCCAGCCAACATCCATATTTTGTTCCTATTTTGGCGTTGTCATCTAAAGAAATGTTCTAATCAATCTGAATGAATGTTGAAGACGGAAGGAGTTGCAATACATTAGTCACACATTCCGTCGTGCGGAGAAGTGGAAGGATTTATTAATTAATAAGTATTTAATTATGTATTATTGACTAATTACGTATGACTTTTAAAACAGTCATTTCCCTGAACAACAATCATTCTTAGGATAAACAGTTGCTAGATTTAGAAATGTGCACTATATTTTAAAGGACAAAATACAGGGTGATTCATAAGTAAGTATAGAATTTCCAGATGCTGCAAAACAGGAACAATTTAAGACACGTTCTCCAAATGCACAAATTTCGAAACTCACATAACACACATTAAACCAGTAATCCATTTATGTCCACTGTGCACAAACAGGCAATATTTTAACATTTTTTAAAGTAATCATAAATGGATTTTCTGGTTAGAAGATCTTTACGGAATCGTGTTCGAAAATTCCGTTGCACAATGGTGACAGATTTCATTTTGCTCAAATGGAAAACACAAAATGCCTTCCCCTCTGCAGACGCAGCCATTTTTACCGATATTCGCGTGACACGCTAGCTATTGCCTATGTCACTTCGCACGGCAGTGGGGAAAAAACTTTAAGAGTACACTTATCTTACGGCTTGCATTTGGAGAACATGCCTTAAACTGTTCCTGTTTTACAGCATCTGAAAATTGTATACATACTTATGAATCATCCTGTATTCTCAATAAGCATTTTTTCTCGTTTTTTATTACATTTTCTATTAAGTGTTTCAGACAAAACAATTGTATCTGATAAAATCTTTGTACGCATAACATTGTTTTCTCCTTTCTTTCTTTATTTGATCGCCAATTAAAAATCTTCTTCAATGACACATTGCAAAGTAGTTGCCTTAGTTGATGTATAAAATTAGCTTTATGCATTAATGATATTCGTGTTGTGCTCGGCAATGTGCCTAGTGGTTCACTTTATTTAATATCATTATTACTGAATTGAACATTTTGTCTTATTTAATTGCAGAAGATAGCTATTATATAAGGCAAATATTATTATTCTGAAATAATGGTACTACTCAAAAAGAGGGCACGGTACTTCCCTTGTCGAGTTGATATAAATTTTCTTCGTTTCACTTGGTTATGATAATTCATTACGAGTCCATAAATAAAAGATGAGCTTATTTTGATTTAAACCCTACATAATATATTGATTAACCAATTCAGGGGCAAAGAACCTTTCTTGCTAAAATTATGAAATGCTTGAATGGCACACGGATTTACGAACAATTTTATTTGAAGATAAGTAAAAGCTTTTCTTCTCGTACAGCAAAATTTTATTCTAAATTCCGGTGACATTGTTACATTTAGGGATTAAAAGTAATTTAATACATATAATATCCTATCTGGATATTATATGTATATATAATATCCAGAAGTTCATTGATTAAAATTTAGTAGTGTTCATCGGTTTTTACTATATTTCTGAAACAAGAAATGCGCATAATGTTTTCACTACTATTTACTCACTGATACGCGATCGTGTTTCTATTGCTTCAAGAATCACGGATCATGGAGAGCGTACATAGGCGACCACTAGCTTCTTGCAAACTGAACAAAACCAACGCAAAACAAAGAATATTAGAAAAAAATAAATGAAAAGATAGAAATAAAAAGACTAATGAAATTATAGATCCCCATATTCAAATATTAAACACTTTTTAATCTTCACATATTAAATAAAATATTCAATAACATTCCTTTACTAGTACCTAAATGTTGTTTATTTCAAAATAGCGGAAACTATGACAAAAATAGACATAAAAACTTGGAAACAAAAAATTGTAATAAGAGAAAATATTTTAATCGACAATAAACTGCATAAATTAGGTTAAGTATGAATAACAATATAACAATGTTTATAAATATTATTTAACAATATAGATCAATATTAGTTTTGTCTTGGTATAGTTAAATTACTTGGAAACAAATATTCGTCCGTATAAACAGTTATATTCGGTCATCCGAAAAATTCTGCGGTATACTTCTGTCGAGATAAACTTGAAATTATTGAATGTCACCTGAATTTACAAAAAAAATTATTTCAAATTAAGTAAAAGCAATTTCTTCACGTACTTTAGGAAAGATACCCGTAAGGCATGGTGACGTCACGGCGACGTCACTGTGAAGTCACACTGTGATTTTGTGACCGTCGTCGTGACGTTACGTGACGTCGATGTGAAGTCATTGAGACGTAAATGCGAGGTCGTTATGGCCGTTTTCAAGGCTTTCTGTGACCTCACAATGTGACTACTTTGTGAAGTCACCGTGCGACTTAAATGTGAAAAATGTGACGAATCTGCATCGGATAGGGTGACCAGATTTTACCCGAATCCTATACGGATTGTTCGGATCAAAATTTTTTTATGGTTCAAGTTTGTGACGTTTGTGACGACACTGCACCGGGTCGGGTGACCAGATTTTACCCGAATCCAATCCAGAAACTTCGGATAGATCTTTTTGGATTTGTTTGGTTACAGAATAGATTTGGATTAGTTGTCGTGTGACCTGATTTTCGTGAACCCGATCTGACCCGAGTCGGGTATAATGTTTTTACTGTAAGTCTTGTTTGGAATAGAATCTTGCATACGACCGAGTAACCAGATTTTATCAGAAATTGTGTTACGATACAATTTCTGATGTCGGCTCGGATCTAGAGTCATACGCGAATCCGGTTATATACTTCTTGAACATGATTGAATGTCAACTTGAACATGAATGATGGTTGACTGAAACTATATTTTGATTCAACCCGTATTCTTACCCTAACCCAGCAACAACAACAACAAAAAATCTGTAAGCCCACAACCCGACCGAACCTGATAAATGATTTCGCATGGATTCGGATAACAAGATTTCACCAAATACGGATAAGATCGACGATAAGGATTGGATCGGCAATCATTTTTATTGATGCAACTCGTATTCAAATTAAAACTTTGCATCTGATTGAGAAACCGGTTAACACGAAACTTTCTGACACATTTATGAACAAACTTTTAAACGCATGGCACTTGCATGCCTGATTATTAAAGCTATTTGGAATGAATAGCGTTTTCCATTTTTAGATAAATGTAATACTTAAGATCAATGTCGGTCACGTTTTACCCGTTTCTGACGCTGCGCGTCGAAAATTTGGTTCAAAACACCGACTTTGATAGTGTTTTCTGAAACATCATCTGCCGTACCCAAAAAATGGATAACGCCATTCGATTATATATAGGGTAGATGTGCCAGTAATGGACACCCTTAAGGAATTTCTTTAACAATTATTTTTTAATTAATTGTTATAATTGTTGTATTCAACATTTTTTAATATTATATTACTCTACCAACAATATTTAACCATGCTCATAGTCACATTTCCCAATGTGAATCTAAATTTAATTGTAAATAACAGAAATAAATCAAAACACCCTAAATTCCAGTAATGGACACCTCACAAAAAGTAATAGATAATTGATATTATGATTGCATTTAAAACTAGAATTTAAAGATAGCATATTAATGAAATAAATAAAGCTGAATTTTTATTGGTTATTTTTTTATAAACCAAAAACATTGAAGGTGTCCCATTACTGGAAGGCGGTCCATTACTGGCACATCTACCCTATTCTGAATAAGAACACCTGCCAATTTCATGTATTTCCGAATAAAAATGAATTCAGAAATATGCCAGAAATTAGCTATTTTGTATTTGAGAACAACTTTAAAGAAAATATAAGTACACATTTTCAAATAAGCATTCTGAAAAATTTATATTAGGAATCAATTTAAATAATAGATATACCTATTGTGCGATATTATTAAATAATAAACATTGTATCAAGCAGTAAAACAGTTTTCGTTGTAAATGAAATATAGAACTTAAGATCATAAATGCCAAAAAAAAAATTATATATTTTTTTTCTTTAGAAATTATTTTATTTATAGTTTTTGATAGAATACTAAATGCAGAACTTAAATATAAATTTTTACAGTAAAAACATTCGATAACACAGCTGGAAAAATTACCTTAACTAAACAGTTATTTTATTGTTTCATCAATATTTATTATTTTTGTGCATCTAACATTGACATATCTCGACAAATAAATTATTCAATGCATTAAATTGTCACTTTTTTTTTCAAAGATACCGGAAAATTATTTCTGGAAACCTACACTAGCAACGAAATTATTAAATTGCAAATCAAATATTAATAGTTTTAAAAATTGCAATGTTTTTAATTATAATGAATAACTAAGAAAATTGAACTAAGAAACGCAAAATATTAAATAAATTCCTCATTTTATATAACACTTTACATTTAGAATACATATTCTTAGTAAATACAGTTTTTCCAAACAATCTATTTTAAAAAATATAAAACATTAAAGATAAAATTTAATACAAGTGATTTTTTAAAAGAAAATTTAAACATCTTAACTTTTAAATAATTCACTATTAAATGTACTAGTACTAAACATGCACTATTAACAAAACTGCGAAGACATTAAAAGTTACCTGCTGATCTATAGATAAAGGGGTTATGATGGAATGCTCCTTATCTGCTTCCCTTTCATTGAAAAATTAGAATGTAAATCCACTACAATAATTTTCAAATTATTCCAGCAGAAGCGATGTGTTCATAGATCTGAGAAATCAAATATCACCCAGGCCTTATGAACACACCCGGCTAGACACAGTGAGATGTTAAAATGGATGGTTTACTTTAAAATGGAGATTGTTCACTTTAAAACGTTAATTTACTTACACAGTATAAATCTACAAACTTCAAAGAACCCAACACACGCTAATCCTAGCTTCGAATGAGAAAAAGTCGTCTGCCTTCAATATGCGCGCGCAGTATTGTTTAAACACAACAAAATAACAGCTAGCAGATGTTTCCAACTTTTACCGCAAATGATATAGGAAGAAAATAATTTAAATAAAGACATTTCAAAACCTTTATAATTTATATGGCTGAAAAATGAACTTCTAATGATGCTATAATATTCTTTTTTTATATGAGAGAGTTTTGTATTCTTAGAAATAAGCTGTGAAAATTTACATTTTTATATATTTTTTAATCCATTGCATTTGCTTTAGTCGTCAAAAGTAAAGATATATTTTAAATAATAATTGATTTAATAGGCTTTATAAAGTAATTTCGATATAAATTTAAATTGCAATCAAATTTCCTAAGTACAAATTTTTCATTTTTTACACTCTATCGAAAAGAGCAATATATTTAATAGAGGTGACATCTTACTAAGCACTGGCCAGTTTTGGATAAATTGCTATAGGAATGACATATACTTAATAACATGTTTTTAATTCATTTTTGCTTGGAAATACACGAAATTGGCTCCTGTTTTGTTCAGAAACTATGTTATTGAAAAACCTTTTCCATTTTTTGTTAAAAGCAGAAGATCTTTCAGAAAAGAATGTCAAAGTCGGCGTTTTGATTTGAATATCCGACGTGACAGTGAAAAACTGGTCGTCACGTGACATGAATTGCTTATAACTCGATAAATAACTAAATTTCTATTTAAGGATTTTTACCTTTGTATTATATAGTATATTTTGTTAAATTTCATGAAAATGGTAATGAAAATTGTAAAAAATTATCTGTCTCATAAATGTAGACAGATATTTATTTATTATTTTATTTTGGAAATACTCAATATATTTAAATAGTGTGTGACAATATTTTTATTAATGATTTAGGTACATGACATAATTCAAATCTATATTTTATGAGTTTTTTTTTCAAATTCACTCTCCGATCACACCGTGAAGTCACAGAGTGTTGGCATTTTGGTCATAGGTTTTACATGACTTATGTGACTTGCAGTGACGTCATTGCAACGTCACAAAAATTTTTAAAACTGTCAAAAAGTAATTTTCTTTATGTTATAAGATGTTCTAAAGTTTATTTTAAGTTTTCTTTAGATCTCCAAGACGTTCACATTTTGGTCACAGTGTGGCGTTACAAAGTGGTGGCATTTTGGTCACAGATGTGACGTGACGTACGTGACTCACATTGACGTCATAATGACGTCACTGTGACTGTGCATGCTATGCGGGAAAGTTCAAATTTCCGGTGGGAATGTGGCATTTGGGATTTGAAAATGTATCTAGAAACTGCAAAACTTACCGCAAAAGTTACGAGATGACCCAATAGAAAGGACAAACAGTTAACCCTTTGCGGCACAGTGGTCCCACTCCGAGCACATCTAATTTTAATTCCAAACTTGCATACGGCACCAATAATAGTTTAATAAAATTTTGTTTCTATAATGAAAGCTTAAAATAAGGAGTTTTTATTTTGTAAAATAGTCGTTTGTAAATTCCGATGTAAGTCAGGAATTTCTCATTTTACGAACAGAATTTGTCTGTGCCGGAAAGGGTTAAAACGTATTTACTAGTAAATCTACATATCAGAGGCCTTAACATCAACTTTACAAGTCATTGTTCATTAATCTCGCCAATTTTTAATATAATCTTCATAATATTTGATATCTTAAAATGAAATTTATTTAAGTTATTTATACAGTTATAAGAATATAAGATTTTTCGAAACATCCTAAAATTTTTGAAGTATCACATTAAACAAAATTTTATGCAATGATAGAATAAACTACTTATTAATGCATTTTATTAGAATAAGAATACATTTTTTCCGGGGGGGGGGGGAGTCGGAGTTCCCCTGAAATCCCCTGTTTTTACTTTGATTTTGTATCCTCAATTTCCAGCAATTGTGCTACTTTATGAATGCATTGACTATTTTAATTTCATTATATTAACCATGTCTTTGTGGAGGAAATTTTATTCTATCCTTAAAAGAATAATTATTTTTCAACCACTAAATATCATATTCTGCTGAAATTGTATAAAATTCCGTGTATTAAATATACTTATACAAAATTAATTTCCTCTCATTAGACTTATATTCAATTTACACATTCAACGTTTTTATAATTTTCGTTTGGAAAACCGATTTGGTCATCTTTCTTCAGTAGTTAAAATGAATTCTGATCTATTTCATTAGAAAAAGCATATAAAGCTTAAATCACCCGAAAATTAGCTATTTTGTTAATAAAAGTTTGCGGCAAAATAATGCGACTCACTTGAAATTTCTTTTGTTGATATTTTTTGAAAGATAGTCGCTTGGCAACCATTTAATAAAAGACAGAAAAAAAAGAAATGCATTGGAAATTTTGTAAATGATAAGAAATTAAAATGTGTCATATGTTTAAAACTAATACGTAAGATTTCCCAATAATTTTTACAATTAATTTCGACATTCTCATAAATATATTGGCAAATTTTCAGAGAGATCGCATTAAATTAAGATCTCCAATTTGTAAATTTAGCATCCATAATTTAGCATTTACAATTATCCCAATGTGTGATTTTCTTTTCGGTGAATGTTAAAATTAAAAAAAATCGTCTGACTTCCCATTGAAAAGCATTACAACTTAAAACAAAATGTTCTACATTTTTCAAACGAATGAGCCAAATTTAACCAAAAAATATACAGCTAATTCCGAGTACCTCGTCAACATACCCGCCAAAAATAAGTCTAATCGGATGATTTTTGCGGAAGTTGTCGCGGAACGAACAAACAGACAAACAAACGGACAGACAGAAACAAAACATTTTTCGCGTCTCCACAGTGAGCTTTTACTGACGTTTCGGTAATTATGATACGTGAATTAATGTCAGAAAGTTTCTAAAAAAAACATATTCGTTTAAGATTTTAAATATCATAAAAGTATCTTTTTAAATCCTTTATAGAATCTCTTTATATGTTTTAAAATCGTTTTATATGTTGATGCGAAACCAACTACATAATTACTTCTATAAAGAACACATACAAATTTATGAATTATCTTTTACTATCTTACGTCAGTTGATTTTGATTTAGCTAAAATACAATAAATATCAAGCAACTAACGTTTATATTCCGTACATTAAACGAAACGTTGTTACCGGGAAAATATCTAAATTATTTACCTTAGACGACAGCTTCATACCTTATGCATACAAATCAAAATACATGATAAATGGATATTATCTTTTAGAAATGTAATTAGTGCTGTCACAGGAGCATTTCTTTAAAGTTGTTTGTCAGATAAGCACTAATTGATGACTCGCGTTTTGTCATTGCTCTAACAAATTGAAAACTTGTCATAACTAAAAGTAAAAATTGTTTGACGCACATTCTTTAAAATGCCTGGAAGCCTTCGAATTTTTTTCTCTGTTTTATAATGCCTTTTTGACATATTATTAAATGGTTCTGTGAAGGAAAGTGGTGTAATAAAGAAAAAATACAAATGTTGTAAAATAATTTAAAATATATATTTTTTTTTATTTAAGAATTTTTTTTTAATTAAAAAAAAATAAGAAAATTTAAGAAAGATTTAAAAGTTTTCTTCCTACAATTTTGAGTTTTTTGAAAGTTTTTTACATGTTTTTCTTATACGTGTGTTCTATAAGTGTGTTTTATGCTCTATAACGCAAGAGATATGATTACCAAAATGTGAATTAGTTTTAAAAAATATATATAGGAAATTTTCTTATTATTTCTTAGAAATAATAAGAAATACCTGTTATTTATAATTTACCCCATACCTTTTCATATATATATATATACATTATTTATTATTATATTTGTTATATTATTATTATTATTATAACTATTGTATATATATATATATATATATATATATATATATATATATATAGAACAAAATTTTAAATTTATCGTGATCTGTAAATTATTTTCATCCCATCCTATTCTAAATTACTCTATAATATTTATTTCCTCCGTTTATTAAGGTACCTTAACTCTATTTATTCCAAAAACCTCATATCTAAATTCAATATTTAATGGCGGCTAGCTACCTAACTCAATCTCATCTTTAACTTTAAATTATTAAAAGCTTCCTAATATTCGTCTCTTAAAAAACCCGCATTTTCCTTTTTGTATTTCAAAATTCCTAAAAAGACTGCATTTATTTTAATAATTTCCGATATTAAACGTAACTCTCAGAATCATAAAATCTTTTTCTTATATTAAAATGTAAAACATTTTATTTCAGTTCCATTCTGGCTTTGATCCCAGTTCAAAACATTTCCCTTATTTTCTTTTTTTTCTTTTTCGTGAACGTAAAAATTATTCCATATTCTTAAACCAGTAATTAACGATAATCAGTTATCTTAAAACTCATCTAGTTCACAGCTAATTTATAGAACATCATGGAATGATCTCGAAGAGTCTTTGGCGTCTTTTCGTACCGGAAACAATTTTTCCTCAAAATTCTGACGCTTCCCTCAAAGAATCCCGGTTCTCCATTGCCGCATAGGCCGTCACGTGACCCCTGTATTCACACTTTTCTGGAAATCATATATCGCGGTTCCGTGCTTCCGTCAGTCAGTCGAAAAGAGAGGCGCTTGGACTGTCTTCGGCGTTTTAGCTACCGTAATTTCGCGCGTATGCGCCGCAGCTTAGTTAAGTCTTTTTCAAACCGGAAATTTTATTGAAAATAAGAAGTCAAATAAGTGCTAAGCAGAAGCAAGTCACATTTTATTTAAAATAAATTCTGGTAGGAAATCGAATTGTCTGATGTGCGGCGCATACGCTCGAAATTACGGTACTAATAAATTAGAAGGCTTGCCTGGTAATGGTGAAATTGACCAGATACTTCTTTTTGTGACTACTTATCGATGGATACTCAAGCTTAATAACAACTACAACCATCATGCTCATTTTTAATTGGAAATCTGTTGTAACATCTGAAACGATTTATCATATGAAAATAGATCTTCGCCTGATTTATTAAGCCTCCAAATAAACGCTTGTTGGTGATTCGATGGAGTTTCTTCTTTTACCTACTCATATAATATCTGCTGTGAATATTCCGACTGCAATACAGGATGTTTCTAAACTCATGGTA
This sequence comes from Maratus michaelseni, assembly GCA_963931845.1. Lineage (NCBI taxonomy): Eukaryota > Metazoa > Arthropoda > Arachnida > Araneae > Salticidae > Maratus > Maratus michaelseni. The sequence goes on along the minus strand of OZ007589.1, from coordinate 25,924,649 downwards.
CAAACTTTAAGGGTAGGTAGAGCACACAGTAACAATAATTTATTGTATAGGAATGTATGGGACCAAGTGACGCATTAAGGTAAAAACACCAGGGGGGGCAATTAGGTCCCTTTTTTAATTTTCAAAATTTCTCATACATACCAGAAAGTTTTTATGCTATCCTTTTCTTGACATTTCATAATTAGTTAATAACAAAATTCTTCTTTGAAAATTTTTGGTATGAAATCGAATGTTTTTGAATTGAAAATTGAAATATAAATAGAAATGGAGTTTTTGGTTGATTTCACTGGCGGTAGAGGGCAGTAAGTGACTGGTCGCCGTTCAATACCATGCATTCAAGTAGAAGAAATCGCCATTTTTAATTGTGCTATCGTTCGTCATGGAAGATTTTACATATGCCGAAAAAGCCGACATGCATTTCATGTATGGTCGTGCAAATGGCAACGGCAGGGCTGCCCTACGAATGTATCAGGAGCAGTTTCCTCGCAAAAGAATACCTGATCATAGAATGTTTCAGCGCTTACACCATCAGCTTTCTGCAACAGGTTCTTTCCACGTCACGAGACAGGAAACTGGGCGAGAAAGAGCTGTACGCAGTGCAAACCTGGAACAAATTATTTTGAATCTTGTGAGTGAAAGGCCCGAATCAAGTACAAGAGCTATTGCACAGAATTTAGGTGTGAGTCATCCGACCGTTTGGAGAGTGTTAAATTATAATCGATTTCATCCCTTCCGTTTTCAACATGTACAAAATTTGAATCCGGAAGACTATCTTCTGCGGTTGAACTTTTGCCAGTGGGTTTTGCAGCAACATCTATTGCCGCCAGACTTTACTGTTCATATTCTATTTACAGATGAGGCAGTATTTCCACGCGAGTGTGTATTTAATGCGCACAATTTCCATCTTTGGACAACCAATAATCCACATGCTTATCAACAACGATTTTCTGTGAATTTGTGGGCGGGTATTGTTAATAATTATTTGATTGGCCCATACCTACTACCAAAGAGGCTGGATGGTCGCTGTTACCTTATTTTTTTGCAACAGGTTTTACTAGAAGGGCTGCAAGATGTCCCGATCGCCATTTGTAACCGGATGTGGTTTTAAAATGATGGAGCGCCCTCGCACTTAACTACTGATGTGCGCAGTTACCTGAATGTCACATTTGGGATGCGATGGATTGGGCGTGGTGGACCATTTCCTTGGCCACCGCGATCTCCCGATTTATCGAGCCTTGATTTCTTTTTATGGGAACATCTGAAGAGTCTTGTTTATGAGACTCCAGTTGACTCAGACGAAAATCTAGTATCTCGCATATCCGAAGCTGCTGCACGTGTGCGGGAAATGCCTGACATCTTTAGAAGTGTACGCCAGTCGTTCCACCCACGCTGCGAAGCATGTATCACAGTTGGTGGACGCAATTTTGAACACTTATTGTAATATTTTTGTATGCATTATTATTTACTTGTAAACTACATTGTACATAAACATTTTATCTTTTTAGGTTTTCGTTCATCTCACGAAACCCTATTACTCCCGCTCCGTTGTCTGTCTGTCACAGAGTCATTCTCAAAAACTATGTAACTTACAGAGTTGAAATTAATGAGTGTATAAATCTGAATAGCAGCTGTAAAGAGCTGAAAATATTAAAATTTGAAAAATTCGTATTATTTTAATAAATAGAGATAAAAAACCAAAATTCTAACAGCCTTTTCCTATTAAATTGAAACATTTTTTGTTATAGCCAACGCCAAAAATTAAAAATCCACGATAAAATTTTCTACAATAATTTTCTATCAGACGATTTCCACGTGAAAAATGAAATAAAAAGTTTCTCCAATTGAAAAAAAGATTAATATGAAATAAAATTGATTGACGTCATAGTGGTAATAAAACTGTAAGATTTCTCAGTAATACAAGGAGTATGAGTATGTGTGATGTACACAAAGCAAATTAATGTCACGACATTAGAGAATTATAAAGAAAATATGACGTGATATCGGAAGTTTAAAGAATTTTTCAAATGTTTCAGAATAATACAAAGCGAGTATCAATATGAATAATAGAGAATAGAAAATATATGATATAAATGCTGAACGATTACACCATAAAACATTTCTACATTAAAGAAATGAGTATAAAACATCACAACTTTACTGAATGGTGTATACAAAACGTTTGCATACATATACACCATTCAGTAAATTTATGATGTTTTATACTCACGTCTTTAATGTAGTAAATATATCAGTTTGAGAAACGTATTGAATCACGATAAAAACCCGATTACGGAAATATTCGCATATTTTAACATTGTGAAGGTGTACAACTTGTTAATTTTGAAATTATTTTTTTTAATATCGCATTTAGCCCACATGACAAATATTATTATGATAGAATATAATAGCGGGCTTCGCCCGCTATCGAGCTGGTTTAGATATTCGAAAAGACGAGAAAAATAGACCGGTAAATTTTTACTTTATAAAAAACATGACTTTTTTTTTCGTTGCTAAATTAAATTTATTTGGATTTCTTAAAGAAAGGATAAAGTGTTTTGAAAGGATTATTAAACGAAACCCTTAGAGCGATCTTTGATCACACTTACCACACTTGTTTATTCATGTATTTTGTTTGATAAGTTTGCCAGTTTTGCTCTTTTTTTTAATTCAAAAATTTAGATTTAATACCAACATTTTTCAAAGAAGAATTTTATGGTTAAGTAATTATGAAATGTCAAGAAAAAGATAGCATAAAACTTTCTGGTATGAATGAAAAATTTTGAAAATTAAAAAAGGGGCCTAATTGCCCCTCTCGTGTTTTTACCTTTATGCGTCACTTGGTACCATACATCCCTATACAATAAATGATTGTTACTGTGTGCTCTACCTACCCTTATAGTTTGTACCATGAGCTTAGAAACACCCTGTATAAACCCCTAGCGAGGAAACGCCTCGGCTGAATCTCAAAAAGAACATCCAGTATTCAAGAAACCATTTATAAAAAATAGAACTGCCACTTCACGCATAATCTCTCGTCTTTATATCGTCACACACACATATATACATATATGTAGGAAATGTTATCCTCTATTTCAATATTATTCTACTTTATTATTATTATTATTGATTTTCTGTATTTCTCATTGGCGATTGGTAACGATCCAAAAAGTGGAATGAAGGTCATGTGCTCTAATCAGTTTGTACGGAGAGTCGTGTGTGAGCAGACGATTGCTGCGCATGTGTAGTTATGTGATAACAATGTATCATTTGTGTTTGTTGTTTAATTAAATGTTGTTTTGTTCAAATTAATGTGTTGCAACATTGAAAACCCCTAGACGGCCGACACACAGATGAAATTGGGCGCTCGGCTTGGAATGTGAATAATGGAACATTGATATTGATGCACTTTTCCGGCGCACCTTCTTTCGTTTTGTGGAACCGCCATGGTTCGAAAAAAAAAAGTTCAACTGTTAAAGGAAATCACTCCGGTTTCGAGTGAAAGAATCACCCCGATTCTAAATGTCTGTGGATTCTTTGAATGCCAGCCAGATTCTGTGTTATTTGTGAAATTAAAAGTAAACTAATCTGGTTTCAAAGGTGTTAAAAATCGTCCTGATTTTCTTGTTATATTGTAACAAGTTGGAAATTGTACGTCAAACGTGACAAACGAGGTGCGTTCGTACTATAATACTTATATACATATTCAGATCTTAATGATTTTTAATTCTGTGAAACAAATTATATCGTCTGCAGATTAATTTCTGTAATAAAATAAGTCTCTCGGTCGCTTGACGATTAAACCTCGGAAGCTCCTCTAACAAGAAAGCACAGATTTAAAAAAAATCAAATTTCTTAATAAATGTTTTTATTAATATCTTCTAGAGTTTTGATTCGATTTTCATAAAATTTGAAATGTCTCGACAAAATTCTGCAAAGATAATATATCTTAAATTTCAAACCATTCGGTTGGGTAGTTTTTGCGTTCTTATATGCGGAAGGACGGACAGACAGACGGACGGACCACGCGACAACAGTAGGTGCTACGTATTTATATAATTACGATCGCAATTAAAAAACCGTACGTGCTGTTTTGTTTGTGAAATTAAAAGAGCCACAATGATTCTGAGTCGTTCGTGAAATTAAAGAGAAATCCACCTGCACTGTGTGTTGTTCTGCTGAAAAGCTCAGTGAATCAGTTGCTTTTATTACTTTTATTATTTTTATTCAAGAAGAAAAATACAAAAGAAACAGACCTGGTGCTTTTTTTCCAGGTTTTATTTTTAGGAGTTGTAAGCATCAACAAAGATACTCATCCCGTTCGGATTCGCTTTCGAGAGTAGATTTGTTTTTTTCTCTTCGTGGTTTATTTGTTATATATATATATTTTTTTTTACGATGATCATCTCACGGAAAAAAATATAATTGTTTATAAATAGAAGTATTGGTTACATATACAGGGTGTTCCGTTAAAGGGGTCCAATATTAATAGGGGTAATAGAGGAGATCACACGGAGCATAAATCAGTATATAATGCCTGGCCGGATCTCAATAATTTTCAAGTTACAGCAAATAGAATGAAAAATCGGAAATTTGTAAAAAAACCCTCATTGCTAAACTATCGACAATGCTACATAAAAACGAAGCACATATTTAGAAAGAGCAGAAAAAATCCTACGAAATGACATAAGTCGTTTTAGAATATTGAGAATTAATGACGAGTTACAAGCTCTGAAACAGTGAAAAAATACAAAATCAAATATTTAGCAAAATAGTTAATCGTTAATTCCAAAAATGCAACTCTACCTACATCAAGGAAAATGTTATAAAATTTGGTCCATTCCGAAAGCTTTCGAAGAAGCTGACAATAAACCATATCAGTTTAATTGTATGGGAGAAATCAAGCAGTTCCCTAGTTACAACTCTGTACTGTTGCACGCTCGGAAAGAGCGAAACTCCACCCATGACGATTGTACACACCCCGTTTTAATATCTTTCAATTATACATTTCTGATCAACCTCTATCAATACCCTTTCATTATTCAGTCTGGTCAAGTGAATGACATATTGTGCAGCTCTCGCCTTGTCTTAAAGCAAACTCCGTGACTGCTGCGTTTCCTCCATGAACTTTCAGGATGATGAAGAAGTACTTTTTATGCAAATTTTCTATGTGTATAGGAAGAAAAGTGTAATAAAACAGCAGTTATCAGTGGGCGTTATGTTAAAGGGAGGCTGTTGTAAGTGGGATTGTAGTAAGTTGATGTATAATAATTATGCCGGAATACTCTAACGAAGAATATGCGGACATGCATCTGATGTACGGGCAAGCTCATGGAAATGCATGTCTAGCACAGCGCATGTACCGTGAGCAATTTCCAAGGAGACGTTGCCCAAGTTCGAAACTCTTCATAAAAATCGATAGACGATTACGGGAGACTGGATCGTTTAATACAGCAAGCATTGATGCAGGGAAACCTCGACATGTACGAACACCTGCAATGGAAGAAGATGTACTGAATATTTTTAAAGATAACCCCTCCACGAGTACACGAGCTACTGCGTCTGAAGTCGGTGTTTCTCACCAAAGTGTGTGGCGTGTTCTGCGTGCAGAAAACATGCACCCCTTTCATGTGCAGCGGGTACAACTGTTATCAGTAACAGATTGTGCTCAGCGGACAGAATTCGTACGCTGGTTGCTTAATGTAACAGAAAATAATCCACAATTTCTGGAAAATATTTTATTTACTGATGAAGCAACATTTACGAGAGAGGGCGTGGTAAACACGCACAATATGCACACATGGTCATATACAAATCCGCACACTGTTTTCCCGTCGAACGCACAACAAAAGTTCAGTGTGAACATATGGGCAGGTGTCCTCGGCGATTATCTCATAGGACCATATTTACTCCCAGATGTACTCAATGGCAGTACGTACTTGGTTTTCCTACGGGATATCTTACCACAGTTACTGCAAAATGTGCCAGCAACATTGCGCCACAATATGTGGTTTATGCACGATGGCGCACCGGCACATTTTTTCATAGGTGTTCGCAATCACCTCAATTCAACATATCCTGGGAAATGGATTGGACGCAGTGGACCTGTTGCTTGGCCTGCACGCTCTCCAGACCTCAATCCGTTAGACTTTTTTGTTTGGGGACACCTTAAATCGCTGGTGTATGAAACGCCTGTGGATACACCGGAGGATTTACTAGCGCGAATCGTTGTCGCTGCAGGAGACATTCCCAACTCCGTCGGAGTTTTTCGGCGTGTTCGCCAATCTTTACGACGTCGCTGTCGGCTGTGCGATTCTGTTAATGGGCGCAACTTCGAACACCTATTATAATAATGTCCGTTCGTCTGCCTTCCGACATTGAACTGTGCAGCGCAGGCCAGAAGACTATGCTTCACATATGTCATAAAGTACGTGGAATGTAATTCTTTATTTGTCATTTTTCTTTTATTTTCAACACTTTTTGGCACAGTATTTTGTAAGTCACAGACTGTGGTGTACTCAAATTGTAAATTACAAAGTTTGTATGAATTAATTTAAAATTTAGTGTCTTTTTTAAATTTATAATTAATAAAATTATTATGCTATTTGTTATTATTATTTCCTATCATAAATTATGATGCACATATACATACAATAATTGTCCATGTAAAACATGTACTGAAACTTCTTGCATAGTTACAAATCGCAATATTTTTAATTATTTCCGAATTTTCACCACCAGTTTAATTTTAAGGAATTTAACTTAAGCTTTATATCAATAAAAGACCACTTTAAAATGTAGACTATTATTGTAAAGTTATTTTGGTTCATTCAACTCTTGAATAATTAAAAATGTTGCATCTGAGAAGAAGCATGATCGAAAATGTATAGTTGAGAGTAATTAAAAAGGCGGTGTTTCCAATCGTGATGGGCGGAGTTTAACCTTTGCTAGTGTCAAAGAAAGCGGAGTTGTAACTAAGAAACTGATTAATTTCTCTTACACAATTAAACCGATATGGTTCATTGTAAGCTATTTCGAAAGTTTTCGGAATGGACCAAATTTTACTACATTTTCCTTGTTGTAGCTAGAGTTGTCTTTTTGGAATTAACGATTAACTATTTTGATGTATATTGGATTTCGTACTTTTTTCACTGTTTCAGGGCTTGTAACTCGTCAATAAATATTGCTATTTGAATACAATTGATGTCATTTTGTAGGTTTTTTTCTGCTCTTTCTAAATATGTGCTTCGTTTTTATGTAGCATTATCGATAGTTTAGCAATGAGGGTTCTTTTACAATTTTCCGAATTTTCATTCTATTTGCTGTAACTTGAAAACTATTGAGATCCGACCAGGCTTTATATACTGATTTATGCTCCATGTGATCTCCTCTATTACCCCTATTAATATTGGACCCCTTTAACGGAACACCCTGTATATGCCTTTTTATTATTTTTCTGTTTGCCTAGATGAAGATGTTTTATTCTATTTAAGTAATTTTTTTAATTTAACTGTGCTCATTATTGTTGAGTTCACTCAAAATAGTTATTTTAATTTCTGATTTTTATCATGGGGTATGTTATGATTATGATTATACATTTTAACTTAGATTTTGATTATGTTTACGTAATTCAACTTGCTTGCTTTGGTTTACCAATGGATTCAAGCAGGGGTCCTCAGGTCAGTTAACATTTAATGCTCCATAGCGATAAATTGAAATATAAATCACGCTATTAAATATTGCTTGATGGAGATAATCCTTAAATTTGTTTAATTTTAAATATCATTTAAAATAAAAATACATACATTTATTCTATAGAAAAAACACTATTTTTATACGCCGGATATTATTAAATTCTAAATTGAATTTATTTATTTTTTTAAAATTTGTTCATATACCAGAAATGATGTATAACAAATTTGAATATGTATTTTGTTTAGGCCAATTAAACGTTTCACATTTAATTTCTTATACAAATATTATTTCAACAAAATTGTGAATTTAAATATGCTGCCATTTCGGTTATAAAAAAAATCTATATTTCATTCCCCAAGTCGAGAAATCCAGTTCAATGCAAAAAGCTAGACACTTTGGCGTATCATGTGCATTTCCCAATCAGTCTGATATTATTCAGACATATTGCAAAAAACCTATGCAATTTTAGACTAATTCGAAAATAACTATTTTTTTTGTCCAAACAGCGTACTTTAATCTAGGATTATTGGAGTAAGTCCAAGGTAGCGAATTTATGCATCATTTTAGTACAAAAAAATGGAAGCCGAAACTTAAAATGCCTATAAAATGTATAAAATTTGTATTACTAATAAATTGGTTTAACACACCTGAACTTCTAATAATAGTAAACACGTAATTTTTTACTTCAATAGTATACTTTCCCGAATACATCATGCAGAAGTATCAATAAAATCACCACATGAAACTGATGTTTAATATTTTTTTAGCATTGCGTATAGAAGATGGGTTACTGAAGGAAAATAATTATAAAATATGTGTAATAAATTTGCTGTATTAATAAAATCTACAGATGTGGCAGATTTTTATGGTTATCTCAGCCTTACGTGTAGTAAATGCGTTGCTAAAATGAAAACGTTTTAAAAACAATAAAAATAAGAACACTGCGTCATTAACACATATTATTTACTCTTGTTTAACAATTAAGATTAACTTTTAACTAACTTAACTAACTTAAAATAACTTTTTATTTATTTTATAGGAAAACATAGTTATCGTGTATAGTAAGTTAAATTAATTCGAGGCATTGTATTCTTATTTTTGACTTTTCATCGATTTTATTTATTTTATAAGATGTATTAAATTTTAATTTTAAGTATAGATACTTAAAATTTTACATATTCTTAGGTAACTTACAAAATAAGAGTCAGAAGTACGATTGCAAGGAAAATATAAACATTTTATTTCAATTACGCCTATTTTTGTAGAGAAATAGTTGCCTTTTCTAATTACAAAATTTCTGCAATAATAGCCGAGAGAATGATATCATACAAAGATTGTGGTATTCAAAATAAAGTTTTAATACTTATATGGCAACACTGGTCAGACGTGAACGAAAATGCTTTTTGGGGTGTTTCTGACAAAGAAAATTCAAATTATGTGTTTTGGTTTTTTTAATGATAAAATGCTATGATTATAATGCTATATATATATATAAAATACTATGATTTAATGATAAAATGCTATTTAGAGATTTTCGAAAGTTTCTTCCCCTGCACTATGTGAAAGTGAGCTGCAGAATTAAACTTCTAACTATTTCAGGCGAATCAAAGCCATTAAATAATAAGCCCAGTCAGATAAATGGGAAACTTTTCGCAAGTTGAAAATAGCGCCATCTAGCGGTTGGGAGTGCTGCATCCGGCACCAAGAATATTTTAATAAAATTTTGCCTCTAAAATTAAAGCTTAAAAAAAGGAGTTCATACTTTCTAAGAAAGTCGTTTGTAAATTCCGGTGTCAGTCATTAATTTCACATTTTACGAACAGAATTTGTCTGTGCCGGAAAGGGTTAATTGCATAGTGATGTTAAATTTCCATCACTTTTTATTTAACTTTTAATAAATAAATCAACTTCTTTGCCACCACTATATTTATATAGAAATATTAATCCGGTAAATTTCCACATTTTTTTTTCATTATAGTTTTAGCTTTAATGTAAAAAATCCCAGTAATTAGCAAGCTTTTAAAGGAAGTGCAAAAATTAAAAATCGTATAAAATATCGATATAAATAAATCGTATCGTTTCTCTGCGACGCACTTCTGTTTTGTCCTCCATCCGCAGCAGAGGTTTGGCGCTAGTGTGTCGCTAACAAATTTAACACTATCTGACTGGGCTTATTATTTAATGGCTTTGAGGCGAATAGATATAATATCCAAGGTTGTAAAAGACGACTGTCCTTTTATTCTATGCGTACGACTTTTTCAAAATAATATTCTTTGCCATACGCTTTTACAATAACTTTAACTCAAATCTACCTCAACGATTTTGTTTTTTGCAAATAGTGGTTCGAATAGAATATAAGAAAGGCGTCTGTAACAACACTGTACATTTTTACATTAATGCATAGCTGCCAATTTTTACGCTTTTTTCTTACCACTAAAATTTTATAGTAAATTTTAACTTATTAAATCACCGAAATCATGTAATTCAGTAACGCAAAAACTTCTATTAATTTTTAGTGGAAGAAAAAAAGCGTAAAAGTTGGCAGCTATGATTAATGTCTTTTATAAATGTAAGATCGTATGAATATACTAACAACAGTAATAAATAAAAACAAAAATATGATTTTGATAAATATATTTTCTGATCTTTTTAAAACTTAATATTTCCTTTTTTTTAAACTTTTGTACCCGAAAAATGAATATATTTATATACCAATTATTGTCGCTCTTGAAAGTAAAATTCCTATTAAGATACTTTTTTATTATTTTGGTTTTTCATCGGAGTAGGCAATTTGACAGCATCAGAAACAAAAACGTTAATTTGAAATTAATTTGTAATTTAAAATTATATCACTGTATTTTTGTTTAAGTATAAACTATAGAGATTTCTAACATTTTTGTAAAAATAAATATTTTACTTTAATTAATCCACATTACATACCTGAGAATTGAATTTCATAAAGATTAATTCTCATTTCAGCTATTTATTTTTCAAAAAATTTCATTTACTTTCTATTTAGTTTCTTTCAAAACTCTCTCAATTCGAGAAAGACAGACAACAATGTGGAATTAATTGTTGCGGGTTGCTACATTATCATTCAACTTTAAAATTTTATTGTTAATTAACGACTGTATAAACATTAATTAATTTTGTCTTTTAGATACATATCTAGAAAAAATGTAAAGCGTTAAGTTTTTAAAATAACTTTAAAATAGAAAGCATTTTTACATATGAACATCCAAATAAAGCTTATCTAGGGATGAAAGTTCTCCGCTTTTTTGCGTACCAGTATAATTTTAGGGAAAACGTTGTTCAGTTAAGTCGAAGAATGTTAAGAATAAATAAAAGAACATTTTCTCTAAGATTATACTGGTATGAAAAAAGTGGAGAAATCTCATCCCTGAGCTTATCCATTGTAAAGAATTCATTTAAGTTGTTATTTAGTCTTTCTTTAATCCATGATAATAAGATAATTTTCGAAAAAAAGAAAATTATTTTATTTTTTACAAAAAAGTGCATATTTGAGTAAACGTTTAAGCCCAGTACACACTGATGTTTATTTAGGTGAAATAGGTATTTTTTGGATATATCAAACATTTATTTAATATTGTTTTCAAATGTACAACGAAATAGCTGATATTTTGAGTACATTGTTCGTCAACTTTATTTTTCCCATGTGTACATTAACCTCTTAATTCTCGCGCCCGTGATATTCACGGGCTGTGTATTCTACTTTTTTTTTAAATTCAGATTCTTTGATTCCCATCAGTTTTTTAAAAGAGTGAAATTATTTTTATTCTCGCATCATTTTATCAGCTATTAAATAAGATGAATATTTCTACTTCAAAAAAGTGGTGGCAATCAAACAATTTGAAATTTTAAAAAGGTAGCCTACACAAAAATATAGCGACGCTGAAGGGGTTAACCCCTTTGGTACGAGCGACACGAATACGTGACGCATAAGATGCTCAGAATCCTCGATTATTCCCACCAGTTATTTTTTTGTAAAGTTTTCCTTATCTAATCATAGCATTTTTGCGTTTCAATTAGGTGAAAATTTCTCATTTGAAAAACCGGTGGTAACAGATTAAAAATTCTGTAAAAGACGCTCGTCGCGAAGGGGTTATTGATTATTGTATCTTTATTATATTATTGTACACATGTGTATGTAATTTTTTACATGATGTAACAGTAACATTCCGTTATTGGGTGACATTAAATAGCAGTGCTAAGAATTTTTGTATCCAAGAACGCAAATCTTTTATTCAGTCAAACATTATGGCGTCTGATTTTTGAATAAACCAGCGCTTTCGTTCACAACATTACGAATAGTAAAGATATTGAAATGATTGTTTACATTTTGATTGATTTTGTATTTTGTGAAATGTGAAATGCGACGCCCTCACAAGACGTAGTGCCATCTCCGTTCCAACAACTGTGAGCTAGACGAATGTAGCTGGCAGTAAATTCTGTCGTCGCTTACTGGATTACAATGCATACAGTAAATTGGGTCAATTTAAATGTCGTTAAAATACTTTAACGATTGACATTTTACAGTATCCGAAATCCTCTTGGAGTTGTGTGTCTTGACGTGTATAAAGAAGGAGTAAAAACTACAGCGATTTCTAATTTTTTTTTGTAATAAGTTAATTTTTTACTTTAATTAATCTAAATTAAATATCTGAGAGGTATTCGTGTATTATTAAAATTTACATTTGTGATAATCTGTCATGCTGCAACCTTCATTAATAGTAAAGGTTTTTTTAGTAGGTAAAATAACCGCTCGCATTTTTTTCAGAAACAGTAAGTTTAAAAACCTACGTGAAAAAATTTATAAGCCAAACCAAAAAAGTGTACTTTATAAACTCACTTTATAAAAAAGAATATATAATAAATCTTTACCTCCAACTATCTAAGATTTTATGGGGTTGTCTAAAAAGTTCCTGCCGATTAGGAAAATCAATTCGTACCGGAAAATTCTATCATACCAAAGATAATGTTTACCATAGAAAGCCGAAAGTAAAAATTTGCCTTCAGTTTAATAACTAATAATAACAATGAGCAGCAAAATTGCATACCCTTGTTTTTGACAGCTTTGATTTCAAAACATTTTATGCAAATTTAAAGTATTTTCATAATTCATAATTTTTTTAAATGATTAATTATTTTTATGAATAATTTCCACAATTAAAAATATTTTCTTGAATCGGAGAAAAGCTGTAAATATCTTTGGTTCTTGTACCTCAATATAAAAAATAAAACGGATAATTTTTTGAAAAGCTATAAATGTAAGTTTCCTCTCTTGAATTTAATATTAGTAACTTCAAACTTTGAATGCTTCTAACCGTATGGAGATTTTACAAAAGTTAGATTAACTGTAGTTTTTTCAGGGCTATCTGAATCTATGGAACTCAAATATTGTTTAAAATGTGTATGTTACCATTTGAAAATTTAAAGTTAGTGAAGTTGTTAAAATTCAGCCAAATCCTATTTGAAAAAGTTTATTTATATTCGAAAAGTAAACACAATTCCATGTCATATTTTACTTTTCCTATCGCTCTGTGACAACATGACGATTAAAACATATGGGGTTGTTCTCTTATTACAATTTAATAAAAAAATATGAATAACCCTAAAAACAAAAGAAAACATAGGAAGCGTTTCGGACTGGAAATTTTTAACAGCCTGTCATTAGCCAAATAAAGACTTGTCCGTAATAAGAAAATGTCACAAATGTGTTTACTTGTGCTACAGCGCCTAGAATACATAGTATGGAAAACCGTTTTACCGTTTTTTAATTCAAAATTTTCGAATTCAAACCGGAAATTCTAAAACAAGAATTTTTACTTTAGTTGGTCACGAAATATCTGCCATTAAGTAACCGAAAGAACATTATAGGGAATTTCTGGTATGAATGCAAAATTTTGTAATTTAAAAAATGTCAAACTGGTAATGCTTTAAAAAGTGCTAAAAAATTGTAGCCGATAAACGTGCAACGATGCGGTACAAGAATAAGACGATCGCAGCGACAGCTGCTTTAAAAATAGATTTACCTCTTGCAAAAGTAACCGTTTCTTTATTGACAACATGAACATAATTTCTGTTAATAAAATCTTCTTGTAAGTGTATATTTCAGATGTAACTGATTTTGAAATTTGAATTTTTTATCATATCAGGGAATTAATCTTTTCCACTCTTCTAGCAGATATTCATCCTTTGGTATGCTAAAAATAGGTGTAGTTCCTAGTTTGCTGTCTCGTATCGAGTACTGCAACCAGGCACAAAAGAATGGGTATCACGTTTTTTGGCCATGATCAATATCATACATATTTTCAAAGCTTATAAAAACCACTTTCCAAATCAAAGGAATTAGGGTATAATTTAATTATTTAAAATATTTACCACCAGCTGAAACGTTTTTTCAGTTCGATTCTTATACAATGTTTGCGTTGAAAATAGCTAGCAGACAGTGGCGTTGCCAGAGAGGGGTGGGTCCAAATGCTGTGGAAACCAGTAATATTATAAAGTTTTCTTCCCCTTCCATATCGCAGAAAATTCTCCGATTAGATAATGAAAAAATATTTTTATAAAATCGCCACTGCTAGAAAATGTCGACTACGGTCGACCTGTTATATTTTCAGCATCGTTCTACATTTATGGAATTCAAATTTTTAGTACTATTTTGTATCCGTTTTCCACACTATGCATTCTAGGCGCTGTATTTTGGCTGATGACGGGCTGTTAGAAATTTCCATCCCGAAACTCGTTCTGTGTGTTCTTTATTTTTTAATGGTGAATCATACAAAGTTTTATGATTTAATTGTGATTTATCGCCAGTTTTCCGGTGCTGTTTCCCATGTTCTCTTATTATTATTATTATTATTATTACTATTATTAGTAGTAAATATTTTGTACGGCCTTAAATATAGAATAAAACTATTATTTACCGCATACTTAGCTGTATCACGCTTAAATTAAATTTCATGCTTTTATTCAATTTTGCAGATATTTCTCGAAGATAATCAAAAATAAAAATTATTACTTTCATTTAATATCTTGATGTTTCCTTGAAGATAACAACCATTATTTCCAATAACTTTAAACAAGCTGCCAAAAAAAGATCCTTCATTATCACGAAGCAATAGAAATTTGCATGTTTTATGTTTTGGTTTTGAATAAATTAACATTAAATAGATACTGTATCTTATCAATATGCTTATAAATTGTACTACTGTAAGGTTATATTTTGCAGCTGGTTTCCAAGCGAAATCAAAATACATTTATTTACGCTGCATTTAGGCATCTCATTACAACGAAAAAGAATTTTTCATCTTTAACGTTTCTTTTTTGTTAGCTGTAAAATAATAAGTGGTATTTATTGGAATAAATTTATAATAATTATAAAATACTATCGGAATATATTTGCATAATGTTCCTGAAGCATGTAAAAAAAAGTTAATTTTTTTAAATATTGTAATGCATATTTATTTGTATATTAGATTTTTTTATATAAATAAAGAAATCTTCAAAATTAAAATGTATCTTTAATAAATGGGTTGCAATATCTTAGTTTATTTTTTACACCTAAAAATGGAAATACATATTAATTGAAAATAAAAGTATGAAATTATAACAAATAATAATTTGTACCAAATTCAAAGGCATAAGAATGATTCCTACGTTTACAACCATGAATAAAAACTAATGGTGACGTAAATAACTTTTATTCATTCTGATTTCTATTCATCTGCGAAGAAAAAAAGTAAACTTCCAATAAAATATGAAAAAATTCCTTTTGTTATATCTTAGAAGGCTACTTTTAATTAACAACAAAGAATAAACAAGCTGAATATTTATAAGGATAACTACACAAGATATTTTTTTTTTTTGTGTTACGAAAGTTACTAGACAACTTCAAGTATGTTTCCTTTTATCGTAGATACTAACTGTTATTAAAAATATTGTGAGAAAATGACAGTTTCCAATAACACATCAATTTATCATGAAAACGCGTCGTATCTATAGGTTTTTATTATTTTTATTTCTGAAATATTAAAACGCGTATCTGTTTGACTGAAAACAGTAACCATTCCAGCCATTTTCCAATATTATTTTTATTGTTACATAAAAAATCAACTTTGTTCATGGTTCTTTATTTTCTGCTCTCTCTCTCTTTTTTACCAGATGGCCCATGCGAGGATTTCGCACTGAAATCTAATATATTTTAGGTATTTCTCTATTATGCAGTCGACCACTTTTCATAACAAAAAACTATCGCCAAATTGTAAGATTAAACGCCAAAAATGCAGTCCCATTTACTTGATGTCAGAAGCATTATACGTGTTTGTTACGTCATCAAGTGGTTTTTAATTCGACATTTGCGTGTAGGTATTTTTCATTCTGTTTTAATGATTTATTAGTAATTTCATTAATTAAAATAACAATTGTGTCCTTAAATTCTTATATTTTATTTATTTTGATATTCCAATGACAACGTTCTCCCGTTTATTTGGCGATAGTTTTTTGTTATGAAAAGTGGTCGACGGGATAATAGCAAAGTAGCATTTTTTTTTCAATATGTAATATTTATTAGATGCAGGTTTAAAATTCTAAAGAAAAAGCAAGGATAAAAATATCTGCAAACAACATTTAGTTGTTAGTCAAGTCAGAATATCATTTAATTTATTCCATCAAAGTTAGAGTAAAAATTGATCCAAGATTGCTAAAGGCACGCGCGAGAAACAAAATCAACAATCGTATTTTAACTGCATTAGAGGATGACGTCATCCGCTTCGGGAAAAACATGGGACATAGAAATATAAATCTAAACATTTAAATTTCAATTTCGCTTTTTAATCATAATTATAAAATAAACCCGTGCGGTGTTTTTTATAATAATTGCTGAGCATCATATAATGTGGTATTTTATTTTTTTGACAACAATATTTTGAGGAAAACCTTTCATTTCTTTTATGAAAACAATGCGGATTTAATTTTTAATTATCAACAAATTTTAATCAAAAACATGTTTTAACGAAATGTTAAGTGGGCTATGTCAGAAGCCTGTTCAAAATCCTTTCATATGCTATCTCATTCGTCGTTCTGCGTTTTATATTTTCTTAGAAAAAGGGATGTTGACAGGAGAAATAATATATAGGATTTTTTGTATAACTATCCCGATGAAAGTATAGATACAGGTTGGCCATAGTAAAAGATGGGGCGTTTACATCTCGATTATAAGAAATCGACTGGTCGTTTGCTGTAGTGAATTTCGTGTTGTAAATACCCCTTAAAGCATATAGAATAGATTTAACTTGAAATTAATTAGTGCAAATTTTCGCTACCATGGATAAACATGGTATTGTACGCTGAATTGGGTCGGTAAAACAGGTATAGGGACTAAATACGGTAATATTTCACATGATTGTATGACATTTTACATGTCTTTCAGTAAAAAAAAAAATTAAAATCCCTATATTATAATACAATATTATTATAATGAATTTTATTTATAAAGCGTTTTTTTCATAATGTAGAAATTACATTTTACTGGATATATATATTTATTTAAAGTCAATAAAAATTGTTAACTTATTCTTCTCTTTAAAAGAAAAAACATATAAAAAATGCATATGTTTCTGGAATGACAACTTTTATCATTTAGCATAGGCTGCAATAATTTGCTTGATTTTTCTGCAATTTGTGATATTTGTTTATTTTTGGAAGAGCTAGCAATAAAAATTTACCATTTTCTATACTTCATTGATAAATAAAAAGGATAATTATTTAAACGATGATTGTTTAAACCAAGCCTGTATCACCAGAATTTAGTTTGGGTAGCCCAAACGCATCATATTTTGTACGCCGGAACAGAACTCGAGCATGAGAAAAATCATTAAACATACCCCGTGAGTCCGTTTTCCTTTTGCAAATGTGTAGTGTAATCCAATTTATTATTTTTAAATACATGGTAATTGTTGAGTAAGATATTTATAAAATATTATAGTTTAATTTTTAAAAACAATCCTTTTTTAAACTTTTTAATAGTTAAAATGTACAAATTTAAATAGGTAATTTTTTGTTAACATTTTTGGCATTTTCTCAGAGATATATTCGACGTGTAAAGGGGTTAATCAACTCTTTGTTTTAAACATTAAAATTACCGGAGATAGTTGCAAGTTTAAAAATAGCTCTTTAGTTGTAATCGAAATTTTATTTTTTGTTCTGTAAATTAATTTAATTTTTTTTTTGAATAAATATGCAAAAAGGAATTAAAACTATAGTATTTGTCTTTTTCAAATCATTTTATAAATAATGTATCATGTATCCTTTTTAAGTGTATTAGTACTGACAATATTACGTTATCTGAGATAAAGAGAAGCAACATTGCAGAGGCATAATTATACCAAGAAATGTTTTTTATAGCATAATTTAACTGCATCTAATCTAAATGATATGTTATGTCAAACATTTTATTAATGAAAGCAAAAGATGTATTTTCCTGCGGGGCTTCAATCCCCATTGCACTTTATATGAAATAGGATGCATCCAATAACAGCTATTATTTTATTGATTTTGCCCTCAGTTCATAGCCCTCTAAGGACATTCAATGTAATCTGAAAACTCTATGCAGGAAAATATTTACACACATATATATATATATATTCTAGGCAATCAGTGGGAATCTGGAAAGAAGTTAACTTCCCTTTCATGGCTGAATGATTATATTTATAGAGAAGCATTATTTATCTAAATATTTTTATGATCTTGATTTAATGCATATATATGTAATAAATTATTACATATTGCTAATTTTATATAAATTTACTTATTTTTTGACATATACATATATTTATTTATTTGCTTTGTGGAACATTCTACTGCGACGAGTTCTACTACTAACGAGACGAAATTTAAACACTAAAGACAACTGAAATGATGTACTTGTCATTTGTTAAAAGAAAAAAAAATTCTCTCTTGCAAAAATATGCCAGCGTAAGTAATCGCTGTTGCAGCCAAATAAAACTTCAGTTGTCTTATGCAATTCAACGCCAAATATGCCTTCATGTAAATGTTAAAAATGTTTACAATAATGTGTGCTCAACAAATGTTTGCTCAGCATGTCCATCAAAATTATCAACTAAGTGCTCTAATCAAAAAATCTTATTTTTGAATGTTAACTCCTCGTGGGTCTGGGCAGTTATTAGGATCATTGCGACGAACAGTTTAATTTATGTACAGTTTTTTTTTAAATATATGACTAGCAATGTGCTAGTCTGAATTATCTGAATTTCACATTCATTTTTGCTAAATTCGAATAATTCATCAGTAAAATGTGGGTTAATTTTAAGAAGTTTCAAACAAGGAAATTTATTGATGTATTATTATTTATTTAAGTTCATTTTACGATTGATGGTTTACTTAATTTTATTGAAAAATTTTGGTTCAAAACATGTTTTACCTGGTTCAAATTAACCCATACTTCATGCAAGATTAGTGGGGAGTTAGAAGGTATACAAGTCTCGTCAGATTCGGCACAGTTCAACGCACTAACGAAAGTGGATAAATTTATTTATTCAATGTTTACAAGAAGATTATATTTCCATCTTCTTGTGTCCGCTGAAGATAGAAATTGAATTTTTCAATACATTTCTCATTTTACAGGAAAAAAAAACCATATATATTTAATTTATCTGACAAGTAGTTTTAAAGCTTTATACAATTGTTCTCTTTGTAAAACTCATTTCCTTGGAATGACAAGTTTCTAACAATTGCTTCGACCAATTTCTATACTAGGAAAAGAAATATATTTGTCGGTGTGCGCAACTGTCTGTTCGCGATGACCAGACAAATTTACAGTACGTAGATGTCGGAAAATTTGGATAAGACTAGTCCAAGGCAGGTCCGAATGCACCTGAAGTTCAATTGTATTATTTTTATTATTTTAATCAGCCGATATATTAATTAAAACCCATAATGAATAGGACCTTGTTGAATAAAAGTCAAGGTGGTCCCGTCCAAAACCCCCTTACATAACTTTCCGAAGATATGAAAGCAGGGAAGCTGCATCGGCTTAAGCATTGAAAATGTTGAAAAACAAAAAATATGCACATAATCATCGTACATTTCCAGTTCTAACGGGTGTTTTATTCGTTTAAAAAATATATTAATATTCATACCTTCAAAAAATATTTTCAAATCGTCTATTTCGTGCGGTTTTATTCTTCTGCATATTTATAAATCCGCATCCGCTTTTCATAACGAAGAAAACCCCATTTATTCGGGTTGCCTTTTCGATTCTGACGGTGTTATTTGCTTAACGAATACTATCATTAACCTTTTCAGAAAAAAATATTTCTCGGATGCCGTTTTTGCGTTTTTGTGATCCCTTAGTGATTGTATTCATACTGAAATTGTATCAAATTCTAAAAATTTCAATACGAAAAATTGACATCGTATTTGGCTTTTTCTACATTTTACCTTGGTTTACCAAACTGGAAGTCATTCAGTAAATTACTTCGGAATTATGAAGATTTAATGTTTGGAACTCCTAATGTTAAACTATTTTGTAAACTTTGCAAAATAGATTGAAACTATTTTTTTGGCATTACTCAAAAAGTATTGGATGGAATCGCCTCTCATTTTCGATACGCATATATAAAAGTTTTAGAAGCCAATCTCTATTAAAAGAATAGGTTATAAATGATATTTTGTTTCAAAAATTCATTTAAAAGGTTCGTACGCTTTTACCACAATTTTTAATAGAATTTTTCTATATAATACTTAATTACAGAAATTGTAGACAATACGTTTAATTACAGGATTTGTAATAATTTTCCGCATTTATATAAGACGAAATTTTTTTATAAAAAAATTGTGATAAAAGCTTACGAACCCTGTTTAAGAAAATACATGTTTTGATTTTTCTTTCTACGTATTGTAAACCTTTGAATTTTATTAACATAAGTATATTTATTGTAGTTTACAATATGAGAATAGACAATTACAGCTCATTCCGCCACGTATTTTTTTTTTAGTTATGTTTAAAAAGCTACCCACACTGCGATCTGTTTTGTAGGGATTACAAATTATTTTAAAATTAGGAGTTCCAAATGTTAAACCTCCAGAAATCCTAATCTACTTTATTGGATAACTTTTCGTTTGGTATCCTAAGATGAAACGTAATGAAAAAGCAAATATGATGTCAAAATTAGGTATTTGTATTAAAAATTTTACAGTTCGGTACAATTTGTGTATGAAATATAAAAGCAAACTGCCCAGTTAAACTGAGGGCATTGAGCTCACACGCTACTCACACTAATTGTATATTATACTCTTATTTCAAAGAATAATGCCCCTTGAAGAATAAAGAAATTGACAATATATTAAGGGGGATCATTCACCCGCACCCCTTATAATTAACCAATGAACAACCAAAACTAATCAGGGAAGCGTCTTATTACAATGAACTTATATACAAAATTAGCAGCAAATCGAATAATTCTGCATGAAAAACCCATTTATCTAAATTAAGGGGGATTAGACCCCCGTTACTCCCTTTATACTTAACCAATGAACCCCCAAAACTAAACAGGTAAGCTCCTTACCCCAATGAACCTATATACAAAATTTGAAGAAAATCGGATAATTCTGCATGAAAAACCCATTTATCTAAATTAAGGGTGATTACCCCCCCGTTTCCCCTCCCCCTTTATACTTACCCAATGAACCCCCACAACTAATTAAGGAAGTGCCTTATCACAATGAGCTTATATACAAAGTTTGAAGAAAATCGGATAATTCTGCATGAAAAACCCATTAATCTAAATTAAGGAAGGTTAGCCCCCCGTTTCCCCCACCTTTGTACTTATACAATGAACCCACAAAACTAATCAGGGAAGTACCTTATCACAATCAGCCTGTATACAAAATTTGAAGAAAAATGGATAATTCTGCATGCAAAAACCCATTTATCTGAATCAGAGGTTCCCAAAGTGTGCTCCGCGGAGCCCTTGGGGCTCCACCTATTCTTTTCAGGGGCTCCGCGGAGCCCTTGGGGCTCCACCTATTCTTTTCAGGGGCTCCGCGGCGTTCCAGGGAAATAAACAAAACATGAAAGAAATTAGCATATTGCAAGGGAAACTTTTTCGAAAGCATGTAGGAATTTGTGTGTGTCTGTGAGTGTCAAAAATTAATACATATATCACTGGAATGAAAAATACAATAATATATATTGTTAATCATATAAAAAAATGCATTATACATGTATCCATTTTCTATATAATATTTTTGGTTTGAACTAGTTTATTTTATGTTTCTGCATTTAATGTGTTTTAAAAATTTGATTCTAAATAAGCTACAAGAAATAGAATTCTGAATCGAATGAGCAACGTGAATCGAAAGAGCAAAGGCGTGCCAGTGCTGTTATCTCTGCTTGCCAAACAAAAGGGAGAACAGTTTTGTTCTTTGGAGCTTCGCCTATTCCTATGTTTATACTTAATCATTTTTTGCTTAGTAACCAGGTTCTAACTTCCTAATGAGGTAAGTGTGTCTCACATTGTTTATTTTCCTTCGTATCACTATTTGCGATCTTTAAAATGAGGTATTTTATACTCCATTACTTGCTATATTTATTGAGAAATGTATAAGTTAAGCATTGATTGTTTCAGTGATGGACGCATAATTGGGTTTCGCATTTCGTTAATGTTTTAATTTAAGTGGTTTAATCTCAAACTTCATGTTCTATTTCAGTATAAAATTCAAAAATGCTTCAAATTTTTTAACCTATTCGGTTTTTTAAAATTTGTAATTAACTTTGACACCCTGTTCTTAAAAATGGAACATACGTATCTACGAAATAAATATTTATTTTCATTTTTATAATTGCTTGGGCTGTAAATTTTATTTTATAGTTAAAATTTGTTGTCAAATTACTCTGGTGACTTATAATTTATTTCAACATATTTATTACTGCAATATTTAATGATTTTATTTTAACTTTACAATGTCCTATTAATAATGTTATCATTGTATAGTTTTTCTTGGTGATTTCAATAATATCGCCTCAACACCGGATAGTTCGAATTTTATTGTAACATTTAGACACATTTCTGAGAAACATTTCTATTCTAATTAGCGGTTATATTGAGCCGATCATTTTGCTTGTGGTAGTTATTTAGGTTTTAAAAAAGCCTTTGTTTTACATTTCTATTTATATAGTCTCACGAGTTCAAGTTTTCTGTTTCATAAGAGTTCCAGACTGATAACTTTTGATTTGTATGTATAATTTGAATATTTTTTGAGACATTCAATATGTTGTTTTGCTTAATTATTATTAATCTGTTTTAAAAAGCAAATTTATAATAATTGCGAATTTCTGTGTTAAAAAAAACAGATCATCCGATAACTTTAAGTATGGACCGTATATAATAAAAGAGATTATTATAAATAGTGAATTAATTTTTATAATATCGTAATAAATTACATAATTCAAGAAGTGTAGAAATTGTTTAAAATCTTTTTAAAGTGATGATTGATTATGCATTTTAGAATGACACATAAGTTTTTTAAACATGTTGTATGACTTAACAACCCCTCTTTAAAAAAATTTTTAATTGGTCTCGGCATTGGCTAAAACAAGGTGGCGACATATCAGGGAAAACACAGTCAAAAAAGGAGGGAAAACAAAAGAAAAACGTTCAAAGGAAAAATTCATATTGTTTATTTCAACGAATAATAAGTTGAATTTTCCTCCCATTTTTTCGACTGTGTTTTTCCCTGATCCGTAGCCCCCCTGTAAGATTCTTATGTTATGATGCCACATTTTGCTATCAGAAATAAGGCTGTAGCAATTTAAAAAAATATATTGGTTCTTTACATTTGTCATCACACTAACAATCTAAACTTTTGCTCAGCTCCACCCCTTGCTTAGGCTTTCCGTCAATGAGTACCCACCCCATATAAATTTCACCCCAACCCATATATCCCGTTTTGTTAGTAAAGTTTTTCTAGTAGTTGCAGTTTTTTTTAACAAGTGTAGACAGTGGCGTTGCCAGGATTGGGGGGGCGGGGGTCCAGATGCTCTGGATACCAGTAATTTTGTAAAGTTTTCTTTGCCTTATCCAGTGGGGGAACTTTCTGCGATAAGCAATGTGAAGAAAACTTTATAATGTTACTGGTATTCAGATGATTTGGACTCCCTCTCCCTGGCTACGCCACTGTATGTAGATTTTAACCGTGTATTTATTTTGAGGCAAAAACAATGGTGAAAGAAAGTTTCTTTCAAAACTATAGATAATAGATAAATACTTCAAATAAAACATCCAAAAAATTAAACGATGCTGCAACTAACAGTACAGGTTGTAGATTTTGCCCCGCCCACTTAAACACTAAAACGATTATCTGCTTCTAAATGTATTTTAAAAAAATTGTTCACAAGAAGAAGCTCAAAGGCTATTCGTTTTCGTTGCCTGTTTAGAAGTACTAGAAACGTAAAGAAGAACGGAAAAAGAATCCGTAATCAGATGATTCTATTACAGGTGGGCGGGACTAGCGGAAACGTGTTATATAATTACTCATGGGCGACTGGGATACGCATTTCTTTCTTTTCGCGAGCAGCCTATAGGGATTATACAGAATTCTCTCTTTGTAAACGAAAACTGTACAACTTACCTTTTTTCTGTGTGTGTGTGGCTTTAGTCATAAATAATAATAGTTTCAGTTAAATACAATGCATGACCCAGACAGGGTTACCATTTTGATGTTTAATTCCGAGTTCATACTGGAAATCCCGAAAGAATATTTTTATTTTAAAAATGGATGTCATAAATGTCTTAACAGTATTGCTCGAACGTCGCTCGGGTACAGCGACTAGAATACATAGTGTGGAAAACGGCTACAAAATAGTACTAAAAAATTGAATCCGATAAATGTCGAACGATGTTGAAAGGATAACGGGTCGATCGCAGCGACATCTTCTAGCAGTGGCGTAAACAGGGTGGAGCTCCAGATTGTTTGGATACCACTAATTTTATAAAACTATTTTTGCCTTATCTAATCGGAGAATTTTCTGCGATATTGAAGGCGAAGAAAACTTTATAATATTACTGGTTTCCAGAGCATTTGGATCACCCCTTCTCTAGCTACGCCACTGTCTGCTAGCTCTTCTCAACGCAAACATTGTATAAGAATTGAACTGAGAAAACGTTTAAGCTGGTGGTAACCATTTTAAATAATTAAATTATACCCCATTTTATTTGACTTGGATAATGATTTTCATAAGCTTTGAAAATATTAATGTTATTGATCATGGCCAAGAAACGTGATGCGCATTCTTTTGTGCCTGGTTGCAGTTCTCAATACAAGACAGCAAACTAGAAACTATCCCTATTTAGCATACCAAAGTATGAATCTCTGTTAGAAGAGTGGGAAAGATTAATTCCCTGATATGATAAAAAACTAACTTCAAAATCAGTTACAACTGAAATATACACTTACAAGAAGATTTTATTAACATAAATTATGTTCATGTTGTCAATAGTGGAACGGTTACTTTTGCAAGAGTTAAATCTATTTTTAAAGTAGATGTCGCTGCGATCGCCCTATTATTGTCCCGAATCGTTGCACGTTTATCGACTACAATTTTTTAGCACTTTTTAAAGCATTATCAGTTTAGCCTTTTATTAAATTCCGAAATTTCACATTCATACGAGAAATTCACTATCATTTTCTTTTCGTTACTTAATGGAGGATATTTCGTGACTTCTTAAAGTAAAAATTCTTGTTTCAGAATTTCCGGTTTGAATTCGAAAATTTTGTATTAAAAAACGGTAAAACCGTTTTCCACACTATGTATTCTATTCGCTGTAGTTCGGGTAAAAATAGTTTGTTTTCTTCGTTACTAAAAGCTTTCAGAAACCGCAAATTTTTAACTATATTTTTTGCTGTATTTGACAGACATATCTCGATTATACAAGGCAGATATTTTAATGAAAAAAATGTGGGTTTTAGTCCTTATTTTTAATTCATTGTGTCCAATAATAGTAATATTAAATAAAACTGTTAAGGGGTTAAATAATAGAAAATTGGATTTTCAAAATTTCTTATATGAATTCAGAATTTCTGTATGAAGAAAAGGGCCAAACTGATAACCGTGGCCCCGTGTTGTAAACTACTGCTTCGAACTCTTATCCAACGGATCTTTCTCTGCTCCATAGGTTATATAAAACATTAATTTGTAAACCATAGAGTACCGTGGTGTTAAGGGGCTCCGCCTTAGAAATTCTTCCCTAAAAGGGCTCCGCGAGTCCAAAAGTTTGGGAACCACTGATCTAAATTAAGGGGGTTAGCCCCCCGTTTCCCCCCCTTTATACTTAACTAATGAACTCCCAAAAATAATAAGGGAAGCACCTTTTCACAATGAGCCTATATACGAAATTTGAAGAAAAACGGATAATTCTGCATGAAAAACCCATTTATCTAAATTAAGGGGGAGTTAGCCCCCCTCCTTTTCCCCCCTTTATACTTAACCAATGAACTCCCAAAACTAATCAGGGAAGCGCCTTATTAGAATGAACCTATAAACAAAATTTGAAGCAAAACGGATATTTCTATCACGAGTTATCGCGTTACGTACATGTATACGTACATACATACATACATACATACAGAACGGGCGGACACATTAGCTCTCAGGCTTTGATAGCCTGTGAGCTAAAAAATCATTCTCTAAACTGAATATTGAAAAAATTAAAGTAAATAAATTACAGTCGAAGAGCTATTTCCGATTTTTCCTGTGACAATTTGGAGATTAAAATGTGTAAAGTGTTCTCTTTCTTTCTCTCTCTTTTTTTTAAAGTTATTTATTTATTTTTAGGCCGACTGTACAAATTAGTAAAAGGAAATATTTGTTAGTCTGTGTAACTGTTAAAACTTTTAGCTTAATAATATCCAAGAAAAGGGATATTTTATTACATTACGTGATGTCTCCAAATGTCAGTATCAAAATAACTTTTATTGTGTTAAAAATGCTAAATTTATTATAATTAAAAAGGTTTGCCTCTTTTATTCTTATAAAGATCAGCATTCTTACTAATAACTATTTTACAAGCATAAATTTTATTTAACTAAGAAAATTTGATACGCATATTGACATTGTCGATAAATCTTAAGAATTTATATGTATGATAGAAACTTTTGATACAATGTAGCTTGTTTAAATCTTTTTCGGTAATTGTTATAAGGAAATCTATATAAAAAAAAACTTTCCCCACGATCTACACTTTAACAATAGAGTAAGTGACAATACGTAATTGAAACATTACGTAAAACGATTTTTAAGAACCAATCATTCTATCCTCAAAAATATTTTTATCGTGTTAAAACACTTTCCCAACATAATTGAAAGACATTTATCTGTTAGTGTCTACAACTTTTGTTGTGAAATAGTGTGCATCTACTTCTCGTGTGTCCATTAAATAAGTGAATTATTAGGTGATTTACTATCTTACTATACTAAATGCCTTTTGCATAAAATGTTTCTTTTACGTACCGTAATTTCGCGCGTATGCGCCGCACCTCAGACAATTCGATTTCCTACCAGAATTTATTTTAAATAAAATGTGACTTACTTCTGCTTAGCACTTATTTGAGTTCTTATTTTCAATAAAATTTCCGGTTTGAAAAAGATTTAACTGAGATGCGGCGCATACACGCGAAATTACGGTAACCAGTTGCATAACTTTACCTTGATCGTTAAGTGTTAAGAGTTTAAAAGTATTGTAGAAACATTTGATACACAATGTCTGCACTTATCAGAATTTTCAGTATTTCTTTTAAAAATATATGCTTTACTGATCTGATTATAAGTTTTTCTTTTCTAATACACATTTGATGAAAAATTTGAATGTCTTTGAATAAGGTTTCGCTTCAAGAGAATATATTTTTTATGGGAACCCTGTATACAATAAATATTCAAGATCTGTTAAGATAAAAAGTGCTTAATCTGTACATCGATTTCAGTTTTATAATTTCGTATTATCTTTCTCAAATTTAAGCTTATTCAGTTGTAAAATGTGTCTGGACGTCAAAATTTACATACAAAAAATACATAATAAATTCTCAAATCTGTTTTATTTTTTAAGGAAATATCATATTATTTTGTCATTAAAATTTCAGTTTTTCAATTACCGTATTTAGTCTTGTAAAATGAACCTTTCCGTCCAAACTTTTACGCCAGAAAAGTGGGATGCATTATACTTGAAATATTTCCGAAAGCTATGAAATCTATACATGCTTTTGTTAAGACACCGAACAAAACACGTGAAATTCAAAATAATCTTATAGTAAGGAAGCATAAATTAAAATAAAATAAATTATTGCACTCTTATTGTTTAATATCAGTAAATATGTTTTAACGATGATTCTAATGCGAGAAATATACACATTGCAGTAACTCTAATTTTTTCGCAATTTAAAATGAGAGCGAATTATATTTAAGTGAATATAGTAACACAGCCCCTTGATTACTAGACCTGCGGCATGTCCTATGGTCTAACTAAGATTTATAATTGAATAAAATTCAGGTACAGCGCCTATAATACATAGTGTGGAAAACGGCTACAAAATAGTAATAAAAAAATTAATCCGATAAATGTAGAACGATGCTGAAAAGATAACGGGTCGATCGCAGCGACATCTTCTGGCAGTAGTGTAGACAGGGTGAAGGTCCAAATGGTTTGAATATCACTAATTTTATAAAAATATTTTTGGTATATCTAATCGGAGAATTTTCTGCGATATTAGGCGAAAAAATCTTTATAATATTACTGGTTTTCAAAGCATTTGGACAGCTCTCTCTGGCTACGCCACTGTCACCTAGCTCTTTTCAACACAAAGATTGTATAAGAATCTTACTGAGAAAAAGTTTCAGCTGGTGGTAAATATTTTAAATAATTAAATTACACCCTATTTCCTTTGACTTGGATCGTGATTTTCATAAGCTTTGAAAATATGAATGATATTGTTCATGGCCAAAAAACGTGATACGCAGCTGGTTGCAGTACTCGATACAAGACAGCGAAGAAGAAACTATCAATATTTAGCATACCAAAGGATGAATCTCTGCTAGAAGAGTGGAAATGATTTAATTCCCTGATATGATAAAAAACTAACTTCAAAATCAGTTACATCTGAAGTATACACTTACAAGAAGATTTTATTAACAGAAATTATGTTTATGTTGTCAATAGTGAAACGATTACTTTTGCTCAGAGTTGGGCAAATTTGCAATCTGATTAATCTGTAATCTGATTACAATATAATTGCATGTAAAAGATTATAATTTCAATTACATGTAATCATAATCTGAATTTGAAATTCAATTAGGATTGTAATTGTAATTATAAATGCTATGATTATGATTACACAGAGTTAGGAAAATTCAAATCGATACAACAAGAACGAAAAATCATGCATACGGCATCGATTATAAAACACTTTCTGGCATGAACAGAATATTATTCAGAAATTTTAAATTTTATTAATTAATACCCGCATCCCTAAATATGTACGACGAAAGACAGTTTTTATTACACACAATCAGAACGAAAAATTATGCAGCTGGCATAGATTATGAAACACTTTCCCACATAAACAGAATATAAATCAGAAATTTTAAATTGTTATTAATACCCGCAACACAAAATATGTACCACAGAAGACAATTTTTATCACACACAGTAGAAATATGATACAACAGGAACAAAAAATCCTGCATCCGGCATATATTATGAAACATTTTCTACCAACCTAGTTGAAAAGTGTTTATGATTTCGGTTTGTCTGGCCGTCTGCCGTCTGTCCATGCTCTAACTCCCGTAAATATGCTCGGATTGCCCTGCAATTTTTATATGTTATTTTCGTTATCTATAGCATGTTCCCTATTTCATCTGAAGTGTGTAGCACTTATAGTTTTTTTTACAGGGACACTCAAAAGAATTCCGTTTCATTATGGTCTATGGGGAAAAATCATTTGCGGTTTATTTTAATGATGTTCCACAATTCCAAACACAGTGTAATTGATATATATCAGTAAGGTGCATTACAAGAAGCTTAATATGGAATATGGTGTGCATAGCACTTATAGTTACTTTACAGGGACAGTCAAAAGAAATCCGTTACATTACGTCTATGGAGAAAAATCGTTTGCGGTTTAATTAAATAATGTTTCACTATTTTAAACGCATTGAAATTTATATCTATCACTAAGGTGCATTACAAGAGGCTTACTACAGAATATGTTGTATATAGCAGTTATTGTTCATTTACAGGGACACACAAAAGAATTCTCTACTGTCTGTTAACAATAATTCCTGGAAGTGCGTTTTAAGTTGCTGAACGCGATTTTGAATTTAACTCACTTTTTATCTATTACTTGGTGTGTATAAATTCTGTAGATCATATACAGGACAGCACAAAAGTTCGCGAACACATTTCCGTTTATTGACAGAAACTCCAGAAGGATAATTTAAAACTCTGCTACGCGTTTCCTAACTAAACTAAAATTTAGCATCCTATGTAGTATATATACAAATCTATGGATCATATACAGGGCTGAATAAAAGTATTCGGATATTTTTCCGAATATTGTATATGTTGGAAATATATGTTGGAAATTCCTGAAATTGCGTTTCTTAAATATGTTATGCGTTTTCCAAATTGTTCACTTAGATGTTATCATTCAGCTTATTAAACGGTAATGATTTGTAAAATTATTTTTGAAGCGTTGGAAAGTGTTACATAATCTATGCTTGACGCATGATTTTTTGTTCTTGTTAACATTTCATAATAGTTTAAAACTCATATATTTACTTTTTGGGGGGTAAAAACCCTAAAGAAAAAAAAAACCCTATCTCTTTGTAAAATTATGGAGTAATTCACAATAACGAACAGGCTGAAATCGGTATATCAGACTCAGTACAGAATTTGGAAAATGCATAGCATATTTTAAAACCCAATTGCAGTAAATACCATTAATAATCGAAAAAAATATCCGACTTTTTTTTCTGAAGCTCTGCATATTATTAATAGATTTGTATATATACTACATAGCAGTATGCTAAAATTTAATTCGGTTTTTAACACTGTTGAAAATTCCCATTCGGGAATTTCCGTCTATAAACGTCAGTGTACTGGAGAACTTTTGTGCAGTCCTGTATATGATTTATAGAATTTATACAAACCAAGCATTATAAAAAAAATAGTTACATTCAAAAACGCGTGCAACAACTGAAAAAAAAAACGTATTTCTAGCAATTATTGTTCATAGTCAGTACTGTAACCGAAATTTTTGTGTGTCTCTGTAAATGAACGGTGAATGCTATGTACTCCATAATCTGTAGTAAACATCTTGTAATGCACCTCAGCGATATATATGAAATTCAATATGTTTGAAATGCAGTAACATCATTAAAATACACCGCAAACGATTTTTCCTAATAGTCTGCAATGTAAAAGAATTCTTTTGAGTGGCTCTGTAAATTACATGCTACCATACTTCATTTTATATACCAATCATACCACAGTAAACCTCAATAACATATATCAATTGCATGGAAATCCGAGTATATTTACGCGCATTAGAGTACTGATAGACAGACAAACTAAATTCATAAACACTTTTCAACTTTGTTGGAAAGTTTTAAAAATGCAATTAGAATTAGCTCGTAATAGATTGCAGTTTAATTTAAATACATTTTATAGAATTCAATTAAGATTTAGTTGCATTACATTACACGTTAACCAAATTGTATTCTGAACAAACATAACTGACATTAACTTGTAACACATTGCAATTTAATCTAAATTATATTCTTAAAAATGTAATTAGAATCCACCTATAATCCATTACAGATTAATTGGATTATACAATTAAAAACTTAATCGGAATCCTCCTATAATGCATTACAGGTTATTTGGATTATACAATTAAAACCGTAATCGGAATGAACCTATAATCCATTACAGGTTAATTGGATTATACAAATAAAAACTGAATCGGAATCATCTTGTAATCCATTACAGGTTAATTGGATTATACAATTGAAAACTTAATCGGAATTGTCTTGTAATCTAATTGCAAATTAATCTAATTACAGATTAATCTAATTGTATTTTAAAAGAGAAAATGAGAATTGTCTTGTAATCCATTACACGGTAATCAGATTATGCGATAATCAGATTATATTCAAATTACTTTGTAATGATTTCATGATAATCGATTGCATAGTGAGGAGATTATAATGTATTTTAATCTGTAGTTTGATTACTTTGTAATCAGATTCTGCCCAACACTGCTTTTGCTAGAGGTAAATCTAGTTTTAAAGCAGATGTCGCTGCGGTCGTCTTATTCTTGTACCGCATCGCTGCACGTTTATCGGTTACAATTTTTTAGCACTTTTTAAAGCATTACCAGTTTGGCTTTTTTTTAAATTCCGAAATTTCGCATGCATACCAGAAATTCCCTATAATGTTCTTTTCGTAACTTAATCGGCAGATACTTCGAGACTTCTTAATGTAAAAATTCTTGTTTCAGAATTCCTGTTTGAATTCGGAAATTTTTAATTTAAAAACGGTAAAACCGTTTTTTACACTATGTATTCTATGCACTGTAATTCAGGCTTGGTACGAGTCAGGTTTTAGGATATGTACCAGTATTATTGTATAGAAAAAATCGTCTTATGTTATCGCGCTATTCAATAAGGCAAGTTCCTTACCTGTAGGAACCCTGTAATTACATTTTTACATTATTACATTCACATTTTAATTAAAAACTGGATTGGTAAGTATTTTTCCGCACAAAAATAAAGAAAGAATGCGTTTACAAGAAATAAATACAGTGCAACCGTTTGGTACGCTGTGAGTTTTCAGTAAAATTTCTTCTTTTCAACCATGGCGTTATTATGATATTTTAAGCCTTAATTGCATAGTGATGTAAATTTCAATCACTTTTTATTTAACTTTTAATAAATAAATCAACTTCTTCGCCGCCACTATATTTATATAGAAATATTAATCCACTAAATTTCCCGTGAACTATGTTGATGAACAAAGTTAAAAATCTATCTTAAAATTTCTGTTGTCTAATATTTAATATATGTATAAAAAAACACAATTGTAAAAGAAAAACTCATGCAAAGAAGGGTTAATGATGTAAAAGCATTAAAATAAATGGTTCTTTTTCAGACTTATACTTTAAGGAATTATAAGCAAACATACATATGCAAATACCTTTCGTGTAAAAAAAAAGCATACTTAGGAAATAATCGATGCGAAATTGCCTTTGTAATTGCCTTCTTACAGAATCGGCATTTCTTTCGTTTCTTTTGAGCGGGGAATTTACAGTGACTTTAAGCAATTATTTATTTATATACATTTTTAAATACATTTGTGGTTACATTTGTAATAAATAAGGCTTTCATTTTCATAAGAAAAAAACTCGAATGTACCAGATTTTTAATTTTTTTTATAACAACAATTGAAATATGTAAGCAATTAACAATCATAAGTCTTAAATGATGCATATTTCACATTTTTCTTTCATTTTGGAATGATTACTTATGTGTTGATATCAGTAAAATAATTAACTACTACCAGCAATACGGTTAAAAAATATTTTAATGGCCGTTTAGCAATATTGATCGTTTTTTCAATGTTATGATGAAAATAATATATTAATTGAAAATGATATAACTTATCTTAATAATATTATAAATCTGATTGTGTGCAAATGTTAGGCTGAAGCCAGCGTCAAAATGGAGCATTTAAAGATTCTGTATATTTGCATATAGGTGGATTATAACCCTCAAATGAACATAGGCTGGTTTTTGTTAACTTTATTCAAATATTTTTCTTAATAATTCAAAATTTCGTTGTTTTCATAGAGAATAAATGGACATTTTTTCGTGTAATATTTTAAAATGGTTAAATTTACTTTACCGTTGCTAATACTTTATCGTTGCCAAGACTAATTCAAAAGCCGGAATAATAATTTTTTATCAACTATTTAGTTACAATTGAAAAATTTTCACGTGAAAAATGAAAATGAAATAAAAAAATAAAAGAATTAAAAAGAAGATTAAATATTATTATTAGAAATAAAACGGACTTTTTTTAGTTTTTGATAATAATACAAGGCTTCAATATGCGTAACCATAGGAAACAGGCGAATATGACGTCATACATCTAAAGTAAAGCGGATATGCTTTGATTGGTGAAATAAAATGATCTTGGGCTTTTTCTTCACTTTTTAGGATTTCGTTCATATCACGAAACCCTATTACTCCCGCTCCGCTGTCTGTCCGTCACAGAGCCATTCTCAAAAACTATATAACTTACAGAGTTGAAACTTCGTGTATATAGGTGAATACCAGCTGTGAAGAGCTCAAAATATTAAAATTTGAAAAATTCGTATTATTTTAATAAATAGAGATAAAAAACCAAAATTCTAACAGCCTTTTACTATTAAATTAAAAAAAATTTCGTTATAGCAGATGCCAAAGATTTAAAATCCACAGTGAAATTCTTTCTACTATAATTAATTTTCTATCAGACGATTTCCACATGAAAAATGAAAATGAAATAAAAAGTTTCACCAATTGAAAAAAATATAAATATGAAATATAATTGATTCACGTCATAGTCGTAATAAAACGGAAAATGTCTAAGGTTTCTCAATAATAAAAGGAGTATGAGTATGTGTAAGTACACAAAGCAGATTAATATCTCGTCATTAGAGAATTAAAAAGAAAATCAGACGTCATATGGGAAGTTTAACGAATTTTTCAAGTGTTTGTTCAATATGAATAATAGAGAATCCTACTAATATTATAAATCCGATTGTGCGCAAATGTTAGGCTGAAGCCAGCGTCAAAATGGAGCATTTACTGATCCTCTATTTTTGCATATAGGTTGATTATAACTCTCAAATGAACATTGGCTGGTTTTTGTTTATTTTATTCAAATATTTTTCTTAATTATTCAAAATTCGTTATTTTCATAGAGAATAAATGGACATTTTTTCGTATAATCGTTTAAAATGGTTAAGTTTACTTTACCGTTGCTAATAGTTTATCGTTGCAAAAACTAAATCAAAACCTGGAATAATAATTTTTACTCAGCAATTTAGTTTCGAATAAAAAATTTTCACGTGCAAATTGAAAATAAAATAAAAAAATTAAAGAATTAAAAAAGAAGATTAAATAATATTATTAGAAATAAAACGTACTTTTTTTAGTTTTTGATAATAATACAAGGTTTCAATATGCGTAACCATAGGAAACAGGCGAATATGACGTCATACATAGAAAATAAAGCGGATATGCTTTGATGGTGAAATAAAATGATCTTATGTATTTTCTTTACTTTATTTCTTTTTTTTTCTTTTGTATTATAACAATACTTGGCGTTTTGCCGTCTGCGCACGGCTAATATAACTATACCGTATTTTTTATTTAAATTTTAAAAAAGTAAAAAGAAGTTGGATATCAAATAGATATCAAATGTCAATAATATGCTCCGCAAAATTATACATGTCAAAAATGATGTCACGGATAGCGAGAAATAGTTATTTCTATTCTTAAAACTAAAAGAAAAAACTGGATTACATAAAAAAAATAATGACGAATGTTAATAGTTCCATTTTTGTTGAAAAAACCTAAAGATTTTGTATTATTTCGTTAAGTAAAATAATTTCCCCTATGGCAGTATTGAAATTAATTGCCTGGAAAAGAAAATTAACAAGAATTATGTCATTAAAAAGGGATTTCTCTGGGGAAAAACAGACATCATATTTGAAATAAAACGGGAATTTTCCAATATGTTTTAAAATGAATGTGAATCAATTCCTTACATTAATAATACAAGCATCAGCAAGTATAGAAAGTAGATGAGTTTCACGCCATAATTATAACGAAAAATTTAAATGTTTTTTTTAGCTATACTGATTATTAAGCATGAGTATTCGTTATATACAGATGAGAGTTTTCTGCTAAAAATCACATCATAAATTTAAGAAAAGGAAAATGAACACGAATCTATTATATTAAAATCTGACCGCGTGTTTGTATTTCGCAACTACTCCTAGACTATCGAACGCAACGCGATTTACTTAATACCGGTTATCATTGATCCGAGGATGTCACACAAACTCTTAGAAATTAAAAAATTAAATTAGATGCCAAGATTTTTTTTTCTTTTTTGTTAATTTTAACGAAGTTTTTCTAAAAACGGAAACTATACTCCATATTTCTGTATAAAAAAAGAAAATAAAACAGATCAGTATATTTTTTACACCATTTTCTCATTAAAACTGAAAAACAGAATTTTTTTTTTCACTTTGAATAGATGGTGAAAACAAAATCCTGATTTCAGTAAATTATCCGAAAAATAAAAACATACTTTCACATATTCAAACTTCATGAATCAATTTATTCTGGAGAAGAAAAATTGCCTGTCAACATTCTGTCATTAAGAAAACAAGATTTGTTTCAGCTATACATTAAACCAAGGAGGCAGAATTGAATTTAAAGAAAAAGCATATACTATTTCCAATTAATGTTTTTTTTTGAAGGATGGCTGTTAAAACATTTCACAAAAGCGTTACAAGTAAAATTGTTTATCAGGTAAAATTGACATTTGTTTTTACCCAATTTGTCTATTTCCAATATTTTATTTGGCCCTCCCTTTTTTGCATTGGTTGCAATTTCATTTTCGCGATTATTTGGCACAAAATTTCATTTTTTTAAGACTGAGTTATGTCAAGTCCCTATAACAAAAAATACCGTATTGTCTCCAATGAAATGTGATAAATAGTTAGTTAATTATTAACGTTTTTAATTATCGGGAGTGAAATATTTTGCTTAATTAATGTATTTATTCTTCTTTTAATGTTGCGTGAACGAAGTCACTGGTAACAGCTAGTTTATATATATATTGTGCAGCTTCGATGTTATTATGATATCCTTTTACATCGTATGTTCAAAAAAGCATACAAATAAAATGTTGCATTTAATACTTTTTCATCATTATAATCGCCGTTTTACTTGCTTATTTCTAACATTTTTTTAGGCAATGAATTGATTAGTTTCATAAAGCAGTTTGTAATTTTTTTGTGTAAATAAGTGAATAAACTTATTATGTTTAGTAGCTAACCAAAAGGTAATTTTTTATTGGATGAAAAATCCCATGCAGAAGTTATTTAAAAAAAAAGAAATCTTAGATAACAAAACATTAACTGAATTATCTGAGGAGATAATGAATATAACTGACAAACGATGAATGTTTCACATTTTGGTTTCGTTTAAAAGTAACTACTCGTCTGCTGTCATCAGTAAAATATTTCATTTTTGCAGTGAATTCAGTTTTACGAAAAAAATTAAAGAAAATAAATAGAATTGAATTCAATTAGAAATATTTTTACTGTAACACCTCCTCTAAGCCGACCCGATAATGTTGGTAAATGGTAGCGAATCAAATCAATGGCAAAGCGAATTTTTGTAGAATTAGAAAATAGAACTTTCATTATGAATAATATCGATTCTAATATTAATATATACAAGGGGTGGTTACATCATTTAATTATTTTTCGTGGGTCATCAACTTTCAATTAAAGATCCCTTGACTCGGAGTTTAACTCACACAACAAAGTCTTCTACACAGCACAGTCTGCCGTATTTACAGTATTAAGTTCGCTCGGGCCGAGATGTACCCTTTCCGTTCCTCGGAATATCTTCGTTGCTACGATGAACCAGAGTTAAGAACTCCTTCACTTGCACTTGTCGTGCCTTCTCTTAACCGGGGCTTTCTTGGATAAGTGAGGTATCCTCACAACAGAGGATCGACTTCTCTAGCGTCTCTACGCTAAGACCGAAACAGATGTTTCTTACTCTCTCACCTATAGAGCAACTTCTCTTGTTGAGATTTTTTCTGAAACTGATCTCTCTAACTTTTAATCTCTCACAGGGGATTTTTCACTAGGGGCGGGGATTTTGTCGAGGCGGAGCATCTTGAAACTCTTCAGCCTCTCAGCAGCTTTGGGATACGTCATTCCCATTTATAACAAGTCCGTTATTGGATATTCTATGGCAAAGGGCATAGAATCGTGTGCAGACATAAATTCGTGTGCAGAGATCGTCTCCCCCTGCAGATGCTATCTCTGCCCCAGCTCCGGCATAGATTAAAGCATATGGCCCCTACTTGGGTAACCCTTTTCCGATGCATCAATGTCCGAACGTTTCGCTTGTAGCACAAAAGATATTCGGCGTTTTGCCTTTCTTCAAAGCTACGCTAGCGTGGGAAGGTATTCAAGAAAAGTTTCCCTCTAAGCGTTCTCACAGGAAGGACTAGGATGACACACACTGCACCTGGGTGAAGAAACTCAATTCTTTACATTACATTATCAATCATGAGGTTTGTCAAATATTTTATGCGATTCAATAAACTTTTCAATAAATTTATTTTTAAGCAAAATCTGATTTTTTAAAAACTTTTTGATAATTTAGCAATTATTTTTTTAATTAAATGTCAAATTGCTATTAATAAGAACGAATTAAAAAATTGGTCTGCCTGTCGCTCGTTTGTTCAGCCTAGCACTGTTACAGGAAGGACATGAACCGCAACATTTAGTGCGGAGATTTCCTAGAGAGGGGAAGTGGGGGTTTACGAATATCTCGATCATATTCCATTCGATATTTTAATTTTTTTTATTACATTTCAACAGAGTGTCGGTACTTATATGTTATCTTATATCACGAATACAAACTTATACATATATATCGGAATTTGTTAATTGCTTTCTCTTTACACAGAAATTATTTTTGAGACTTCCCAATATATTTGAAATGTGTTTATGAGTTTGGTTTGTCTGTCAGTCTGTGGGTACTCTAACTCGCATAAATGCATTCCGATTTCTATGTAATTGATATATAGTTTTTAGGTGTACATAACATAATTAGGTGTACATAACACAATGGACATAACATTTCATTTCATTACATTAAATAAGACATTTTTAATAGTATTCCGTTAGTGTTGGAACGTGATTCAGGATCTATAACTCATGCATAATTTTTGTTTTTGTTTACCCTTAGAACGTAAAACAAAGTACATATATTTGTTCATAGTATTTTGTTTAGTTTTTTTCCTAATTAATTTAAATATCAAAAAGAAAGAAAGAAATTAGTTAACTAATGTATTTTACATAGTTTTATTTGTATATTCTTTATTTTTAAATTAAGCAAGGCTTTTCCTGTTTTTAACAAATTCCAACACAGTTTATGCATTTATGAATTCGGTTTTTCTGTCCGTTTGCTTGGCCGTGGTCTAAAATTTGCATATATATTGAGATTGCCAATTGATTTATGTATGTTATTGAACTTTAGTTAATCATTGTTCGGTATTGAAAGTAAAGTGTGTAGCATTTATAGTTTGTTCGCAGGGACAGACAAAAAATTCCCTTATAGTATAGTGTATGGGTGAAAAGCGTTCACGGTGTATTTTATTGAAGTTAAGATGTGACAAAGATGTGACAAATATGTTAAAATGAGACAGAATTAAATTTAAATAACAACATAAAAATAAGAAACTGGGAGTATTATAGATACTTTGGTGTAGACATTAATAGAGATGGCACAGACTCACAGGAAATTAAATACAGAATCTGTCAAGGAGGAACGACTGTAAAACTATTAATTTCTATTAGGTGGAGTGAAGAGATCTCCAGGAAAAGAAAATATAATGTATACATTTCTATTGTAAAGAGCGTATTGTTATATGGAGCAGAGGGATGGAGAATTATGTAGACAGAAAGAAAGAAATTTGCAGCAGTGAAAATGGATGCCGTAAGAAGATCATGCAGGATATATAGAATTGAAAGAATAAGAAATGAAAGAATAAAAGAAATGAGTAAAATAGAGGGAACCATATTAGACGATCTCCAAAAGAGGCAACTAATCTGATATGGCCATGTTAAAAGAATTAGAGACGAGAGACTACCCAAAATCGCATCTAATTACAGAACAAACCAAAAGAGGAAACGAGGAAGACCACGAAAGAGCTGGATGGATGATATAAAAAAAGTCATGAGGGATAGGGGTCTAGGAGGAATGGACCCTTCACCGGAAGATATGGAGTGGTCTCTTGTAGATTTTTCGGATGGCGGCACCTGACGCCACAAACTGAGTTTATATATATAAGATATTTTAAACATAATGAAATGGAAATGCATCCCTGGGGAGGGCTACAACATGCTTTCTCAGGAATATAGAAAAGTACCATTGATTTTGATGATGAAATTTTTCGAAAATAACGAAATTACTTCGAAAATAACGAACATACTTCCAAAATAACGAAATTAAAAAAAAGCAATGATGTGCACTACAACGTGTTTTCTATAAATTATGAAGTGCGTAGCATATATTGCTCTTTTACAGAAAGTCACAAACAAATTCTGTTACATGACTTTTTTCTGTGGTATACATTTTTATTCTTGTTTAACTTTTAGTGTGTTACGTGAAGTATATAGTTTCCGTAGATCATATTAGCCCAATAGAATTCGTGCAGATTACCACATGTGGGTAGCAATTGCTGAAAATTGACTTTTAATATGTCATAAGTACATTATGTGTTCTTAGGGTTTCGTTCATCTCACGAAACCCTATTACTCCCGCTCCGTTGTTTGTCTGTCACAGAGCCATTCTCAAAAACTATATAACTCACAGAGTTGAAAATTAGTGTATAAATCTGAATAGCAGCTGTAAAGAGCTCAAAATATTAAAATTTGAAAAATTCGTATTATTTTAATAAATAGAGATTTAAAAAAAAAAATTCTAACAGCCTTTTCCTATTAAATTGAAACATTTTTCGTTATAGCCGATGCCAAAAATTAAAAATCCACGATGAAATTCTTTCTACAATAATTAAATTTCTATCAGACGATTTCGACGTGAAAAATGAAATAAAAAGTTTCACCAATTGAAAAAAAAGATTAATATGAAGTAAAATTGATTGACGTCATAGTGGTAATAAAACTGTAAGATTTCTCAATAATACAAGGAGTATGAGTATATGTAATGTACACAAAGCAGATTAATATCACGTCATTAGACAATTACAAAGAAAATATGACGTCATATCGGAAGTTTAACGGATTTTTCAAGTGTTTCAGAATAATACAAAGCGAGTATCAATATGAATAATAGAGAATAGTAAATATATGATATAAATGCTCGGCGATTACACCATGAAACAGTTCTACATTAAAGATGTGAGTATAAAACATCACAAATTTACTGAATGGTGTATACAAAACGTTTGTATACATATGCACCATTGAGTAAATTTGTGATGTTTTATACTCACGTCTTTAATGTAGTAAATATATGAATTTGAGAAACGTATTGAATCACCATAAAAACCCGATTATGGAAATATTCGCATATTTTAACATTTTGAAGGTGTACAACATGTTAATTTTGAAAAAAAAATTAATATCGCATTTAGTCCACATGACAGATATTATTATGACAGAATATAATAGCGGGCTTCGTCCGCTATCGAGCTGGTTTAGATATTCGAAAAGACGAGAAAAATAGACCGGTAAATTTTTACTTTATAAAAAACATGACTTTTTTTTTTTTTTTTTTTTTTTTTTTTTTTTGGTTGCTAAATGAAATTTATTTGGATTTATTAAAGAAAGGATAAAGTATTTTGAAATGATTATTAACTGAAACCCTTAGAGCGATCTTTGATCACACTTACCACACTTGTTTAAATTGGTTATTTAGATATCTCATTTCATTGTATGAATAAGTAAATATTTGAAATAATATTTTGTTACTGTTGGAAAGTGTTACATAATCTATGTCTAATGCATGTTTTTTTTCTTTCTGGTTTGTTTTACAAATGCTTTAAATTTTTATGTACGTACAAAGAGCGTTAAATATAGTGGAAAATACGATAAATTCCATAAATGTACAGTACTATTTATTAAGAGATTATAAAGTTTTGCGGTTAAACTTAATGTTTATAGATATTGCAAACAACTTGTCAAAGAATTTCAAACGTAGGTTTATTTTAATCGAAATATTCCAGATATGTAGTTAAACTTTGAAGCTGTAATAAACGTCAATCCAGTTGATGTAGTACTTTTTCGCTATTTTCGAAAGAAATATTTCGAGAAAATTGTGATCCTTTTTATGTCAAAGATTTTATAGCTTTCGGGTTAACTTTAATGTTTGTAGATTTTGTTGTCAAGTTGTTAAAAGATATATACAGTATTTATTTTTATCGGAATACATTTGGGTACACATTTAAAGTACAAAACTACAGTAAACTTTAATAAGTTGAAGTAATTACATTGGCATTTCAGACAGAGGATTACAATATGTCTATTTATTTAATTCTAGAGTTTTAAAACTGGATTGTTTTAAATTTATTTCCAAGGACTCGGGCAACACTGGTTTAAAAATATTTATCAAGATACTTTTTATCAGGGAAGATTCTAAGAAGTACATAAAGACAGATAATATATATATATATATATATATATATATAGGGTTATTTCATATTTGTTTCTTATTTCCCTTTATACTACAATCAGGGATGAGATTTCTCCGCTTTTCTGCATACCAGTATAATTTTAGAGAAGAAACGTTGCTCTGTTAAATTGTAGAATGTTCGGATTAAATAAAAAAAAGCATTTTCTGTAAGATTATACTGGTATGAAAAAAAAGCGGAGAAATCTCATCCCTAACTACAATATAGTATGTTTTCTAAAATAATATTTTTGGAAACATTTCGCCCGTATTTATTTAAAATATTTTGTAGTTTTTAGTGTTAATCTAAATGTTTGTACACACTCTTGTCATTTATTAAAAGATATTTTTGTAGTTATTTTATTAAAATATTTGCGAATATAAAGTCCAACTAGGAAACAGTAATAAATTTAAATTCAGTCAAAGTAATACATTTAAATTACTTTCTATTTTATAAAGACTGTTTTTTCCAAAAATGTCTGTCCCGTTTGTTTAAAAGATTTAAAAGTTCTGGGGTAACCTTAATGTATTATAGATTTTGCTGTCAACTTGTTTAAAAATTTATGTTGTAGTTATTCTTGTCGAAATGTTTGAGAATAAATATTTAAAGTATAAAACTGTAATATTCTCCAATCCTTTTGAAGTAGTTGCATAAATTTTCTAAACAAAAGATTACAATGTTTGGTCTTTCTTAAGGAATTCAATTGAGTAACACTGAGCTCTATTTATAACATTTGAAAAATGTTAGTTTAAGACTCGTGGATTTTATTGTCGATGTAAGAAAGTTAAATAAATATTTCTATCGAAAACCTTTAGGAAATAGAGGACGAAATGAATTTAAATCGATTAAACAAGAGTATAATAATTGCAGTTATGTAATAATAACAGATAATGATCAGGAAAATTTAAGAAATGCGTAATAACGTAACAAATTAAGAAATAATTACAAGAGTAATTATATATTAATCGAGTTAATAATGTAATAACAAACGGAGATTAAAAACGGAAATATAAAACAAGTAATTCTGGCTTTATTGAAACGTCTGTCTGGCATTTCCGAGATTGGAATTTAAAAAAAACTGTAATTAAATTAATATATATACTAGATAGTACCCGTCAAGATTTGACGGTAAATAACTTGAAAGTTTCTTTAGAAATATGCTTTTATTTTTAATTAGATGCTTTCAAATTAATTAAGTATTGAAAATTTTATGAATTGTTTTACTGTGTAAGCAATTCCTATAGATATAAGACGCTAGATTAGGGTGTCAGTCAGTCCAGCCTACTCAACTAATGAAGTGAAATAATTTTAAGCTTGTAATTTACATCCTGTTATATTTGAATTAATTTAGCAAGAATTTAAATAAAAATATTAATTGAATGATTTATTTTTACTTACAACAGTCACAATTAATATATATATATATATATCAATATTTAGTATTTTCTCATTTTTTCAACCACGCGATTTTTATATACTTTCATTAATTTTATTCTAAAGCCAAGATAAACCATGGATATCAAGGTGATTTCTTTTATAATTCTTATATGGATATTTTTTGCTTCTTTCTTTTTTTCTTTTCTTTTTTTTTTCAAAGAGAATAATCATATACTTTGCTTAATTATACATTTATATCTTATTGATAATGGTCATACAAAATATACATAAAAGTTTAGATTACTTTATTTAATCGATAACTACATGCAAAGTCTTTTAATTTAAATATTTATAACAAAAAATGAGTAATTAAAAAAATAATGTCTGTTGTTAATTTTTATTTACCACAGTCCCATTATTTGAAAAAATAATAATATTTAATATTTCTGCTTTTTTCTAACTACACGACTTTTAAATTTTTTCATTAAAAATAATTTTTATCAGTCTGATTCTAAAACCCCCAATTTAAACTTCGCTAATAATTTATAATACATATTTTTTAATTACTTGAATTTATATTTCACACATTGTTTAAATGTTAAATCATCAAGCTAATTTAGAGTTTCTGTATGATCTTTTTTTCCTTCTTTTTGTTTTCTCTCCTTTTTATTTTTGCTTTTTTACAAAAAATAATCTTATACTTATCTTATTATATATATGACACCTTGATAATGGCCATGCCGAATATAATAAAAATTGTAGACCAGTTCAATTTATTTAATTGATACATACATGCACGATCTTTTAATTTAAATACTTTTAATATAAATTTAGTGAATAAAACAAAATATTCTTCGTTGTTAAATTTTACTTAATTATAAAGCATTCGAATAAAAATAATACAAATTATATAACTTTTCCTCCTGAATTAAATAACGCGTTATTAAAATAAATTAATGTCAATAAAATAAGAAAAATCATTTGGTCCGAAGTGGCTTTCGAACCGACATTATGATCAGAACAGAGAAACACCACGCATTATACCACTCGGCCAACGTTTTCTCCATCGAGTTTATTCGTAACCCTTTGAGGGGCGGTGGTATATATTATATACCACCTAATTTTAATACGATTCGAACCAGAAACTTTTAATTCAATTTTACTTTTTTAACTGTGACGGGAAAAGGTTGAAAAGTTGCTTC
This sequence comes from Maratus michaelseni, assembly GCA_963931845.1. Lineage (NCBI taxonomy): Eukaryota > Metazoa > Arthropoda > Arachnida > Araneae > Salticidae > Maratus > Maratus michaelseni. The sequence continues at coordinate 25,879,789 of OZ007589.1, read as the reverse complement.
TCCTTATTTTGAACTAAATTCTTTCGTAAATACCGGTGTGAATTCGACATTACAGGAGCACAATTGCTTGCCCCTGAAAGGGTTAAAACTGGTTAGGTTGTAGATTTAATTTGACGCATGCGCAAATGGTTCATTTTCATGTGAAAAATTTATTTGACGAAAATACCTTTTAGTTTTAATATATAGGATATACATGTTTATTGGTGAAACAACCAGCACAAAAATTAAACTATTTTATATTAAGGCGGGTATTAATTCATACTTTTCGCATGTTTTAGTTTTTTCGCTTATAATTATGTTTTATTATGATAACAATTATCAATAATCACGAGCTGGGAACACCGAGCAATGCTCTGTTAAAATTAAATTTATGATTAACTCTATATAACAATAAATTCTCAGAATGACATATAGCAATCAATTCTATGTACACTGATCTTTTGAATCATGTATCTCAGCTCCTGTTGGGAATTTCTTGAAAATTCCTTCTGATTCTAAAAGTTAATTTTTTTTGCCAAAATTTCGCGAAAAGACGGCAACTTGCAATTTTTTTTCTTTGGCGCCAAGCATGTGTTTTGGCATTGGTAATATTGGAAGTTGATTTTCTCACCAAATCTCGCCAATGTTTCCAGCATTTCGCCAAAGTAGGCGATATTTTAGAAATTTGGCCAACTTTGCGACTTTGTTTACTACCAACTGTTCAACAACTTAATAAGTGTTTCAATCTTCATGTATTCACAATTAAATGCATTGACCCATACTGACCCCAAAATGACCCAATAATGGAATATTCTCGAACATGTGACTTCGCCCAATAATCTTCTCGAAATCCAATACGGTAGGATATAAAATGCAGTAAAAATTTTTGCTGCCGTTTTTCAGACAAAATTAGCTTGACCCGTAGTGAGCCAAAAATGCCCTACTAATAGAATTTTCTCGAACATGAGACCCAGACCATTGATCTTCTCGCAATAGAAAACGGTCGGATTTAAAATTTAGTCAAAATCGTCAGAGCCTTCTTTAGATAACATTAGCTTGAACCGTAATGACACAAAAATGACCCACTCATCCAAATGTTTCTAACATGTGACACAGCCCAATGATCTTTTCGTAATCCAAAACGGTTAGACACAAAATTTAGTCAAAATCGTTAGAGCCGTTTCTAAATAAAATTAGCTTAACCCTGACCCCTAAATCACACATTAATAAAATTTTCAAGAACATGTGAGCTAGCCCAATGGTCTTTCCGTGTCCGAAAACGGTAGGATACAAAATTTATTCAAAATTGTTAGAGCCGTTTTTAGATAAAATGAGCTTGACCCGAAGTGACACAAAAATTACCCACTAATTGAATTTTCTCGAACATGTGACTCAGCTTAATGGTCTTCTCGTAATCGAAAACTGTAGGATACGAAATTTAGTCAAAATTGTTAGAGCCGTTCTTTAGATAAAAGTACCTTAAACCTCATCTGTTGTGGCCCAAAATGACCACTAATCTAATTTTCTCGAACATGTGACCTAGCCCAATGGTCTTATAGTACTCGAAAATGGCAAAATATGACACATTTGGTCAAAATCGTTAGAGCCGTTTTTAAGATAAAATTTGCATACACACAGACAGACACAAAAGATTTGCTTATATTATAATGTATGACTTACAGTTTATTTTTATGATCTTACTTATAAAAGGTCTTTGGACTTTCTTCGAAAAAAAAAGCTAAAAAGCATTTTTGAATAACGCGTGAAGAAGGGCTCAGGTTTCCCATTGGCTAAGGTTTCTTGCTCTAAATACCTAAACAAATTGACCCCTGAAAATGCTGAAAATCACCTTTTGTTCCTCTGCAATGAAGCCGCATGAAACGTGATTGGTAGATAGTAGGATGACCAATTGAAAATACTGTGGTTTTGATATTATTGTTGTTCGTGTTTTGGATGACTAAATATTTTTACTTACCCATCATACGTTGTATAGGGTAATTCTTGTAATCGTTTTGAAAATCGAAACAAAATTGACGGATTTACACGTTTCAGACACTGGAGATTCCGAAAAACATACTTTTAGAAAAAGTTTTTGCCGCGCGTCTGTCTGTGTGCGTGTCTGTAAACGCTCTATCTCACGAAGAAATTGAGATAGAGACTTGAAATTTGGTATGCACTTAGTATGTAATAGAAGCTTATTGAAATTCAGTAACCTCAATTATCTGAACTATTTTTTTTCGGACTCTAGAAATATTCGTTCTGATAAAAGATACATAACAATTTTTGAATTCATTTGTTTTAAGGAGTGAATATAAAAGAGAATAAAAAAACATAAATTTTGTATAAAGAATGAAGTCCATCGGATAATTTGTTGCCAAGATATTTGTAATCCTATTTACCACACTCTTCGATTTTTCATGATCCTGTATTTCATTCAAATTTCAATTCAATGATATATTTTAATTGGAAATGAGACGCTTAATCCGACGCAGTAAACCGTTAAATATTATAATTATAAATTTTTTAGTTATAAGGATGTTTCTTTTACGCAATTCAGTGATAGAACATTTAAAGTTTATGACGTCATCAAGCCACAATTCTATCCAAATTGCAGTGCATTTTATAAATAATTTACTTATTTTATTTCCGTATGTATATTATGCATATCCATGATGGGTAAGTATTACGGTGGCCCCCAACGACTAGTTTTCTTGCCCATCATAAGTAGTATAGGGTAAATCTTGTAATCGTTTTGAAAATGAAAAAAAATTTGATGGATTTACACGTTTCAGACACTGGAGATTCCGAAAAACATATTTTTTGTAAAAAAAAAAAAAAAAAAAAAAAAAAAAAAAAAAAAAAAAAAATCTGCCGTCCGTATGTCTGTGTGTGTCTCTGTATGTGTCTGTGGGCGTGTCGGTAAACGCTTCATCTTCCGAACAAATTGGGATAGAGACTTAAAATTTGGTATGTACTTAGTATGTAATAATTGGAAGAAGCTTATTTAATTTCAGTAACCTCCATTATCCGGAACTTTTTTTTTTCGAACTCTCGAAATATTCGTTCTGATAAAAGGTATATAAAAGTTTTCGAAATTGTTTATTTTAAGGAGTAAATATACAAAACAACGAAAAAACATAAGTATTGCATAAAGAATGAAGTCTATCGGATAATTAGTTGCCGAGATAATTGTGTTTATATTTTCCACACTCTTTGATTTTTCATGGCCCTGTTTGTCAGTCAAATTGCACTTAAAAAATATATTTTAATTGGAAATGAGACGCTTAATGTGACGCAATAAAGCTTTAATTAATATGATTATCATTTTTGGAGTTATAAGGATGTTTCTTTTAATCAATTCAGTAACAGATCATTTAAAGTTTCTGCCTTCATCAAGCCTGGATTTTATTCGAATTGCAATGCATTTTATAAATAGTTTACACATGTTTTATTTTCATATTTTATATTATGCATATCCATGATGGGTAAGTATTACGGTGGCCCACAACGACTAGTTTAGTTTCATATACGTGTTGAAATACGTTCATGTTGATACAATAAAAAACTAGTCGTTGGGGCCACCATAATACTTACCCATCATGGATATGCATAATATAAAATATGAAAATAAAACATGTGTAAACTATTTATAAAATGTATTGCAATTCGAATAAAATGGCTTGATGACGTCACAAACTTTAAATGCTCTGTTATTGAATTGCGTAAAAGAAACATCCTTATAACTCCAAAATTGATAATCATATTAACTAACAGTTTACTGCGTCAGATTAAGCGGCTCATTTCCAATTAAAATACATCTTTGACTTGAAATTTGAATGAAATATAGGGTCATGAAAAAGTCGAAAAGTGTGGAAAATATGATTACAAATATCTCGGCAGCTAATTATCCGATCGACTTCATTCTTTATGTAAAATTTATGTTGTTTTATTGTCTTTTATATTCACTCCTTACAATAAACAATTTCGGAAAAAATTATATACCTTTTTTCAGAACGTTTATTTTGAGAGTCCGAAAAAAATAGTTCCGGATAATCGAGGTTACTGAAATTAAATAAGATTCTGCCCATTATTACATACTAAGTACATACCAAATTTCAACTCTCTATCTCAATTTGTTCGGGAGGTAGAGCGTTTACAGACACACACACAGACAGACGGATGGCAATTTTTTTTTTCTAAAATTATGTTTTTAGGAATCTCCGGTGTCTGAAACGTGTAAATCCATCAAATTTTTTTTTTCGATTTTCCAAACGATTTCAAGATTTACCCTATACTACGTATGGTGGGTAAAACATTTAAATTTAATAATTTTTATATTTACCCAACATTCATCTGTTGCAATGCAGCAGCATTGATTTTCTAATTCATCATTTTCATACATAAGAAAAATAATTACTTTTCTGTTGCGATAAATGAAAATTCTCTTTTTATCTCTTTCCAACATAGTTGAAAAGTGTTTATGAATTGGGTTTGTCTGGCCGTCTGTTTGGCACTGCTTAAACATAATACTCCACTCGCTTAAATATAATACACTCAGTCGCTTAAATATATAATACGATTTCCAGGTAATTGATATAGTTTATTGAGGTTTACCATGGCATGTTTGGAATTTAAAAGAGAGTGCAGTTATGGTTCATTTACAGGGGCACTCAAAAGTATTTCGCTACATAATTTTCTATGGGGAAAATTATTTACAGTGTATTTTAATGGTGTTACACTATTTTAAACATATTGAAATTTATATAAGTTATAACAGTGCCCTAGAATATGGTTATAAAACATGTTTGTGTGGCACTTAAAGTACGTGTACAGGGGAATTAAAAATATTCCGTTATATTATGGTCTATGAAGAAAAGTTGTATTTTTATGATGATAATGTGTTACAAGCATATTGAAATTAATATTAGTTTCTCAGGTGCACTAAAACATGCTTTGTGTAGAATCTGGGTTGCAAAACATTTATCATTCATTTACAGGATAACACCAAAGTGTTCTCTTATATAATGGTATACGGAGAAAAACTGTTCACAACATATTTTTATTATGTTAAACTATTTCAAACATGACAAAAGTGATATACTTTACTGAGGTTTACTACAAGATTCTTGCAGTAGAGAATGATGTGCATCGCATTTATCATTATTTTACAGGGTCACATAAAACAACAAACGTAATCCACTCCTCGGAAAAGGGGATATGGTATGAAATTTTTCAACGTCTAGGAGATTGCCCAAATCCTTGAAAATTGGTTAATTTTGAATGTTTTATAGAAATATATGCTGAACAGAGGTGATTTGAAATAGAAGATATTTGTATTTAGGCAGATACGTTTTCTCATCCACATATTAAATGCAAATTAAGCCTAACATGACTCCATCTTATTGCCGACTGGTAAGATGTATGTCATAAATTTACTGCTTGTAAACGTAAACAGTCGTAAAATTACTGCTTATAAATGTAAACAATAATGAAAAATGCATTTCAAAATATTTAAAGGCTTTAATATGCTTTTACAAATATATTAAAAGCAGAATCGGATGTTAGCCGCACTTTTTTAAAGAATCGTCAAAGAGCCGTTCATTCGAAATCGATTTGGAACTTGTGTTTCTGAATGGCAACGGTGTTCATTTGTTTATATCGCTAATCTGTTGTTGGTAGCTGCTTATTTTTAATTTAAAACTTAAAACATGCTAATTGTTTAGTTTTTGAAGGTTTTAGAGAAAATGAAGAAGAAAAGATGTGATTCAATGTAGATTAAATAAGACAATTGTTCGATTTATAACACGGCATCGGAATGCTTAAATCTAACATGGCCGCGATATGTTTTTTTTTTTTTTTTTTTTTTTTTTTTTTTTCCCGAGAATGAGTGCATTCCAGCATCGTCACCTTAGCGTTTTATATAAATATATAATAGAAAACATTTGTTATAAAATGAATAAATATTTCTTTCAATATTAGTGCAATATGAGCAAAACGCAAACACGCTAAAATTGGACTGACATTTTATGCTATTGTTGGCCAAGACATAAGTTATATATGTGAATATAATCTATAACATGATTTGATTGCAATATTCAAAACAATTTGATTACAGTTATACAGGGTTTCCGAATTGCTCTTGTTCGCGGGCCGCAGATAACTATAGGAAATTGACTAATAAACAGTGAATTTTTATCCTGCTTTTTCCAAACGTAAACCGACAGAGTGAAAAATATCCCCATCTGGGAATCGAACCCGGGTACTTAGAACAGCGCTCCGAGGCTCTACAACTCAGCTACAAGAAACGATATCCGAACTCGGCATTTCCCACTCTTATATATGTCAGACATGCTGCAACCGCAACACAAGATGGAAATGTCATCATGAGCACGCAAATTTCTGCGGCAAACATGAGACGGCAATGCAAGCCCAGCATACTTCAACACATAGTTAATTTTTTAATTCATTTCAGCACTGCATTACCCCTGTAATCCTTGAATAATAACCAATGAATTTTTATCCTGCTTTTTCCAAGCGTAAACCGACAGAGTGAAAAATGTCCCAAGTTGGGAATTGAAACCGGGTACTCAGAATAGCGCTCTGAGGCTATACTACTGAGGTACAAGAAACGAAATCCTAACCCATTGATTGCACCATCTGTAGAGTATCGAACAATTAAATAGTTAAGAGGAGCGCTGGAATAGAAAACTATGTTATTTAAATATATTACTAAATAAATATAATTAAAATTGTATTTTTTTTTGTAGTTAAAACAACAACAAAAAAAAATACTTAGAATAAATGATTTATTGCAAAAAGCTCCTCGGACATATAAATGGATGTCAAGGAACCAAGGACCGCCAGTTGTATCCGTGGAAAATCCGTCATTATGAGAGGGGGTTCATTAACAGAGATAGCTTTAATAAATACCTATTATTGGAGTGATAAAATGAACCTACAAAATATTGTTTCTCGTGTCATAAAATAAATTATACATAACACTTAAAAAATATTTTTTTTTCTACTTTCAAAAGTTTTAAGAAATAAGACACGGGCATTTGTTTATATTTGTATAATACATATTTTGCAGAAGCTCTTTTTGAGGTTTTTAATAGTAATGAAATTTCATATAAAAGGTTAAATTTTGAAATACATCAAAATCTCAAATATATTTTTTCAACACTCATGTAGAATAAAAACCTTTTTAAGAATTCAAGACGAGAGAAAAAAATTTACAGAAATAAACGTTTTCGTTTGAGCTTGTATTTTATACAATATTGTTTTCTGATATACGATTATAGAATATTTTATTTTATAGAAGGATTATCTTTTAGATATTTGTAAGCCTATTTATTTAAAACGATTTTGGAGATTTTGGGTAAACTTTCATGTTTAATTATTTTTCTGTCAACCTGTTACAAGATTTATGTTGTATTTAATTTTATGAAAAAGGCTTGAGGATATACTTAAAGTAAGAATGTATAATAAACTTGAATCCAGTTGAAATTGTTACATCGATTTTAGAAATAGATGATAAAAATGGTTGCTATTTCTACAAAAGTTAAGATTAAACATACTGCGAAATTTACTCAAGTTTTATAAAAATATTTACACTAGAAATTTTATTTAAAATTATTTAACTGTTTTATTTGAAATTTCTACATATTTTATGTTTTATTTTATGAAATAAAATCTTATTCGAATCGAAATATTTTGATTTCGCGACGGCCATATGGTAGATTGTTGGTACATTTAGTGCTAAATTGAGAAATACTCCAGTTCTATTTCTTTAAATGAATTTGGAAAAGCTTTACTTAGAACCTATATATTTTACTGTCTGTAAAAACATAAAAGTTATTAATACAATATCAAAATTTATGAAACACATGATGACAGATAAATAACATGCCAATAAGCATTTTTAATTTTAGTAGTATCTTAACATAGTATAAAACAAAGTAGCTTTTTCTGTCCCCATATCCCTATGTACGCTTAAATCTTTAAAACTACGCAACGGATTTTGATGCGGTTTTTTTAATAGATAGAGTGATTCAAGAGGAAGGTTTATATGTATAATAACATCCATTAAATAGTGGAAAAATACTGTTATGTTTGACGTTTAAGTCGCTTTTTCTGTCCCTATATCCCTATGTACGCTTAAATCTTTAAAACTACGCAACGGATTTTGATGCGTTTTTCTTTAATAGATAGAGTGATTCAAGAGGAAGGTTTATATGTATAATAACATCCATTAAATAGTGGAGAAATACTGCTATTTTTGAGGTTTAAGTCGCTTTTTCTGTCCCTATATCCCTATATACGCTTAAATCTTTAAAACTACGCAACGGATTTTGATGCGGTTTTTTTAATAGATAGAGTGATTCAAGAGGAAGATTTATATGTATAATAACATCCATTAAATAGTGGAGAAATACTGTTATTTTTTGAGGTTTTTAATGTGATGTCGTAAATAATTTCATTTTTTCCGCTTATACATTGCAAACGCAGGCTGAACCCTACAAGATTTATCAAAATAATGTACTAATTATTGTACACATTAAAAAGGTCTACAGAAAACACAAAGAGATGAAGGTTTTCAAGGTTAACCCGAAGCAAAGCGAGGGAGGGCCGCTAGTTTCCTATAAATGTCTTATTTGCTTTTGGATTACACTATATTCTATTCTAAAAAGAAATTCCTTCCAGATTTTGTCAACATATTTATTTAAAATATAATAAAATTCTCGGGGATAACGTTAAAAAAGATTATTTTGTCATTTTGTATAAATATTTATACTGTAGTTATTTTTATCAAAATGCTTTAGGTTATAACTTAAAGCAAGAAACTATTGGGTGTAGTAAAAAGTTTTAAAGCGTTTTTTAGTTCTATGAATACACAATTAAGAGCTGAGAATAATACCTTTATTCTTAATCTTCATCATTATCTAACATCTCCCACCATTGGTCGCGCAGTTGACGGATGCTAGCAGTGTAGAACGATTCATATTTTGACGCGATGAAGTCGTCAATCCAGTTTCGCACTTCGTCCATTGTCCGGAAGTGTACAGAAGACAAGGAATTCTGCATCAACCGAAACAAATAATAGTCCGAAGGGGCTATGTTGGTACTATACGCCAGATATTCCGAAACTTCCTGGCCAAGAGTTACTAACGTGTTCTAGACTGGTTTTGCAATATGAGGTCTTGCGTTGTTATGGAGCAATTTCATGGGGCGCAAACCGTTGCCAGTAAATGGACGTTTTCGACCGATTTCCTGTTTCAATTGACGCAATTGTTGCTCGTAGAGTTCAGCAGATACACTTACACCAGCTCCAACATTTCGTAAAAGAGCACACCTTTCATATCCCACCAGATGCAGAGGATAACCTTTTTGCAATGAATGGCTCGTTTTGGCGTTGATGTTGTTACTCCGCCGGGATTTAACCAATATTTTTTGTGTTTCGGATTGTCATAACATATTAATTTTTCATCTTCCGACTCAATTTTCCACAAGAAATATTTTTAATATTGCCTGTTTAGCAGATTCATGCACTTCAAGACACGCTCATCCTTGTTCCTCTGGGTCAATGAAAGTGGCACCCATCTTCCTGCCTTCTGAATATTTCCCATTGCGTTTAAATGATTACAAATCGTTTTCTTTTGTGCTACTCCTAATTGTTTGGTAAGTTCTTTTAGCGTCTGAGATGCATCTTCATCAAGCAGTACTTGCAAATTCTAATGAATAGCCTTCAGTAGAGTGCCGTTACGTTCTCGTACATCAAAATTGCCATCTTTTAAACGTCGAAACCAAAATTCACATATGCTTTTGGATACGATTTCCTCTCCAAGAACAGAACATATTGATTGATATGCTTTTGCAGCACTTTTTCCTTGGTGAAATTCGTAACGAATGCAGTGACGAATAAATGAGTTATCGTATGATATCTTTCACCTTCGAAATTTCAACTTTACTTTTCTTTTCTCCCAGCTTCTGCGTCGATTTGAAAATGCTGAACTGGTTCTTATCACATGACACAAACGCGGTCTACTGATTGGTGTGCTATTTCACAGTAAACGTCAGACAAAAATTGCTCGAGGCTAACGAAAAAGACAGGCTACCGCGGTACATTCCACTTATCTTTTTTTACAGACCGCTAGAGTGACGTGTTGCTCTTTTCGTACACCTCCATTGGTGCATTCGAGCATCACGTGACCCGGCGGTCTGTAAAAAACGATACTCGTAAAGCACCGCGGTAGCCTTTATTTTTCGTTAGCCTCGAAAATTGCTTTACAACTTCTTACTACGCCCAATGTAATCACCTTCATACCTGACAAAAATTTTAAATAAAAATTATCAAATATATGTATATGAATATATACAATTTGTATATGTATATGTATATTTGTTCTTGAAACATTTGTATAAATCTTGAGTAAAATTCCCGGTATGTTTAGTGTTGATACGCGTTCTGTGATATACTGGAGGATTTTCGTGATTGACGAAGGGGCCACTTTTAAATATTTATCGATACCATTCCTTTGTATGCAGGTGTAAGCAATGAAATATTTAAGACGTATATAAATATATATATATATATGCACATAACTAATTAAATAACGTATGTAAGTTTAGCTATAATAATTTGTTTGGAGTAGTCAACAAGGTAATTTAAAATTTAAAACATATTAAATATTCTTGTTTGCTCAAGTCAATGCCTGTCTAATAAATCTACCAATCAGGCATTTTATTATTATTATTGTTATTACTATAGACCATTCTTAAATGGCATAACTTTTCATTTGTATTTGGAAGCAGAAATAAACACGGCGAAATGATGATATCATTATGCATTATAAAACATTTTAATCCACTTGAGGTGAAATTTGTTTCTAAACATATTTAATGTGGCATGCTACGAAATTAAAATCTGCACATCTTCTGTAAATACAAAACAAATACAGTCAATAATGTTTGCATTTTCTAATATCATAATGTAAATTCTCTTTTCACACAACATAGTTTATAGTACCCATTGAAAATATTTGAATGTGGAATTTTTATTAGATTTTTTGGATGCAACAAGAATTCACATAATACATGATTGTACTATGAATAATGCTTTGTTTTACAAACAATTGCGAAGATAAACTTTGTTGAATGACTGTATGTTCTAAGGGACCACGTAAGTATATATTTTGATATAAAAGTTCTGTAATATGAACTGTTATCACTTTTAATATAAACATATGCATATTGACAAAAATGTATATCTTTACGATTTAAATTTTTTGTAATATAAAAAATATACGTTGTTTGAATGCAGAGTTTCTTTTGTTTATAAATTTTTATTAAACAGTCGATTGGTTCAGATATTACCAGTTTTAGATGATCTCAAATCTTAGGAAACAGAATACTTTAAAATACCAATTCATCTTAACTGCATGATTTCATTTACGCGACATCTAAAAACGAATAGGTACTGAATCTTTATTTCATCTAATCCTCTCAAATATACGAAAAGTTTTCACGAGATTAAATGATTTTGCGATAAATAAAAACTGAGTATCTATCGTTGGTCTGTAGTATACAAATTATTTTCAAAAATTTTTTTGGTGGTATAAAAGTACAGAACCATAACGCTTTAAATCGGGATTTTTTTAAACGCGAATGACCATGCATTTTAAATGAATTCGTACGATCTTTTACAATATTGTGTTTGTAGAATTTATACTTCAATTACCGATTTGCACAAAATAATCGTGATACAGGACCGTATATACACGGCATTTTTAACAATTTTTTAAATAATTTTTTAAGCATTTATCTCGGAGTTTAAAGAACGTGGGTGAAACAAAATTTATTTTTTTGTATCATAGATTGATTTGTTTATTGAAAAGAATCTCCGTGGTATTTACATTTTTGTTACAAGGACTCGAAACGAAATTCGTGTAAAATGTCGCGTTTGGGCGGAATTTCTTTGAAATAAATTTTTAATGACACTCTTTTAAATTTATCTATGTTATTCAGGTACACATATTGGTGAGGTGCAAACGATTTAACAACAGGTATTTGCCTCTTCAAGTATGAACAAAAGAGCAAAATAATGCGTCCATAGAGATAAAGCAACAGTTTCCAATATTTCAAGAACATCGTTATAAAATTTAAATATAAAAGAAAAACAATTTTTTACACACATTGTCAACCTCCTAGTCTTTCTTAAGCGATAAATATTTGTAGCCTCTTCAACATTAATTTGTGTGGCACACTTACACAACGTTCAGCAATGTGAATTTTATACCTATACCACTTCTCTCTCTTAAAAAAGATTATTTACGAAATAGCACCTCATGTATCTAATGGGAATTTTGGGCGTAATCACAAAGCTTAAACAAATGACAACATGATACGATGTTCCAGAACACAAATGCATATTTAAAAAACATTTCTCCGTACTCAACACTCAATTGTGGTATCAGTTCCATCGAATCAGTGCAAACCAGCTGAATCTCACTACCGGGTACACGTAGCATGTTTCTCTTTGAAAATGTTGTGTGATTTTTATTGTTTTTTTTATGAAGACATACAAAGATCTTTAGCAACACTATCGTGTGGCTTATTGTTAATCTATGGATACTCTGATTAAGTAATGTACTCTGAAACACAAAAAAATGTTGTTATACTACTAGACAAAAATGTACAATTATGTACAATTTGCTTGTATAACTGTCTGTTTTCGAATGTTCAAATGTCTCTCCGGAAACTTTAAATTCGTTTTGCAAGAAATGATGCAAGCAAACGTTGCCAATTTGCACAAAATTCCTGTTAAAAATATTCATGGTTTCTTTTGTTTTTAATGATTATCTCGATACAAAAATCAAAGTTTAAAATCTACATTATATTTGATTATTATTTTGATTATCAAAGTCGAAAAATAAAAAAATATCAAAGCAGACAGGTTTTTTTAAAGTTTTTATGAGTAGTTTATGAAAGCCCAAATCATTGAAAAATGAATCATATCATGCTAATGAGAAAAGAGTATTTTTAGGAGGTTTGTTTGGTTAATTCATTTATGTATTTTTTGTATTACTTTATCCAAGCTTAAATGTTTCCTTTGTTTTGGACAAAAAAATTTTTGAATTTACATTTTGTTACATGTACATGTATATTTCAATTTCTAAGTAAGAAACGGAGGGTAGTTATTTACTTATTAAAATTACTCTAAAAATATCTTTTTAATTTTTTAGCTTTGAGTTTAACAACTTGATCTATTATTGAAAAGGACAACATGAAGTGCCAGTAGTTGATACATTCATTGAATTAAAAATAAATTTAATTTCTAAACAAATAGTGAAAAGTAATAGTTTAGAAATAGTAAATAGTAATATGTATTTCCATTTAAATATAACGAGAGCTTCCACAGGTCTATCTTTTGAATACAAGTATATGTGAAGAAACTTTTCCGTGCTAGCTTTTTACAACATTTGCAACAGAAATGATGCTCCCTGTCAGGGCCTGTGAAATTTTAGAGAAAAGTCTAAAATGAAAATTGTTCTACTAATTGCGGTATTCACAAAAAGGAACGAGTGGGGGGCCTTAAATCATTATCCAAATTTTAAAACATGGTGACATCCACATTTAATGATTAGATACTCAAAAGTTTTCAACATAAATATGAGTTCTCCAACATTCACACAATTCTTAAATGCATTTTTAGTCATATATAAAATATTGTAAAATAGATTAGTGAAACTTTATATTTCGGGAAATGATTAATAATAAATGGACGAAAGAGTATTTGACGCTTATGCCGAATACTATAAAAAAATAAAATACGAATACGTTTACGTATTGTTACCAGAGGAAAGAAAAAGAGATGTATCGAATATCGACACAATTCTACTAAAGAAACTTTTCCTAAAAGCTCTATTTTGCAGTTCCTAGAACTGCACATGGACATATGGCTTGGCTTTTAATATATTAAAAGAATATTGGAAGCCTGAAATTATTATCTTAAATTTAAAACATGGTTACACCCACATTTAATGATTAGATCCTCAGCATTTTTCAACATAAATATGAATTCTCCACCGTTCCTAAATTAATTTTTAATCTATACTAATATTATAAAGTAGTAAAGATTGTTTTTTTATTTGTTTGTTTGTTTGTAGGGGGTAATCTCTGGAACTACTAAAACGATTTCAAAAGTGATGATGGCAAATTGATGGTGACAATCCCTGTTCCAATATAGGCTATATTTTATGTCGGTTTCACTACTCCAGGGGGGTGCAGAAGCGAAAAACGTTCTAAAATTTCGATATTTTTTATACTGAAGGAGCTAGAAACATAGAATTTGGCATGGTAGTTACTTATAAGATGTAAATGCTCTCTAAGAACAAATTCTAATAAAATTCGAAATTTAAAAGGGTGAGATGAGCGAAATGCGTTCTAAAAACATTCTAAATTACAATTTTTATGGAATATCTGGAACTACAGAACCGTTTTCAAAAGTGATGGTGGCAAATTCCTGGTTACAGTCCCTGCTCCAACATAGGCTATATTTTATGTCGGTGCCACTAATCCCAGGGTGGTGCAGGAGCGAAAAACGTCCTAAAATTTCATTTTTTTAATACTGAAGGAGCTAGAAATTTGAAATTTGCCATTGTAGTTACTTATAAGATGTAATGCTCTCTAAGAACAAATTAAAAAAATTGATATTTAAAAGGGTGAAATGAGAGAAAAGCGTTCTAAAAACATTGTAAATTACAATTTCTATGGAATCTCTGGAACCACAGAACTGATTTCAAAAGTAATGGTGGCAAATTGATGGTAACAATCCCTACTCCAACATAGGCTATATTTTACGTCGGTGCCATTAATCCCAATGGGGTGCAGGAGTGAAAAATGTTCAAAAATTGCTACTTTTTTATACTGAAGGAGCTAGAAACTTGAATTTTGGCATGGTAGTTACTTATAAGATGTAAATGCTCTCTAAGAACAAAATTCTAAAAAAATGCGAAATTTAAAACTGTGAGATGAGCGAAAAGTGTTCTAAAAACATTCTAGTTTACTCTGGAACTACCGAACCCTTTTCAAAAGTGATGGTGGCAAAGTTTTTATGACAATCCCTGCTCCAACATAGGTTATATTTTACTTCAGTGCCACTAATCCCAGAGTGGGGCAGGAGCGAAAAAATTGCAATATTAAAAAAATTGCAATCTATCTAAAATTGCAATATTTTTTTATACTGAAGGAGCTAGAAATTTGAACTTTGACATTGCAGTAACTTATAAGATATAAATGCTCTCTAAGAACAACAAAAAAAAAAAATGAAATTTCCAAGGGTGAAATGAGCGAAAAGCGTTCTAAAATCATTCTAAATTACAATTTCTATGAAATCTCTGGAACTACAGAACCGATTTCAAAAGTGATGGTGACAATCCCTGCTCCAACATCCTCTTTAATATAAAGCTATGCGTTGCTGACGACTGGTTTTTTCGCTAATCTTTGCCACAGATTAATCTCGGAAATTGAAACATTTGAAGTTACTGAAAAAAAAATAATAGCTCGAAAAGTATTTGTCAGAAAATTGTTAGACAAATTGCGTTTGAAAGATAAAAAATTGTATATTTTTATATATAAATTTCAAATCTAATGATTATGGTTCGTTAAGAGAAATTGACAAGGATAGCGGGCGTAGCTTGCTAGCTATATATAAAAGGATAGTAAAATAGATTAGTGAAACTTTTTATTTCGTGAAATGATTCATAAAAAATTAACAAAAGAGCATTTCAGGATTATGCCGAGAACTATAGAAAAATAAATAAAATAAGAATAATTATACGTATTGTTACACAAAGGAAGAAAAATAGATGCACCGAATATCGGCATAATTCTACTAAGGAAACTTTTGATAAATGCTCTATTTTGAAGTTCCTAGAACCGAACATATATTGGCTTTGGTTTGAATATATAAAAGAAATATTGAAGCCTGAAATCCTTATCCTAAATTTGAAACATGGTTACATCCACATTTAATAATTAGATCCTCAGCATTTTTCAACATGATTATGAATTCTCCAACATTCACACAATTCCTAAATACATTTGTAGTCATATGTAAAATTATAGCAAAATTGATTAGTGAAACTTTTTGGGGAATGATTAATAATAAATGAACGAAAGAACACTTGAGGCTTATGCCGAAGATTATAAAAAAATAATAAAATACGAAAAAATATACGTATTGTTACCCGAGGAAAGAAAAACAGACGTATCGAATATCGACACAATTCTACTAAAGAAACTTTTAGTAAAAACTCTATTTTGCAGTTCCTAGAACTGCACATGGACATATGGCTTGGGTTTTAATATATTAAAAGAAAATTGGAAGCCTGAAATTATTATCTTAAATTTAAAACATGGTTACACACACATTTTGATTAGATCCTCAGCATTTTTCAACATAAATATGAATTCTACAACGTTCACACAATTCCTAAATACATTTTTAACATTTGAACTACCGGAAATTTTATTAAAGTTTTTTTAACTATTTCACAGCAGAAATTTTATTTGAAACTACTTAACTTATTCATTTAACGTATTTCTGTGAGTTTTATATTTAACTGGCTGTTACCCGTGACTTCGTTCACGTATCATTAATTGAAGAATAAATGCATTAATGAAGCAAAGTATTTCATTCCCGATATATAGAAACGTAAACAATTAACTAACTCTTTATCACATTTCATAGGAGACAATACAGTATTTCTATGTTATAGAGGCCTTGACATAACTAAGTTTTAAAAAGTGAAATTTTGTGACATATAATCACGAAAAGGAAACTGCAATCAATGAAAAAGGGCGGGCCAAATAAAATCGTGGAAATCGGCGAATTATATAAAAACATATGTCAAGTTTACCTGGTAAACCATTTTACTTTTAACGCCTTTGTGAAACGTTTTAATAGCAATCCTTCAAAGATAATGAAAATAGTATATTCTTTGTCATTAAATTCAATTCTTGTGAATAGGGAGCAATTATTGTAGTAGACCTAAATGCAAGGAGCTTAAATTTGCCTCCTTGATTTAATCTATAACTGAAAAAAATCTTTATTTCTAAATGAAAATATGTTGACAGGCGATTTTTGTTCTCCAGAATAAATTGATACATGAAGTTTTAATATGTGAAAATCCGTTTTTATTTTTCCAAAATTCTACTGTAATCAAGATTTTTCTTTCTTTCACCATCTATTCAAATTGAAAATAAATATTTTTTTTTTAATTTTAATGAGAAAAAATATATTAATCTGTTTTATTTCTTCTTTTTTATCCACAAAAATGGAATAATTTAGTTGCCATTTTTAGAGAAACTTCGTTAAAATTTACAATAAAAATATAAATAAATAAATAAAATAAAATAAAATAATAATAATATCTCGGAATTTAAATCATTTTTTTAAATTCTGAGAGTTTGTGACATCCTCTAATGAATGATAACCGGTGTTAAGTAAATCGCACTGCGTTCGACAATCTGAAAACAGTAGTTGCGAAATACAAACAGGCAGTCAGATTTTAATATAATAGATTCGTATTTATTTTTATTTTCCTAATAATCATGGTGTGGTTTTTGGCAAAAAAAAATCTCATCTGTATGTAACTAATATTCATGCTTAATAATCGGTATAGATAAAAAACATTTCAATTTTTGGTTTTAAATATGTAGTGAAACTAATCTACTTTCTATATTTACTGATCCTTGTATTATTAATGTACGGAATTAATTCCCGCTCCTTGTAAAACACATTTAAAAATTCCCGTTTTATTTCAAATATGACGTCACATTTTCCTCAGATAAATCTCTTTTTAATGCCATAATTCTTGTTAATTTTCTTTTTCTGGTAATCAGGACGTAAATTTTAGCGGAAAACTCACATTTGTATGTAACTGGTACTCAAGCTAATTATTAATCAGTATCGATAAAAAAAATTCAGTTTTTCATCTTAAATATTACATACATTATCTATCTACTTTCATTATACATTGATATTCAGACTCCTTGTATTATTACGACTATTTGAAAGTACATGTTTTATTTATGACGTCATATTTGACCAAGCCGAGGAGGATCCTTTTCATAGTTCTATGGCCCAAGCGAAATGTATTTTTAAGAATATAATTATTGTTAATTTTTCCTTCTAATTATAACGCAGTTTTTTGGCAGAAAAAGATCTTTTTAATGTAACCGATATTCATACTTCAAGTATAATAACAAATACTCCATATTTTTGTTTCAAATATGACGGAAATTCATCTTCTTTTGAATTCTTTTTCAATTTCATTTTTCACGTGAAAATCGTTCAATTGAAAATTAATTGTTGAGGAAAAATTATTTTTCCGTGTTTTTAATTATTGGCAACGATAAAGTAAAATGGTTAAATTTTATGGGAAAATGTCCATTTATTCTCTATGAAAATAACGAAATTTTGAATTATTAAGAAAAATATTTGAATAAAATGAACAAAAACCGGCCTATGTTCATTGGAGGGTTATAATCAACGTATATGCAAAGATACAGGATCATTAAATGCTCACTTTTGACGCTGGCTTCAGCCTAACATTTGCACACAATCAGATTTATAATAATATTAAAATTTATTTTAAAAAGAAATTTCTGGTTCGAATCGGAATATATTCATTTGGTAACCGTCAAATGACGGCTCATGGTAGTTCTAGCGTTAATCATATATCAAATAATAGTAAAATAGTTTAGTGAAACTGTATATTTCGGGAAATAATCAATAATAAATGAACGAAAGAGCATTTGAGGATTATGCCGAGAATTATAAAAAAATAAAATACGAATAAATATACGTATTGCTACACAAAGAAAGAAAAACATATGCACCGAATATCCGCATAGTTCGACTAAGAAATCTTTTGACAAATGCTTTACTTTGCAGTTCCTAGAACCGAACATATATGGCTTTGGTTTGAAAAAAAAAAAAAAAAAAAAAAAAAAAAAAAAAAAAAAAAAGGAATATTGAAGCTTGAAATCCTTATCCTAAATTTCAAACATGACTACATCCACATTTAATAATTATATCCTCAGCATTTTTCAACTTAAATATGAATTCTCTCCAACATTCACACAATTCCTAAATCCATTTGTATTCATATATAAAATTATAGCAAAATTGATTAGTGAAACTTTATATTTTGGGGAATGATTAATAATAAATGAACGAAAGAGCACTTGAGGCTTATGTCGAAGATTATAAAAAAATAATAAAATGCGAAAAAATATACGTATTACCCGAGGAAACAAAAACAGATGTATCGAATATCGAGACAATTCTACTAAAGAAACTTTTCGTAAAAGCTCTATTTTGCAGTTCCTAGAACTGGACATGGACATATGGCTTGGGTTTGAATATATTAAAAGAATATTGGAAGCCTGAAATTATTATCTTAAATTTAAAACATGGTTACACCCACATTTAATGATTAGATCCTCAGCTTTTTTCAACATAAATATGAATTCTCCAACGTTCACACAATTCCTAAATACATTTTTAACATTACTACTACCGGAAATTTTATTCAAGTTTTTTTAAAACTATTTCACGGCAGAAGTTTTATTTAAAACTACTTAACTTATTCATTTAACGTATTTCTGTGAGTTTTATATTTACTTTATTTTTAAAAGAAATTTCTGGTTCGAGTCGGAATATATTCATTTGGTAACCGTCAAAATGACGGCTCGTGGTAGTTCTAGTGTTAATCATATATAAAATGATTAAAATAGATTAGTGAAACTGTATATTTCGGGAAATGATTAATAAGAAATGGACGAAAGAGCATTTGAGGATTATGCCAAGAACTATAAAAAAATAAAATACGAATAAATATACGTATTGTTACACAAAGAAAGGAGAAAACAGATGCACCGAATATGGGCACAGTTCTGCTAAGGAAACTTTTGATAAATGCTCTATTTTGCAGTTCCTAGAAGTGGACATGTGGCTTAAATTTGAATATGTTAAAGGAATATGGTTAATCAAAAGCTCATGAAAAATCATTATTATGAAACTATTGAGAAAAACGTTTGGCCATTTATACATACCTGCCAACATTCAACTAAACTTCCGTACAATGTGAGTTAATTTGATCCAGGTTAAAAATCTTTCTAACCAGAAAATATAGATGAAGAAATCCTAATAATATTATAAATTTGATTGCGTGCAAATGTTAGGCTGAAGCCAGCGTCAAAATGAAGCATTTAATTATCCTGTATCTTTGCATATAAGTTGATTATAACCCTCATATGAACATAGGCTGGTTTTTGTTTATTTTATTTCAATATTTTTCTTAATAATTCAAAATTTCATTATTTTCATAGCGAATAAATGGATATTTTTTCGTATATTTTAAAATGGTTGGTTGGTTTGGTTGGTTTGGCCCAAAGGGCCCGGTTTTGCAGCTTTTTTTTTTAAATGGTTAAAATTATTTTACCGTTGCTAATACTTTATCGTTGCCAATATGAAATAAAACCCCTGAGTAATAATTTTTAATCAACAATTTATTTCCACGTGAAAAATGAAAAGGAAATGAATTATTTAAGAATTAAACAGAATATGAAATGATGTCATGTTAGAAATAAAACGTGCGTTTTCAAATATTTGATAATAATACAAAGTGCATAAATACGAGTAAGTATGGAAAGCAAGCGAATATGATGTAATATATAGAAAAATAAAACAGATTTGTTTTGATGTTAAAATAAAATGATCTTGGGTTATCAAATCATTTGTGATTAATTTCTATTATTTTTTTCTTTTTCTTTTTCACATGAAAGGAATTATTTTAAATGTACGTAATATATGTATTTTAAATGTATGTGTTGTAAATTAAAGTTCTGTGTTTTAAATGAAATGAGTGAAGGATTTATATTTTTAATGAATTCAATAAAAATGATGGGATAGGTTGGCGATTTATCGTCTGCACACGGCTGACATAAAGTTACCATATTTTTAATTTAAACTTTAAAAAGTAAAAAAAAATTAAAAATTAAAAACTATATATATTGGATGGCCAATGATATGCATCGCAAAATTATCCGCATCGAAAATCAGAAAATCTTAATAAAAATAACTATATTTTTTAAAAGAAAGTTGCTTTTCTCATAAAAGCTAAAGATTTAATATGATTATGTCGAAGTAACAGCATTTTTCCTCTATCATTTTCCCACAATCGAAACACATTTGTAAATCGCCGTTTCGAACCGGAATTTAATATTATATTTCTTTTAGTTTTAAAATGGGAAAAACTTTGTTGTCGTTTTTAAATATAACTTTTTTTAAAGTTGTTTCATAACAGATTTTTGTAGTCTTGTAGGATAAGAAAAATTGCATAGATTTTAAAGCAATGTTTAAGTAAAATTACAATATTTTTAAAACTTAAACAAGAACGAAAAATTATGCGTCAAGCATAGATTATGTAACACTTTACAACGCTTCCAAAATAATTTTACAAATCACACCGTTTAATAAGCTAAAAGATAACATCTAAGTAAACAATTTGGAAAACGCATAACATATTTAAAAACATAATTTCAGGAATTTCCAACATATACAATATTAAGAAAAATATCCGAATACTTTTATTCAGCCCTGTATAGGATCTATAGATTTGTGTATATACTACATAGGATGCTAAATTTTAGTTCAGTTAGGAAACGCGTAGCACAGTTTAAAATTCTCCGGCTGGAGTTCCTGTCAATAAACGGAAATATGTTCGCGAACTTTAGTGCTTCCCTGTATAGGATCTACAGAATTTATACACACCACGTAATAGATAAAAAGCGAGTTAAATTTAAAATCGCGTTCAGTAACTTAAAACGCACTTCCAGGAATTATTGTTAACAGACAGTAGAGAATTCTTTTGTGTGTCCCTGTAAATGAACGATGACTGCTATACACATGTTATTCTGTAGTAAGCCTTTTGTAATGCACCTTAATGATATATATAAATTCCAATGCGTTTAAAATAGGGAAACATTATTTAAATGAACCGCAGTCGATTTTTCTCCATAGACGTAATGTAACGGAATTCTTTTGACTGTCCCTGTAAAGTAACTTAAGTTCTATGCATACCCTATACCGAAATTTGGCGCAAAATTAAATACATTGTTGTAACCAGATTTGTTTTTTGCGTGGTAAACGCTTAATGGTATTTCAGATGATCTTTTCCCCGCTCACATTTGATGCCAACTATGACTGTAAAACATATTAAAAAATATTAGCCGATAATTTTCTAATTTTCTTATTGCTTCATGTTGTAAATAGACATCCTTTTTCATGCTTTAAACCTGAATCGATTCATGCCATTGTCGTTCAATTTTTATTCCTAATCCTAACCCTAATCGTATCCCACCCTAATCCTGATAATAACTTTAAAGAATATTCTTTGACACGAATATGTAAATTAAATCAATATCCATAAATGGAATGAATGGAAAATAGAATAAATAGAAATGGCAAAATAAAATAATAAGAAAGTACATTTATTCGACACATAACCCTGGAGAAAGCGTACAAAATTTCAAGCGCATGAAATAAATTAAAATAATCTTATATATACTAACAAAAATATGTAAATTTAGAACATCAGATTTGTGTCGTCGGTATTTATTTGCTTATAGTGTTCTTGACGCGATAGAGAAAATATCGAGGTTAAATTGGGCAGAATTTAAAGTACTTTCCAGCAACCTTTATTTACATTTTAGAATCGCATCAGATTGTTATATCTTTGTGAAATATTTATCAATGTATAATATCCACAAGCAGTTTGTTCACTATTTACACCACTTAACGTGAAGCACTTAATTTAATATATACATAAACAAGATAATGTAGTAAGAAATATATAACATATGTCTATGCAAATAAACAGTATAATAAATGCCCATTTAGCAATGCACACATATACAAATTGTACACCAAATACCACCTAAAATGCACTGTTGTATAGAAGAATTCTGCCAGTGTTGTTTTTCGTTTTACGAAGAGGGATTCCTCGATTTTCCTTATTTATCTTGGTCCTCCTTTTTTTCATTAGTTGCAGTTTCATTTTCGCGATTGTATATATTATTTGGCATGAAATTTCACTTTTTTAAGACTGGGTTATGTCAAGGCCCCTATAGCAAAGAAATACCGTATGGTCTCCTATAAAATGTGGTAAAGCTTTGGTTAATTATATATGTTGTTAATTATCAAGTGAAATGTTTTGCTAAATTAATGCATTTATTCTTTTTTTAATGTTACGTGAACGAAGTCACGGGTAACAGCTAGTAATATATATTTAGTTTCATGTTCTTACGTGAAACTTATTTGAATGCATTTCTTAAAAGAAAATTCTGGTTTGAAACGTGTTTAACCTCTGTTAAATTAACCTACATTGTACGGAAGTTTAGTGCGATGTTGTCAGGTATGTTTATAGAAAGAACTGTAGGTGTTGGTGCGGGGTTGATTATTATTATTTTTTTCTTTTGGGAATAGTGAACTCTCTCTGAACAGGCGTAAATCGAAAATTGCCCTTTATCACAAAATATACCTTGGTCTTCTGTATTAGGTTTAAAGCATGTGACAACGAAATACTCTTATACCTAACAGTACATGTTAACCAAAAGCATGGACATTTATTTAAAGGAACCTGTTATCGCAACAACTGTTATCCTATTTATATGTTTTCAAGCTTCAAAAGACATAAAGTAACCACGTGCATAAATCATATAAAGTGTAAAAAATCTATTTTACACAATCATTAAAAACTTATATTCTGGCTGGCTAATGTCTGTAAAATTTAAAATGTATGATACATATTTATTTTTATACTGCGACATAAATCTCATAATGCTAGAATTAGTGTTGTTTTTTTTTTTTACTTCATTATTAACAGTAGACGTATTTTTTGGCAATAGTAATTAGTAATTCATTAAAGATCAATTTTAAAACATTAATTTTGAAGATTCGTAAAATGTTTTAAAAATTATATTGTTAACATTCTTTAAAAATATCTTTTATTGTATGAAATCGCCAGAAAAGTTCATTTTCAAATGCTAACAGAATTTTCCGATCTCATGCAGAGATTACATATTGACCTTATAAAATACATCATACGAGTAAAATATTATTATATGTTTATCCGGTACTTTTCGGTTAGCCGGGCGCCAGTGATATATGTACATATATAAATACATATGTAAATACATATATATGTATATACATACATATATGTATGTACATGTATATGTTTATATATGTATATGTAGTTATGTGTATATATATATATATGTTTGTGTGTATATATACATGTATGTATATCACTGGCGCCCGGCTAACCGAAAAGTACCGTTTATCCTAAACTAATAAAAATAAAACAAACAAGAGTGTTGATAATAAATTAATATTGAAATGAAAACCATACCTACATTTAAAATTATCTAAGTAAGTTATTAATTGAAATTTTAGTATATTTTAACATATAAATTTTTATGGAAAAAACCTATATTGTGTAAAATTATGTCAATGAATCCTTACATAGAATGCGATTTTATGCATTATAACATTTTGTACTTCAGATACGCACCAGTGCATACACACATTAAAATTTTCAATGCAATTGGCACCATTATTTCATATTAGAAATTTTCTATTTAATATTTAAATGGTAGAATTTGTAATGTGTTTCGGAAAAAAATAATGAGTAAAATCCATTCTATTAAAATTGTGGTAGAAAGTTACGCACCCTGTACACATAAAATATTTTAACAAATCCAATATCTACGAATTTATTTATTTGATTTGATTTTTATTTATTTTATTTTTATTTATTTATTTATTTATTTATTTATTTATTTATTTTTTTTTTTTGGGGGGGGGGGGGTTGCTTCCATAATAAATACCACAATTGATCTGAATAAATTTTACGTGTATGTCTATTATTATATATATTTTTTCATATGTAAAATATACTTTACTTTTTCAATGAAAAGTACATTATGATGTTGATTATTTAAACATTATTCATCTTCAACAATTAATAATTCATTACTCGTGAAATCTACATTTGATCGGATGAACGCTATAGAAATAAATGGAATATATGTATTACAATTTCTTTCTCAGATTTCTTAAATATTTAAATTAAATTTAGAAATGCAAATTAGTTATCAATATTAATGTTTTTTTAAATAAAACTTTGTTTGAAAAAAAAAACGTTTTTATTTGCTTTTGAAGTTTTCTATTTCTAATTATTTTTATAAATTTAAATAACTTAAACTAATGACTGGATTAATTTTAATGCAAATTCGCCATTAAATGCATTTGTTTTTTAATGAAATATGTTTTTTGTAGTATATTATATTAATTCAAGAATTGAGCACAGGTAAAAATAAATCTATGTATTTAAAATACGTTCTCAAATAAAGAAACAACAAGCAGTTTCACTCAATTAGTTATTTTACATAGAAATCCTTTCTCTGTATGTTTAAAAAAAGATTTTATGAAGTTATTTTTTACGTAAAATATTATTGAAAAATGTTTAGTTTGGTAGTGTTATAAAATATTAATATATCATGAAAAATGGGTTTATTCATTTTTAGCAATGTAACAATTTTAAGGAAGAAAATCGCACATATTTTTATTTCAAAAACGGCAAATTACATAAAACTGCCGTTACAAAAATACAGATTGTAAATTGTATACAACAGAGATCGCAAAAGTATATTACTAAAAAGATAATGTAATACTGCCGTTACAAAAATACATATTGTAAATTGTATACAACAGAGATCGCAAAAGTATATTACTAAAAAGATAATGTAATGTAATTAATAATGTGTTCGAATCGAAAGTAAGGAAATGATTTGTATGTAACTGTAAGTGTCAGAGTTCGGAAATTTTTTGTAATTCCAAATGTACCACTTTTTCCGACTGGTAATTTTAGCTTTATTTAATCAAGGAATAGCTGACATTAAATAAAGCTAATATTATTATTATAAAACACTGGTAGATATTTTGAATAAAAAAAAACCTCAATATCTGTCAAAATAGATAGTGATATTGAACAGTGGCGCAACATTTTTGCGAGTATCACCACTAAGTATTAATAGTATTCTTCGTTTTAAAAGGAAAATCTAAAAAGTTTTATGATTGAATAAGACAATGAATAATATTATTTTAATTTAGTGATGTCAATTGGTTGACACCGCTAATGGTTGTTACAACATCATTGGGTTTTTTTTTCACCATTGGTTGGTTTATTTCGCTGAATACACCTTTTTTTTTTTTTTTTTTTTTTTTTTTTGTAAAATTTTCAGAAATATGGCAAACAGGGTTCGAGACGCTTCTAAAATGTTCTTCATTTGCGGCAACTGTTATAAAACAGTGATTTTTGTGGTAAATTTCTGGGGAATTTCGAAGTGAAAGATGTGTAACTTCACTACAATTGAGATTCTTCAATTACAAATAAAAATAAGCATGTTTAATAAACAATAACATATACAGTTACACAGTCAACATACAATTTGATTTATATTAATACGCAATATCGACTTTAAGTCTTTCTTTAAATACATAACATACTTTTACAAACTCCTCTGAACCTTGCGTCTTATAACAACCAACACGTGTGGCTAAAATCTATGGAACAACTGTATTTCTCGCTTTCCTTTTCTTTTTAGGGTTTCGAGAGGTAGAGATAGACGAAACCCTATTAATCCCGCTCCGTTGTCTGTCCGTCACAGAGCCGTTCTCAGAATCTATGTAACTTACAGGCATGAAAATTTGTGTACTTATAGCTAAATACCTACTATGAAGCTCACAATATTAAAATTTGAAAAATCGTATTATTTTAATATAGGGAGATAAAAAACCAAAATTCTAACAGCCTTTTCCTATTAAATTTAAACATTTTTCGTTACAGTAGTTGCCAACAATTAAAAATCCACAATGAAATTCTTTCTACAATAATTAATTTTCTATTGAAAGATTTCCACGTGAAAAATGAAAATGAAATAAAAAGTTTCACCAATTGAAAGAAAGATTAATATAACATCATATTAGTAATAAAACGGAAATTTTCAAACATTTCTCAATAATACAAGGAGTATGAGTATGTGTAAATACAGAAAGCAGCTTAATATGGCGGCATTAGAGAATTAAAAAGATAATTAATCTTACGTCTAACATTTTCAAGGTCTCTATACAATATGTTTAATTTTGAAATAGATTTTCGAGGAAAATAGACCGGTAAATTGTTACTTTATAAAAAACATTACTTTTTTATATATGTCGTCATATTTGTAATAAAACCGAAATTTTCAAACATTCCTCAATAATACAAGCAGTATGAGTATGTGTATGTACAGAAAGCAGATTGATATCACATCATTAGAGAATTAAAAAGAAAATTAATCTGACGTCATATTGTAATTTAGCGGATTTAAAAGGAGTTTAGGAGTTGGAATTTAGGAGTTTTTAAAAGTTTGAGACTAATACAAAGCGACTATCAATATGAGTAATAGAGAATAGTAAATATATGAGTTTGAGGAACGTATTGAATCATGATAAAAACTCGATTATGCAAATATTCGCATATTTTAACATTTTGAAGGTGTACAACATGTTATTATTATTATTGAAATTATTATATTGAAATTATTATATGAAATTATTATTATTTTCTTAATATCGCATTTAGTCCACATGACAGATATTATTATGACAGAGTATAATAGCGGGCTTCGCCCGCTATCGGGCCTGTTCAGATATTCGAAAAAAACGGAGTTTGTTATAAAGAGAGTTACATATGTTTTTAAATATCGGGGGGTGAAAAGTTTTCCTTAATTAATGCATTTATTTTTCTTTTAATGTTACGTGAATGACGTCATGGGTAACAGCTAGTAAAATATAAAATAACTAATCTTCCGTAATCTGTGGGCAAGGTTAGCTCCAAACATGGGCGTTTGCTAGCAACAATATAATTTAAAATCAATGTAGATACTTTTAAAGAATTGTCACAAAAAGTCTCACTTTCTAAAATACGCAATTTGGCAGTAGGACCTGAATTGCAGAGGATTACGCAATAGGTTTAAATATCTATTTTATATAAACTATTTTTTCAATATCGCATTTAGTCCACATGACAGATATTATTATGACAGAGTATGATAGCGGGCTTCGCTCTTATTGGGCCGGTTCAGATATTCGAAAAAACGAGAAAAATAGACCGGTAAATTTTTACTTTATAAAAAACGTGAATTTTTTTTGTTATTTTTTTTTTTTTTTGATTTATTAAAGGTGTATATAAAGTGTTTTGAAAGGAATATTAATCGAAACTCTTTGTGCGATCTTCTATCACACTTACCCACTTGTTTTCACTTCATTTTTCAAAGGTCGCGTAATATTCTTGCTATATCATGTATCTATTAACCCCTTAATCGTCGTGCCCGAGACATTCACGGGCAGCGTAGGTTACGCCTGTTTTATTCAGATTGTTTGATTCCCACCAGTTTTTTAAAATAGTGTTATTGGCTTTATTCTTGCATTATTTTATCTGTTTATTAAATAAGATAAACATTTCTACTTAAAAAACTGGTGGTAATCAAGCAATCTGAATTTTTAAAAAGTAGCCTACACTTAAAGGGCGCGACGATTAAGGGGTTAATTAAATCATTGAGTTTGTGTTATTGTGAATATTGATGCGTAGATGGGTATTATTTATTTTTTTATTCCACATTCGGTCATCGTGTCAGTCCGGTGGTCCAACGGAATAGATTTTCAAATTATGTTCATATAGTTGATTAAATAAAACATAATGATTCACATATATGCATAATAATACACCACATAACATTCAACATTTAATTCTCCGGCCATGGCTTCATGTACTCGGCTTATGTAGATGTTTGACATGGTCCATAATGTTCTTCACATAACTTCTACTTCCTGTATAAAAAGAATTATTCTTATGTCTGTCTTTATGTTCATCTGCATTGAAAGCTGGAGAACTATTATGACGTTTCGTTTTACCTTCAAACCTACCACCACTCAAGTTAAATTTATCTTCAACTCTTCTAAAATCAAAATTATTGGTACGGCCTAATGACTGCTCATGTGGCTTAAGATCACTGTTACACAATGAGCACAGATTTCAATGAGAATCGTTAAAATGTCTTTTAATGTTTTTTATATCCTCTAATTTCATATAATTTCTTTTACATAATTCAATCTTTTTTCTTTTAAGACTTTCCAGTTTTTATTCTATCTGATGTAAGTCTAAAAATCTTCTCTGGTGTTTGTTCACAACATTTGCGTCGTCTATCAAAACAATTATTTTTCGGATAATACGGTTTTACTTTATTTAAATAGTTATAATCACTTTTTTTTTAAATTATCACAAAATATTTTTTTTCTTTTTCATTTCTTCTTTCAATATTAATTTCTTTTATCTATTTTCTCATGCTCATTGAATTATAATATTTTTCTGTTCCTGTTTTATGGCATCTTTCAATTTTTATCATTTCCTTTTCATCCGCACGTTTTTTTAGTTTCTCTGTCAACTCATTTATTTATATTTATCTTAATACTTTACTTCATTTATTCACATTTTTCTTACTCCTTGTATTTGATTCTTCATCACGAAACCTTTTCATTATTTTCATTATTGTATTTCTACTTGCTTCTTTGGCCACGAATTTTAAATTTTCACTCATTTATTTTAATAGCATATATTTTTGTTTTTGCATTGTTGTTGTTTTCTGCTTTTGATAAATTCATTACATTTGTTCTCTGTACGTCAATTATCATTTATTTTTGTAATCGGGTTGCTATGATATGTATGATCGGGTACATGTTTGTGCCTATTTGTACACTTGGCGGGGTGGTGGCCGAGTAAATTGAACAAATAATAAATAATTCATGAATCAATAGGTTCTTTATCTGGTCAATTGGCTGTGTATTTTGCCGCCATTTGTTATCTTTTTTTTTTCGTTGCTTATTATATTTTGTGGTTTATATGACTTGGTTGTTTTATACCCTCTGAGCGCGGTATCGAAATCATCTGGTTTCTCAACCAGTATATTAAATTCCTTATCTTTTGTAATTCCTCGACAATGCTTTCTCTAATTGCTGGAGGTATTTTTCGCTTAATCTGTTCGGTGACCAATAATTCCGTTCATTCCACGAACCCATTCGTTAAAATACGTTCTCAATTGGAATCCAACATCATGCCAATTATATGTTGGCTCCTTTTTGTGCGTGTCATGAATTTATGTCTAAATTTTTCTGGTGATATTTTGAATCTTTTCAACAAACAATGAATTCAACAAAATTTTTATATACTCATAGTAATTTATTTCCGGCTCTTTTTCGCTTTCCATTTCCTAAAAAAAGTCAAATCGTGTCAGTACCTTTTAAAACATATAAGTCCGTTGAAAACCAGAAGTCGAAAGTTTTCACGATACCCGTACTTTTTTCTTCTAAAGATAGGAGAAGGTAATAATGTTTAAAAAACCTATAATTTTACACACGGAATTTTATTTCGGTGAAAAACCGAATGACAAAATCAAATATATTATTTTTGTTATCAAAATCTCCTTTTCTATATACATACAAAACGCGCAATGGTGAATGAGGCATACGAAAGATTTTGGGACAGACTTTTGACATGGTACAGTTACATTTCGTTAAAGTACGTTGTTCGATTAAAAATGACAGTTAATAAAATAATAATGAACAAAAAACATCAGCGAATAATTTCGAAGATTACAGTACGAAATTTTGCACGCGTGCACCGATAAATGTATATTTCTTTTAAATATCGCATACACTGCAATATTTTTAACCTATTTGGTATTGTTGCACTTTCATCGTGAATACAGTCTCTGGTATTTTAAAAGACTAATCTCTCCTTTACTCTACCAAAAGACCAACAGAATAAATTGAGCTTAAATACACCTCGGAGAAGAGAAACGAAAGAAAAAATCCAGAAAGTTTATTTTATCTTATCCCGAAAGTTTATTCTACTAATGACCAGCAAGAGAAATTCCAACCTTTTATTTCTCTTTTTGTCGAAGTATGAAGAAGTTAATTTGAACAAGCAATATATTAACAGAACTTTGATTTTTACGAAAAATATGAATAAACTGCTTGTGAAAGAAAAAAATCATGAAAAGTTTTCATGGCTATATAAAGAGAAAATATTTTTTATTATTATTTGTTTATAAGATGGTGTTAATACAAACTAGAATAAAAGAGTTTCAAGCAAAATACATTTGTTGAAGCAAACAATAAAACAATATAAAGATTATACGTAATAAAGTAATGTTTAAAATAATGCGTAATATTTCATTTGAATGGTGCTAGGTTTGCTTCGTTCATAGAGCCTACCGTAAATTTAACTATTACATTTAAGAATCTAAAAATTATCAATAAATCTTACATAAAATATTTTAACAGGAAAAAAATGTACTGAAAAATGTACTGAATCTTGTTACTTTATATATTGTAAAAATTCAGCTACTCTTAGACATGACGTAAAGATGGCATCAAATAGAAAAATAATACTTTAAGATGATTATACTGATCAATTGTTATGATTAACGATATCACACAAACACAAGTCTGACTTTCGTCTAGGAAATGTGACACTTTGCATGGATTTATGTATATGTTGAGAAAATCAATTTTTTAAAAGGTCCCATGAGTGGTTCGGTTCACTTTAAACACCCCTTTGCTTTGATTCTCTACGTCATACACATTCCATATAACATATTAGTTTGATTAAAAAGTTCTGTCGTATTTTAATTCTTTCATGCCGGAAAAGTTTAATAACTGATACTTTTATATATATCAGTTCAAAGCATTATAAGCAAGTAGGTAAAATTTTATTGTTGTTACAAGTAATAAAGTTAAGTATTAAAATCCGACACAAACTTTGCACCGACTTAATAATTTGTATCTTATTTTCAATAAAATTGGCAGGGAAAATTAAAGCAACAACTATAGGAATGTACCTTACATTAATTAAATGAAGTCCAATGAAATGCTCTCAGATGTAAATTCAAGTTTTTACGTAATCCATTGGTATTCACGTTTGATGCATACATAAATATGCAAACGGATAAAAATGTCATGTGTGGAATATAAAACCTGTCATTGAGAATGCATTTGGCGGATTCTGAGAAATGGCGTTTATTTGGGAGGATGGAAGAAGAACATTAAACTTGTAAAACTGCAAATCTTGCCTTTCGGTTAGGGATGGACAGACGCGTTATACAATTTGTCTATGTATCTCTGAAAATTTGTAAAAAGTAAAAATGTTAAATGAGTAACGAGTGGTCTGATATATTTTTTAAATGTTGTCAGTAATTTTACTCATATTCTAAAACATATGTATACCAACTTTTGTTCAAATCGCACAAAAACTGTAGATTTGGTTAAGGAACATACATACATACCAAGAATGGCTTTTATATATAATATAGATATTTTTAATAAAGTTATAAATTGAATTTGAAATGTTTTAGCCTCCATCTAAGCGTAAAAATTTTACTCGGAAAACAAAACGTTTCATTAAATATTTTATAACACGATTTATTTTTCTTCAATACTTTTAAGTGAAATTGTATAGCTCCTGTTCTTCGAATTAATTAAAATTATATTTACTATGAAACTAGATTTAGATTTCGATAAAATGCATGTCAATCTAAACATAGCTAATGCATTTTTCATGTTATTCTCAGACCTTTTATAAAGAAAAATGTTGTATCTAGGAGAAGTTATGAAGGCAAAAAGGTACATAGACATCCCATTTGCTAACTTTTATTATGATCTCTTTTCAGATCACATGCATATAAAAAATATAATGCAAAATACTCATATTAATTTATTAGTTGCGATGTTATTTATTTGATAATTACTATAGTTTGTCGCAAATCTTTTATTTAGTCATATTAGGTAGTTATTTGAATATTAAATGGAACAAGTGTTAAAAAATTAAACCCTGTGTGATATAATGAAATAATTTCGGAGGTGACGGAGAAATCAAATATAAATTTGATATCGGTATATATTTGAGGAAAAAATAATTCCAAAACATAATATGAAATTAACTGATGGAGAGTTTGTAAAACAATTGCAATAAACAACATCATAAGTCATACTTGCCAACTCCCGCTCAAATAAACATATTTGAACAAGAAATTTTATATAAAGAATGAAATTAAGTATATTCCAAACGGCTGGAAGTAGTTAGTCATAACTACAGCTATACCATTTCACTTTCATCTCAATATTTACACTCTATCCTTAATCTCTTTCGCTTTACTTTATGATTCCAAATTTATTATCATCTTATCACAAATTAATTTGAAAATAAATAACTGCTTTCTATCACATGCATTGTAAAAGCACAGTTGTTGAAAAAAAATTCTGGTACAAGTTTGACAATTGAGAACTAAAATTTAGTGGTATATTTTTATACGACCGTTCTGAAAAGGTTAAAGTTTTTAATTTTAAGTAACGAAATATAACATGAAACATTTTTAAGAGAAAATAAGTTTCGTTACTCCTTAATGCGAGATATCAATATTTTGAAAATATCTTACGTATTTTACTAGAAAATATGTGACTATTCATTTGCCATACTATTTACGTTGATTCATTAAAAAAATGAAGAAGATAGAGGACTCCAAGACGTTTAATACTGTTGTGAGAAAAAGAGTTTCAATGTTTCGTTACCGTAGTGCGTTCTATTTCTAAAGCTCTAAAATCACCCTTCCATGATATCGATTTCTAACAAATAAAATATTATTTTTTGTGTTTATTAAAAACATTTTCATCGACAAAAGAAAAAAAAATTGAACCGATCCAAGTGCAAGACTGCCACTGGTGACTATTTTTATAATCTATTTGCCCCACTATATTTAAAAAATAAATTTTATAATATATTTCTCTCGCACATGTTAACCCTTTAACGGATAAAGCACTTCAATTGCTAAAATGTTGAAATAAATGACTTACACCGGAAATTATAAACAAATTTATTTATAAATAATAAAAAAGCGATATTCGACTTACTTAATAAATAGAAAACACTTCTATTAAAATTCTGCTGTCATTGTTCAATTTCGTAATTAAAATTTTGTGGTTTCATAGGGAAACCAATGAACGTTAAAGGATTAACAAAGCGTATATGGAACATTTTTGTTTTTAGGAGGTACTCTTTAGTTCTTGATGTCGCAATACCACGTGTGCAAAATAGCGCCATCCTTCAGTTTCTGAAGGTAACCATGTGCCTAAACAACAACATTCCTAATAACCTTCCTTTAATTTGTTTTGCTGCCTAAATAAAATCTGCCAATCTGACATTTTTGTATTTATATGATATTTATATTGATCATATTCCGAAAGCAAATCGAACAATATTTTAAAATTTTGAAGTGAAAAATGCATTTTATCCATTATAAAAATCAGACAACCAGATGATTTTAGTTATAATTTCTCATTAACGAAAAAATAATCATGGCAAGTAAGCTTTTGAAAATTCAACTATCAAAACATAACTTTCTTTAAATTATAAAAAAAATCGCTACTCAAATATAATTAAGCTCGTTTAGAAACAAGTGAAGTCATTCCGGTTTTTATTGTAAACAATGATTAAAACACGCTCTTTAAAAACTTTTTCTTAACATATATATTTATATGTTTGCAAGACATATATAACATATGTCTTGCAAATCTACTGTTCGAAAAAACTCAGAATAAGCAAGTAAAATATAAATCAAGATATTCATAATTTAATGAAATATTAAAACTATTACAAATCCTTGTCGTGCATCAATAAGTCACTAAAATTCATTATATTTAATTAGTGCAGAATTTCCTTAGACGTTGAATTCATTCTTGGATGATTTTGTGCATGAAAAGCGATTCATACTTGGAATAATATATTAGCTGTCATGTGCAAATATGTATCATATTGAATACCTTAAAAGGATTATATTTTTCGAAGAATAAATAGCGGTTGCGATAGGAAATGTAAAACTTTGATGTTAAATATATAGATATTTCGACACAAGATACCGGGTGTTTCATGAAGGACCCCTAACTTTGAAAATAAATAACTCGGAAACGGTGATACATAGTTGCCAAACTCCCGAATTTTTGTATACCAGTAAAATCTTACAAAAATTTTCGCTTTTTTAAATTGTCAAAAATATATGATTAAATAAAACAAATATTTCTATATAAAAGTATTGGTATGAAAAAAATCGGGAGGTTGGCAACTATGGTTATAGCTAGAAGAATGAAACTAGTGATAGATAGAAGCATGAAACCAGTAGTATATTTATTAAAAAATCCGCACGAATCAGATGCAGAAATCTCAAATTTTAGTTTAAAATAACGCCGATAGATGGCGCTGAAGGTACCATAACGATACATAAGCTGTATCGCATCAAAAGCTATTCAAAATGTGCATATTTCACGCAACATACATGTCTCAAACAAAGATTGAAATTGTCAGTGACTCTTTGTAGTATGTCACCGGAAATCAACACACAAACTTGACATCGACTGAAAGGATTGTTGCGCTAAACAATGTCCTTTAGTGTCACTTCCAGAATATCTTTCACTGTACGCAAATAGCGATCACGTTTCAACGGCGAAATCAACAGCGTACTTCGTCGACTGATCGTTCTTGGCATTTGAGCTCTATTTACAGGGACCCGTAATGCCGCCTGCAGCGCCATCTATCGGCGATATTTTAAACTAAGATTGTGACAGATTCTTACGTGTTTTTAATAAACATACCACTGGTTTCATGCTTCTATCTATCTTCATTTCCGAGTTATTCATTTTCAAAGTTAGGAGTCCTTCGTGAAACACCCGGTGAGTTCAAAATGCCAAATTATTGAATTAAGAAACATCATAAAAGTACTAAATTGTTAACAATCCAAAGAAGAGCTAAAGAAACTGTTAAAACACACTAAAAATGTACCTAATAAAGCATAATGTGCGTTTCGCATTTAGGATTTATACTGTTTGCTTATTTGAATACATTTAAACCGACCATTCTCTTTTATAAAGATTTAAACATTTGAAAAAAAATCCAGAAGCATGGATTTTCGACTCTATAGTAAATGCTTTTAAAAGTATGTTTAAATGGAACTGTATATTTCCTTTAAATGCTAAAAGGTGTAAATTAACACCATAATATACACTAAAATAACTTTTTTTAGGTTGTTGGCATGTTTCGGCTGACTCCGAGCAATTTTCAAAAACAAATGAGAATATTCTATAAATGCACGGTCTTTGAAGTTATTACTTGAAATGCTATCGTTTAATTTTCATGTACTTTTTAAAAATTACGCACGTTATCTTTTATTTTTACTTGGTTGTTTATTTTCATATTTGTAACCACGGAGTAACTCGAACCACAATTTCGGTCAGTTAAAAAAATAATAATAAGGGAAACAGTAGAGATAGTAACACTCAAAAATACAAAATGTAACGATGCAGCATCTTTAACTTACCGAAAATGTGGCTCGAGTTACTCCATGGTTACAATTATGAAAATAAACAACCAAGTAAAAATGAAAATTATTTTGATAGCATTTCAAATAATAACTTCAAAGACCGTGCAGTTATAGAATATTATAATTTGTTTTGGAGTGAGCCGAAACATGTCAACAACCCAAGAAAAGTTATTTTACTGTATATTATGTATTTAATTTACATCTTTCAGAATTTATAATTTGTTATATTGAATTGTATGTATAATATTTCAATATGACATAAATGTTATTAAATAATTAAGCTAATTTATTATTTTAATAAAAACTTAAGAAATGTTTCACGTTTAAAAAAAAAAAAGACAGAATATGCTGACGATGCACACTACTA
Source organism: Maratus michaelseni (assembly GCA_963931845.1). NCBI lineage: Eukaryota > Metazoa > Arthropoda > Arachnida > Araneae > Salticidae > Maratus > Maratus michaelseni. The sequence goes on along the minus strand of OZ007589.1, from coordinate 25,842,846 downwards.
TGCTCAACTTGTAACATGTTCTATATTTTACACTCAGTGTTAATTTCAACCTGAAAATCTCGCCTTCAAAATATGATCACCGGAAAACGCAAAAGAGATTTTTTATTCTTTTATACTACCCAAACTAAATGAAAAAAAAAAGACATATTGAATGTCGAAAATAGTTTGTTCCAAATACAGAATATGAGAAAATACAGTATTGATTTCGTTTTTTATTCCCCCTGTTTGCATGAAGAACAATTTCCCTATTCCATATGATATGCATAATAATTTGATGCATACATATTTATTTAAACATATAATAGAATCTTTGGAAGCTTGTAATCCTTTCTTATATTTATTGTCTTGAAATAATCCAATAAGATTAGGAAAGTTTATTAATAGAATTCGTATCCACAAATCCATTGAATATAATCTGTCTCAATCTGTTAAATATTTATGGATGTTATCTAATTTAGTTAACACTATGAAGTTAATTAAAATTATATCAATTGCTGATTTTTTTATGAAATCAACTTACAAAACTGGCATATATTTTTTAATTAAATGTATGTATTTACATATGGGTTTTATTAATTTATTCAATTTTAGAAAAGCATGTTATAGTTTACTAAGATGTTTATTTCGGAATTATTTCATCTGATAAAAATACAATTATGCATAAAATGAAAACAAATATGTATTTTTTAATGTATAATATCGAAGCATTGCAATTTTTCCTTGTCTATGCTACTTTATGCAGCTTTTAATCAAATTTTTAGAAAGTTCATGGGACAGCATCAGAATCCAGAAATTTAACTTGATACAAAAAACAAAAATAAGTGTAATAGTGGATAATTACAAGTAACCCAAGTAGCACACTTTGTTGGCTCATCGAAAAAATTTATGGAAACCGTTGCGAAATAGTAGGTACTGAGAACCAAAATATTAATTTTTGAAAATAGTGGTACGAATCTCAAAAATATATGCTGGGAGTAAATTCTGCAAAACGGATTAAAAGGGTTATTAGTTTAATGAAATACTTATACACATTGCTTTCAAAGAATTTTCTATTCTTCTTAAATTCTACATTTCCGACACCAACATTTTTTAAATAATTAAAAAATATACGGTAATAGAACTGAGGTCATCATTACGTTAACCCACCAGTACATGGGTTGCGTTTGTGAAGCACAAGTAATTATGTCTTCTATTATTTATGATATATGTCAGGAGCTTCAGCTTTTCCACCTATTTTCTCATATATGCTCTGTTAGTTATCACGTGAAGTTCCAACTACGTCAGTACTTTAGTCATTAGCTATTAAATCATATTGCGTGTCTTGGATGTACGAGACCATCACCCATCCAGTTATGTAATGTTTTATTCATTTTTGTCGTAGTAAGTTTATACAAGTTGGTAGTCTTCTCGGTCCCCAAAATGGTAGTATACAAAATTTAGTCAAAATCGTTAGAGTCGTTTTTAGATAAAATTTGCATATATACACAAACACATAGTCACAAGAACTGCTCGTAATAATAATATAGGATGATTTTTATAAAAATAGATTGCGTTTTATAAAAATATATTGTTTAAACTTCAACAATTAAAAAAAGAAAATTAACGACCGTCTGAATGGGGAAATCTTGGCTAGAGTTGAAATATTTATACTTGTAATGTGTATGTATATATCATTTATGATAGTACACACACTCTTAATATTAAATTATATAGAAAAACAGACTGATTAATTATTAATATGTTTATTAGCATCCATATGTTTACTAATTATTATTAACTTATTAATATGTTATTTATAATTTTCAAAGAAAGTTGAATTCAAAATTATAATTCATATATAACAGGTTTCGTACACTGTTAAAAATAAATCCTCAAATTCACGGTAAAACTACTGGCAGCAAAGTTGCCGGACTTTTTCCGTTTCGTTAGTAGATTTTCCGTTTTGAAAGATAAAAGAAGGACAAACTCTGTTTACAGAAGCGGTAAATTTCCGTTAACGCTCTCAGAAATCACGGAAATATTCCTTTGGGAACTGGCAGGAAAAGACATTATCCGTTCTCGTTTTTAAAAAATTACATCTCTATATGTGCTGCCGACCATTGCGGGAGTATTTAATATCTAATATACTTCAAGAACACTTTCTGCCGGACATCGGATTTGAACCAGGGATGACAATGCCTCGAATCAAGTGCCTTGCCCATTCGACCAGTGGGCGCTTGTTAGAGTAACAGTTCAAAAGGATGATATGACGTTTCTCAAAATGGCGGCTTAGAACTTTGGGGTTTAGAAGCTTGGTAATTTTGAAGTTAATTGCGGGGAGATTTCGTTATGAGATGATGGTTAAAATTGTAATATTAATAGAGGATAAAAATATGAATTATATATATTCTTAATTTGATTGTTAGATGTAAAATATGAATATTATATTTTGAAATATATTCGATAAAAATTTTTTGCTTTTTTGAGAAAATCTATTTTTTTTCACCTTTTATATATTTTTTAAATGTGTTCGCTTAGAATATATTTTTAGTGCGAGTGCTTTTTATTACTTTAAAAAATAAATTTCGAATAATTTTAAAGAAATGAAAAAATTGTTATTATTATTACTTTTTAATTTGAAAGCATTATTTTTTAATTTGAAAGCATTATTTTTTAATTTGAAAGCATTATTTTTGTTTGCTGCTTTTTTGAGTAAAATCGATTTTTTTTCACTTAATTTAACTATTATATATATTTTTTAATCTGTTTGTTTAGAATATATTTTAAGTGCGAGTATTTTCTTATAGCTTTAAAAAATAATTAATAATAATAAGCAAATAATTTTAAAAGAATGCGAAAATTGTTACCTTTTTTAATTCGAAATCACTATTTTGTTGTTGTTGTTGTTTTAAATAATCTCGAAATTTTAATTTATTGCATTTTTAGTTTTTATGTGCAGCAACATGTCAGTTTTTAACATTGAAAATAAACATGCAGCTAATAACGGAATATCTCCGTTGGCCAGTTTCCTCTCCGTCCGTTCTGTTGTTTTTAGGAAATATGAGGAATTTTTCTGTTTTTTAACGGAAAATACCCTTTTATCGCGTAAAGGGACTTTTTCTGTGAAATTCAGGAAAAAAATACCCGTGAATTTCAGAATATTTTTAACAGTGTACGCTGTTACCACAATTTTTTAATATAATTTTTCTATTTCATATTTAAATAGCTGTAATTGTAGACGCCTCATTCAATTTTACAATTTATACTACTTTTCAACATTTAAATAAGTCTAAAAATTCTATTAAAAATTGTGGTAGGATTCAATTTGCAAAATTTCTGCAAAATTTCGCTACTGGCAACAAGAATGTAGTTTATTTTGCCCCTAAATACGGCATCTAAAATGCGTCACATTGAAGAATGACACCCTATTATGAAAGCTTCTTAGTAGTATTCAAAACTGTATTTGAATGGAAATTTTGAGAAATAAACAAATTTTTAAAAATTTAGACATATTCAATGCAATTTATTTTCTTCACCCGATTTGGCGCCATTTTGCCAAGTTTGGTACAGGAGGACACTCGTTTGTATGTGTATGTATATTTTTATATATGTCAATATATAAGTATTACTGTACACAAATAAAAAATGCGTCACTTTGACATGGTGCCATTTATGAAAGAATTTTTGTTATCGTCAAAAGTGAATTTGAACGGAAATATCACCAGATTAACCATTAATCGCAAATTTGGACATGTTTATGGCAATTTATTTTTGTCGTCAAATTTGGCACTCGTTCATGCATGCACGTGAAACTACGGCAATACATAAATATTACTGTACGCAAAAAAATCTGCAAAAATAAACGAGTTTCAGTTGACATTCGTTATAGATAGTTGGTTGACGTAGTTGGTTTTGATGCATAAGTAAGCTAAGCATTTCATTCCCAATATTCATGGATGCGATTTATTCACTGCTAAGGGACAATGTCTCATTGCATCTGCGTAAAGTTGCATAAAATTATGTTGCAAATGTTTCATTTCTAAGCATTGCGGAAGAACTTTATTCATTCGCCTGGAAAAAAGTCCGCGGTGTGCCTATCGATATAGAAGTTTATTATTTAAAAACAGCTTATTCTTCAATGAACATAAAATTCTTATTTTATAAATGAGAATACCGTCATCAGCTTCATATGACGTTATTTTCGCAATCGAAAATATATTTTGAGCCTGAATAAGAACACCATATTTTGACGATTCAACAGTATTGTTATCGGACTATTTTTATCCAGTTTTTTTTACGCATTGTGGTAACGATCAAGACTCCCTTATCATAGATCAGACTTGACAATCCGGAGAAAGTCTATGGGAGAAAATGTCCGCGGTAATTGCCAACTTATTAATTGACTTTCTCCGGAAAGTATCGCCGCCTGGTGGATACTACCGCACAGTTGCCATGTTTCGGGCTTTTTGAACACCAGTATATTTTTAGAGAAAATGTTGTTCTTTAAAATCCCAGAATTCTCCGATCAAACAAAACAAAATTGTCTCTACTAAAAAACTGGTATCCAAAAATATAATAGAAAAATCTATAGAAAAATCTAGCTGGTCTGCTACCGCATAGCTGCCAACTCTTACGCTTTTTTCTTACCACTAAAATTTAATAGAATTTTTTTCGTCATGTAATCACACGATCTTGTCAATTTAATAAGATAAAATTTACTATAAAATTTTAGTGGTAAGAAAACTACTAGTTCATAAGCAAATGCATAGAACAAATGGAGCTCTGAAAAAATTTCGTGTGATTTCGTGTCGTAAATACTATTACTGACGATTGATGGCGCTAGTAGCAGGACAAGTATAGAGGTCAAAGTCAACTTGCTGATTGAGAGGTCTGATACTATGATAAGGAGGTCTTGGTAACGATAAACAAATATTTTTTAAATATGAATAATATTTCAAGTACGTCATTTCGCTACATTGAGAAAAGTGTTTCGTGAATTCTTCACATGCGTTCATTGCCTTAATAATTCTCTATTGATGAAATAAATTTTATTGTTAACACCAAAACACAACAAAGAGTTAATTGTTGCAAAGTAGTACATTGAAACAATCAATAAATTTCTTTTTCATTCCTTACAAAAACTTTTGAAATTGTAGCTTGGGTTCCCAATCCTTTGATTTCAAACTGCCTTTCTTGTGAGAAAAAAACTTTCTGAGAGTAATTTATTACTTTTACCGTTTGATTTGCATGTTTCATAATTGATACTACCAAAATAACCATGTTTTGCGTTGACTGACTCCTAACTTTTTATGAAGGAAGCGGGATTTTGGCGGCGGGCATTGTCATCTTGCTCGGCGTTGTTATCATTGTTGATCATGGTATGGTGATCAATATATGGTGAAACTTCCAGCAGATGATGAATATGTGTACTACGATGTTGCTTCTGAAACGAGTTCAGTTATTTTCTTCGATGTCTCTGGAAAGAGTCCGGATAATATCTAAGGGTTTTCTTTGACCTCAGAAAAACTAGGCGAAGAAAACTTTCAGAAATCGTAGGTGTTAAAGTTCTATGTACTGTTCAAACGCGGAAAAAAAATCCGCCTGTGGCAGTCGCCAACTAATATTCAGTGCAAGACCTCCTTATCATAGTATCAGACCTCTCAATCAGCAAGTTGCCTTTGACCGCTATACTTGTCCTGCTACTAGCGCCATCAATCGTCAGTAATAGTATTTACGACACGAAATCACACGAAATTTTTTCACAGCTCCATTTGTTCTATGCATTTGCTTATGAACTAGTAGTTTTCCTACCACTAAAATTTTATAGTAAATTTTATCTTATTAAATTGACAAGATCGTGTGATTACATGACGAAAAAAATTCTATTAAATTTTAGTGGTAAGAATAAAGCGTAAGAGTTGGCAGTTATGCGGTAGCAGACCAGCTAGATTTTTCTATAGATTTTTCTATTATATTTTTGGATACCAGTTTTTTAGTAGAGACAATTTTGTTTTGTTTGATCGGACAATTCTGGGATTTAAAAGAACAACATTTCCTCTAAAAATATACTGGTGTTCAAAAAGCCCGAAACATGGCAACTGTGCGGTAGTATCCACCAGGCGGCGATACTTTCCGGAGAAAGTCAATTAATAAGTTGGCAATTACCGCGGACATTTTCTCCCATAGACTTTCTCCGGATTGTCAAGTCTGATCTATGATAAGGGAGTCTTGATTCAGTGGGCTGTGCTTCAATGCTGAGTGGCGTCGGATTCAGCCTCGAATGAACGCCAATCGCTGTCAGCGCCATCTATTTTTTGAAATTCGAACGAAAATCAAGAATCACAGTACAAAAACGCCTGACATCATACATAACACTCCTTAAAAAAAATTTTAAATGTCTGTCACCGTTAGCAAGTTATTGAATTTTAAATACGCATTTTTTTTTCAGTTATATATATATATATATATAAGGTTGATTACAGATGAATATCCCAAGTTTACATGGTTATTAAAAAAATTAAACTTGATGTTCATCCAGAAACACGATATCGAAGCGGTACGATAAATCATCCCACATTTTGTTTTCAGTATGACTGGTGTGACTCTTTGAATGGCTGCAGATATGCGTGTCCTAAGTCCGTCAACGTCGGTTGGTAGCTTTGATGAGGCCCACAAAAAATCACATGGAGTGATGGCTGTGATGAGTTATTGTACCGCCTTGGTATCGTTCTTTTTTGCAGAAAGGCTCACATTGAACACTTATAACTGTGTTGAATTCGAGCTTTCAACTGTTAGTTTGGATTTCTGACTAACAACAAGGTTGCGCTTTTTTAATAGCCCTTGAAAGTTGGGATGTTCATTTGTAATCACCCTGTATATATATACAGGGGTGCAAAAATCTAGGCGCCAATGGGCTGATTCCCACCACTAAATTTCATCAGTTTTCTTCATCAAATTTTATTAGTTTTCTTAATTAAATTTTATTAGTATACTTCGCTTAAATTTTATCAATACTCTTATTAAGAGACAATACTAAATATTTAGTGGTGGATATCGGCCCATTGGCGCCCAGAATTTTGCACCCCTGTATATATACAGGGTGTATCTGAAATGCTTCAACAAACTTAGAGGGATGATAGTACTCATGAAGATGAACAAAAAATACAATGGAACATGGGGTCGCAAATGACGTTTAACCCTTTCAGGGGCAGTGGTATGTTTATGAAACCACTTAATTTTAATTCCAAAACGCCACAATGGCACCAGAATTTTGTTAAAATATTTTCCATTTAATATGTATGTGAAATATAGCCTTTTTCTTATTTACAAATACATTTTTTTGTAAATTCCGGTGCCAGTCATTTATTTCAACATTTTAGTACTAAAAGTACTTTGCCCCTGAAAGGCTTAAAGGATGAAAATCGAGAAAATGCATCTGGAAATGGACAAAATGGGACAACAAAGAAACACTCCAGAAAATTATTTATTGCACAGAATAGGTACAACACAGCTCGTGATGTCCAGAGAAAACAAATATTTTACAACAATTGTTCAAAGTGTCGACCGCGGACATTATTACACAGAGTACATCTACGGAGCAACGACTGGCGGACACGCTATGTGCAATAATGTCCGCGGACGACGCTTTGAACAATTGTTGTAAAATATTTGTTTTCTCTGGACATCACGAGCTGTGCAATAAATAATTTTCTGGAGTATTTCTTTCTTGTCTCAGTTGGTCCATTTCCAGACGCATTTTTTCGATTTTCATCCTTTAAGACTTTCAGGGGCAAAGTACTTTTAGTACTAAAATATTGAAATAAATGACTGGCACCAGAATTTACAAAAAAATTCGTTTGTAAATAAGAAAAAAGCTATATTTCACATACATATTAAATGGAAAAGATTTTAGCAAAATTCTGGTGCAATTGTGGCGTTTTGGAATTAAAATTAAGTGGTTTCATAAACATATTACTGCTCCTGAAAGGGTTAAACGTCATTTGCGACCCAATGTTCCATTGCATTTTTTGTTCGTCTGCATGAGTACTAGCATCCCTCTAAGTTTGTTGAAGCATTTCAGATACACCCTGTATATATATATATATATATATATATATATATATATATAATTTTTCTAATTAAAAATAGGCGTTTGAATAATAAAAAAAAACTTCTGAATTATCCAATATTAATCCCAAGAACCCCCACCCTCCCGTCGCACAAAACGTATTATCTACTTTTTTACACAAAAAAATATATAAGTGGTATGTTAATAAATGTAACCCAAAAAGTTCGAAAGTTATATCTCTTTCTTTGTAACTTTAAAAAAAAAGTAAAAATCACGTTAATTTAGGATAAAAGGGTGGAACCTCCCCTCAGTGTTGCCAGTATGCTACCTCTTTTAGAATTCAGATTGCTTAAGTGCCACCACTTTTTTGAAATGGTATAATTTGCCTTATTTAATTAGTCATTAAATAAAATGAATTTTACTTTATCAAAAATTGGTGGCACTCAAGAAAACGGAATTAAAAATATCCCAACAATGCATCCCCTTTATGGAGTTAATAAGAAAATTATCTATAAAGAGCAAAACGTGATGACAACTCACTAAACTAATCAGCAAAGCTCTCACAATTTAACTGAAATTCATCAAAAAGCTCCAATTTAAAGACAGTATTTAAAACAAAACAAAAATACGGCTACTGAAAATATTCACGGAATAAAAAATTAGTTTCTTCTGATGAGATGAGAGGGAATCTAAAAACTAGATCAGCAATATTAAAAACTGCTGTGAAAAATAATTTTTAAGGGCTATGGAAACCTCTTAGAAAGTTGTCTTTGTGTTATGGAAGGCACGATATCAAGATTAACACATTGAAGATGGGTAGTTTCGTCTTTGAAACAGAAAGCCTCACCTATAGGTGTTACCCTCATTTTGACGTTATCATTTAAGTACAGAAAAAGTATTTTTCTAGCGCTCAGAAAAGTCGAATAAAAGTATAAAATTGATATAGACATTTCTGTTGTACTACATAAACAATGGATATATCGTATATTTAAAATGAATTTCAAATTAAACATTAATATTATCGTGAAATGTATAGAGTTTAACAGTTTCTCTTTTATTTGACACAATAAACTAAACGTAAGAAAAAATACCACTTTTTCCATTCTAAATAATATATTTGCCTTATTTAATCGAAAAATGTCTACCAATTAACACAGCGAAGATTACAGTTAAAAATTAGTTATATATCCCGAGAATAGTCGCGCCTTTTTTTTAAACACTAGTAGTCGCGCTCGGTCTATTTGCCGCCGTTACCAGTAGCCCGAAAACAGAGGGGAAATCTGCCGGCGTTACCATATGATCGAAAACGGAGAACATAGGGGGAAAATACTGATTGAATTTGAAAAGATACATTTTACAGAAACTATTATTTAAGAATATATTCAGATATGTTTAAGAATATATTTAAGAACTATAATTTAAGAATTTTATTTAAGAATATATTCAGTTCAAATTTAAATAAATATTTTAATATATATATATATATATATATATATATATATATATATATATATATATTACAAAATATACAGGAGTCTACGCAGGTTTTTTCCTTGGGACCCATTTTGTGAAAAATAAAACTTATTTTGTGAAATGTATCATATTTTTGAGAAATTTATTGTATATTTTGTGAAAGAAAACATTTTTTATGAAAGAAAAAATCCAGCTACTTAAATTCAAACCAAGCATTTAATAATTTCGCTCCTTCTGCTAAAGTTCTCGTTTCTGGTGAACTTGTTTTATTGTTAATGACACATTTTAAAACCTAACAAAATAAAAATAATTAATGGAGAGTATGTTTTTATGGAGTGGAATTTTGTGAAGGTGCTTGTGTTAATAAAAGAAATTTTGTGAAGGTTCTTATTTTATCAAGAGGAATTTTGTGACGGGTTATATTTTACCAAGAACTTTCTGAAGGACCTATTTTATAAAGAGGTATTTTGTGAAGGGCCCTACGTTATCAAGAGGAATTTTGTGAAGGACCGGATTCTATAAAAAAGAATTTTGTGAAGGAGCCTGTTTTATAAAATGGATTTTTGTGAAGGTCCCCTAAATAGGCCCCAAATTTTTCCTGTATTGACCCCTAATATATTAAAAGAATAAAAATTATTAAATAATTTGATTGATGTTATAAAGACACAATGAATTACTAATTAGAATACATTTTCAATTATGAATTTGAAATCGTGTTAGGGATAAATCATTTTTAAAGTCAGAACCGCAGTAAGCTGGTTTTTGACAGTGTACTGGAACTAGGAGCCAATTGAACTTGAAAAGAGACAGATTACATTATTCATTTATGCAATTTAAATAATCATTCAATTGTGTATTTCAGGACATGTTATTTATAACCAGGGGTAGATCCAGGCAAATTTTGGGACCTATTTATTTTTTATTCACAAAAATCCATGTAATAAAACAATTCCCTTCACGAAATTCCTCTTAATAAAACAGGATCCTTCACAAAAATCATCTTAATAAAACAGGTCTTTCATAAAATCCCATGTAACAAGACAGATATTCTTTACAAAATTCGTCTTAATAAAACAGGCCTCTTTACAAAATTTATTCAATTAACACATGACTCTTCATAAAATTAAAAGAAACCTTCACAAAATACCCCTTAAAAAAGGTCTCTTAATAAACCTGGACCCTTCACAAAATTCCTCTTAATAAAGCAGGCCTTTTATAAAGTTCTATCTAATAAGACAGATTCCTTCACAAAATACTTCACAAAATTCCTCTTAATAAAACAGGCCTCTTTACAAAATTTGTTTAATTAACACAGGATCCTTCATAAAATTAATAAAACAAAACCCTTCACAAAATTCCTGTTAAAAAAGGTATCTTCGCAAAATTCCTTTTACTAAAGCAGGACCCTTCACAAAATTCCTAATAATTAAGCAGGACCCTTCATAAAATGCCAAGTAATATGACAAACTCCTTCACAAAATTCCTCTTAATAAAACATCTCCCCTTAACAAAAACTCTGTTATTAACACAAAACCCTTCATAAAATTAAGAAAACAGGCTCCTTCGCAAAATTCCTCTTAATAAAATAGGCCCCTTTGCAGAAATCCTCTTAATAAAAGAGCCCCTGACCTTCACAAAATTTCTTTTATTAACACAAGCACCTTCATAAAATTCCATTCTATAAAAACATACTCTTCATTAATTTATTTTATTTTGTTACGTGTGTAAATATGTAATTTGCAAACTAAACAAGATCACCAGAAAGGAAAACTATAGCAGAAGGACTTAAATAACTTATTAATAAATTATTGGTTAAAATTTCAGTAACTGGATCTTTTGTTACAAAATGTTATTTGTCACAAAAATATAATAACTTTCACAAAATAAATTTTTATTTTTCACAAAATGGGCCCCAAGAAAAAAACATCTGCATCGACTAACTGATATCAATATCCTATCTTATTATTTTTTCTTACAATATATCTATATAAAAATAATAAAAAAGAAGATAAAACTCCTTACTCTGAAATTATTAATATAAAGGCAGTATATTTTTTTTTGTGTGTGTGTGTGCTGCCTGTGCGTGTATGTGGTGCGGGGGGGGGGGGGCAGTATTAGCGATTTTATACTTAAACGCCCTTTTTGAAATGAAAATTTATGAAGATCCGTTTATTACTTATTTCAGGATAGAGGCAGGCCTCTTGAGTTACACCTCTTGTTAGAAGCTTCTTATGTATGAAGTAAATAATAATCGTATATATGAAGTAAATAATAATAAATAACAGTTTATTCAAAGAAATATGAAAAGCAGAATGAAAGAGAAAACTAGAATCCAACCCTTCCCAGAAACTTTCTTGCCGAGAAATTCGCGGAAACGGGAATGAAGAACTGGGAGGGGAAAAAATTACTTGAACCGTAGTGCTCGCGCCGCGGTCTTTTAGACCGATTTCAACTTCAGAATGCAATAAATTTCTGAGAAAGCGATGGAATGCCTTGCAACTTTAGTACACAAAAGAACCAACGGTTAAGGTCAGCTACACTGCATTTCATTATTATAGCTTTAAGGGGAAATGAGATAAAGGAAGACAGCGAATTTTGGCGGGGAAATGACCAACGTGCGACTACTGCCAGGATATAAAAGATTTTATTAACGAAGCAAGCAAAGTAATCTTGCCCGAGCGTCATTCAGGTGAAACTTTTAAGTGGTTAATAGTAAAGTATACGATTATTCTTAATATTGTACATCATATAAAACTAAGTTCATATGATTTTATCGCACAAAGAGAATGTTACTGTTTACAAGATATCCTTATCCTTGTGAGAGATAAAGGTATTTTAAAGTATATTTCTTAAAGGAATCAATATTTCATGTGAATATACTTTTTATATATAATGGGGAGAGATTTTTTAAACTCATTGTTAAATTTGAAAGGAAAGAAAATGGAATGGAGATAAAATTTAAATGAAGTTCAAAATATTTAAATCAAAGAGGTTTTTCTTTCAATAGAAATGGAAAGATTTATTTAAATACACAAATAATGTATTTCTTTGAAAACAATGTGTATTTTGAAACAAAGAATTACAGATAAACTAAAATAAAATAATCTTTCAAAAAGATAACATTTAGGGTACATTAATATCTATATTGGAGCATTTTATTTCTAAATAAAAGAAGATGATGCAATTTAATGAGTATAAAAAAATTTGATGGTATTATCTTAGTCTTATTTAAAATTGAAAAACATTCTAAACCTGTTATCCAAATGATCTATGCATTTTAAAACCAAAAAATATAATAACTCTTATTATCGAAAATGTATGTATTTTATCATGAAAGCCGCTGGAAAGACTTAAAATTTTAAGAAAATAATCTTTAATTGAAAATATTTTTCATTTATCTTAAAAACGTTTATTTTCTAACAGCTCGGTGTTTTATTATGATACTGTCATTTAACGAAATATTAGAGAAAATGATTTTTTCAAAAGAAATATGTGACTTAAATATGGGGAAGTTTAAACAAAAAGAGTAACGTATGTAATATTTTTTTTTTTACTTTCATCATTCAATACAAACGATTTTTATTTGCTTGGATTCAGATCATAATTAAATAAGTTTCATACCATTAATGGTTTTAGTCATTGCTTTAAAATATTTGGTGGAATAAGCTAAAATTTTAGTTTCTCATATTTAAAACGTTTATATATCAATATCAGTTAAAATTTTTAAAGACTTAAATACATTTTTCATCGAATAGCAATTTTATAATATCTAAATTATGTAATCATTATAAGATGATTCTAAAGTCACTACACATTTTGTAATTAAGCAGATTTTATTACACAATATGCAATGGTACTGAAACTTATTTGTCAATATGACATAATTTCAATATAATTCAATGTGATTACATTGCATGTCTAGACACAACCCCCCAACGCTACACTGTAGACAAAAAATATTTTCGCAAGCAGAGCTGGTGTAATCTCAGCAGCGGCGCACAGTGGGGCGTTTTGATGATCTAGGTGGACAAAATTCATTTTTCCGATTATCTCGGAATTTAACAAGACCGCGTATACTGGTAGCTGAATGTCTCTTTTGTCGAGATCCGTACGAGTTTTATCGAAAAAACCCGATGTGTCGATTAACTACGACCGTAAAGAAGGCCGTTGATTTGAGAGACTTTCAACAGTTGAATTATTTTTCTGTAAGTTCGAAAGCAAGTTCGTGACTTTTCTGTTTTATTTGAAAGCAGGAGTTTACTGGACATATGTCACATGTTTGTCCACACGATTTAACCTATTGTTGTTTGAAAATAAGCGCCATCTTGTTTTCAAACTTCATCTTGACTTTTAATACAGTATTAAGCATTATTAAGCAATAAGCATTTTTTTTTAAATCAAAGTATTGAAAACTTAAGACAGCTCCTGCGAAAGTTTGCGAATCATTAAGTTATATTAACTTGAAGTGTGCGTCTGAGTGTTTAATTCAAATCTTGCAAGTCAATTTTCACCCTTTTTAATTATCCGATTGAGCTGAAACTTTGAATACATGAGTAGTTTCAATGACAATACAATATTATAATTAAAAAAATAATAATAATATAAGTAATAATATAATAATAATAATATAAATAATTAAATAAGTCAAATATTTATCACTGTTTGATTATTTTATTACTGATACATTTGAAAACCCAGCAAAACCTAATTAAACTTCAACGCAATAATTTTGTCCACCTAGATCCTCAAAACGCCCCACTGTGCGGCAGCTAGAATCCGCTGTGGTAAGTGTTCCATACTGCGGATCTTCGCATATTTTAAACTTCTATATATCAATATCAGTTAAAATTTTTAAAGACTTAAATAAATTTTTATCGAATATTAATTTTATAGTATCTAAATTATGCAATCATTTTAAGATGATTCTAAAGTCACTATATATTTTGTGATTAAAAAGATTTTATGAAAATTTAGATAAAATGCTTAAGTGATACAATAGAAACAACAAAAGGCTTATACAAATCTTTTAATGATCGACATACGTTTCAATGCTCATACGGCGCCATTTTCAAGATATATATTACACATTTTATTACACAATATCCAATGGTACTGAAACTTATTTCACAATAAGACATAGTTTCAATACATTTCAATGTGATTACATTGCATGTCTAGACACTACCCCCGACGCTACACTGTAGACCCAAAAACTTTCTCAATCAAAGCTGGTGTAATCTCAGCAGCTGCTGTTAGAATCCCCTGTGTTAAGTGTTCATTATTGCGAATCTTCACATGGTACACCTTAGACTTTATAAAATCCCAGGCAAATAGTCTAAAGGCTAGGTCAGGAGAGCGGAGCACATCCAATACATCTGCCGGGAAAAGCTTGATTTAGATAATACCGAACAATAAGGTGCACAATGGTGGCTCGTAGCTGCCTTTATTCGGGGCACTATAAGCATGGTTGCAAAATTTATTACATTCTTACCACTATTTTATAAAAGAAATATTTGCCTTATTTGCTGAAAGTAAGTTCTGTCATTAATACAAATAAATTTTTTCTTAAAAAGGGTAATGGTAAGGAAAGAATAAATTTTTCAGCCATGCATATAGTGCCCCAAAAAGGGGTCAGTCACAAGCCCGAACCGGTGGTGCCCATTCCTGTTGAAAAACAACAGTATCCACAATTCCAGCAGATATCAACTGGGGCTCTAAAAACTGTTCCAACATATCGAAATATGTGTTTCCAGTAACGGTTTGTTTTGCGAACATGACGAACCCATAAATTGTTGACTTCGGTATCCCTAATCACACACTCGCTTTGGTGCCACTCCTGCATCAAACTTGGTAGTTCGTCCGCTCAAATCCTGCAATTTGCGTCTGTCCACATGTCCACAAATGTGAAAAATAGCTTCATAATTGAACTAGAGATTTTTTATTAAATTTTCATTTTCCACAGCTTCTAGCAGGTCATGACACATAGCTTGTCTGGCTGCATAGTCTTCAGACTCAAGCGTATGTACGCCTGCATCTGGTATGCACGTTTCTGCAACTTGTAACGGAGATTTCTCCACACAGTGGTTTGAGGAATACCAAGTTCCTTATTTAGTCTCTTGGTAGATGCAGAAGGTCTACAGGTTATCGCATCCAGTACACTTTTCACGGTTACTGACGTTATTACCGACCTCCGTGGACGTTCTTTATCTGCAACAGTACCAGTACGCTAGAATTTATTGACTAGGGCCTTTATAGCCAGCCTGGTGGGATATCGTTTCTTAAATCTGCGAAGTCTTCACGCACCTGTTCACGCGTCATTCCACGAAGAAGAGCAGAAAAAACAGCGATTCACTGTTCTTTATATAGCGTTCTATCGTATTACCTGCAAGAAAAAGTTATTCAGTAAGTGCATCACTGAAATGTATAGTAACTTTAGAATCACCCTGGATAATTGATAGTGAACTATGCGACTACTTTTTAAATTTACTATGAAATATTTTTCAGATAAATTTAATCAAGCAAGAACATGAGAATATACTTACAAATATGTATATATAGCGCCAAAAACGAGAATATCGTAATAATAAACATTCAAATATATAATGCGATTCATAGCAGTGTGTGGTTTTCACGTTTAAGTACAAATGTTACAAACATAAAAGGTCGGAAGGTATGCTACATTTTTTTATGCTAAAGTAAGATAATATGTTTGTTCTTGATTCGAAATGAATATAATGATATTTTCCTGAGATAATATTGACATATAACGTTATAATAATGCAATATTTTTTAACAATACTGCCATATTACATTAGAATATTGCAAAATTATATTAGAGATTTGCATATGCATTTAGTATATAATGCTATTACTCTGATTTCTTAATGGCATTTTCCTTGCATAGTAATATTTTTACAACTGATTTATTATTTTAAATGTGGTTCATCCCGTATTAAAAATATGTGGAATAATATTTGACTTATTTTTTACAATAATATAAATCTTAAATGTACGAATTTTAAGTGCACAGCTGTGGAGAAAAATGACACTCATACTTCCACACACTAACCATTCACAACACCTCTTCTAACTCTTTCTTAAATCATCTAATAAAACACGACAAGTTCCAAAAGATGAGTAATACTTATTAATGCTATATTTAATTACACTTCGTGGTTTGTCTACATATTGAAATTATAGTAAATTCTAAAATTTTCAATATACTTAACACATGGGCTGATAAGTTCCCGGTCTGGCACACAGATGGCGTTGCAATCGCCGAACCGATGTTTTTTTAGTAAATACTAACCTTTAAAAGGTAGTAGAAAAAATTCCATGACGATTCGCCGTGTGGATAAAACGTTAGAGTGGTTTTAGTTGAACGACTTTGTTGATAAACAAAAAAATAGATAACAAGAATTTCAAGAATTGTTATTTGATGGAGAAAAAATACCGTTCAAACAAAAGCTTAGCTAGATAAGCGTTATCCGGACACTGCACCAGGTAAATTAACCATTATTGACTGGTTTGCTGAATTTAAACGTGGTCGTATGGACACCAGCGATGCACCATGCAAAAGAGGTGGTTACTCCGGAAAACATGAAAAAAGTCCACAAAATCGTTTTGGGGAACCGTAAAGTGAAGTTGCAGGAGATAGCTCAGACTCTTAAGATATCCAAGGAACGTGTAGGTTTTATTTTGAATAAACATTTGTCTATGAAAAAGCTGTTGTCAAAATGGCTGCTGCGCGTGTTGACTTTGACCAAAAACAACAACGAGTTCTGGTCACTGTTTGGAGCTTTTGCGTTACAAAATTATGTTATTTATTATAAAATTATTATTATTAATAATTTATTAAATTATTATTATAAAATTATTATTATTAAATTATTTTTAAAATTATTATTATTAAATTATTATTATAAAATTATTATTTTTAAATTATTATTATTATTATTAAATTATTATTATTTATTATTAAAGTTATGTTATTTATTAATGTTATAAATTTATAAAGTCATAAAGTTTTAAAGCTTTGTTAAAAAGTTGTGTTTTCTTTATTAGACCGGGAACTTATCAGCCCATGTGTTACATTTAATTTTTACATAATATTTTTTTAGTATACTTACACTTAATTATTATATAATATTTGGCGGCTGAGAGGTTCTGCTCTCAAAGCTGGTAGACCGGAGCTGCTGCGTTCGAACACAATCGCGTCCATCGGCCTAATCGTTCGGCGTTTTCTTCGAACCTTGGGTAACCTTGCGTAAATACGGGATACGTTCACCTATAAAAACCCTCACGGAGGGCATCTACATCCCCTTGGCTTATATCCGTCGCGTAGATAATTGAAACTACATTACTGATATACACATGAACACAACTGATAAAAAACTATATCAATACCAACAACAAGCCATAATATTTGGATTTTTTGGTAAATTTTTCCTTTGGATACCGACCGAGAAGCCATTCGGTCAAATGGTTTAGGAATTATCTAGGTCTAAAATTTGGAAATCCTAATGTTAAATTATTTTTTTAATCTTTGCAAAACATATTGCAATGCGGATAACTTATTAAGATTAACATAAAAACTACTTATCGGAATGATATGTAATTTTGGATTGGCATATTTAAAGCTTATAGAGATTGATTTATGTTAAAAATGTTATAGGTTACCATACATTTTTTTAACTCTTTCGGGTCCGGTGACTATTACACAAATTTTATTTGGTTGTCACAATTTTTTAAAAGAAGTTACCTTCAATTCCACAATTTCAAAAATGCTCTAATTAAAAAAGGCAAATTTTATTTTCCTTTATTACTGGTGATAAAAGTAAATTTTGTAAAAAAAATATATATATATCCCGAGTCCGACTCGGGTTTGGACCGCAATGTGTTAATGTAAATACAACTTTACTCTGTACACCTTTTTTCGTTTGAAAGGGTGCTTTTGTGGATAGATACAAACAATTAAACGTATTTCTTTGACATATTTAATAACAGAATTTTGCAATTACACAATAAGATTATTTTTATTTAAATATAGTGGTTACATAGGACAGAAATTATTTATTAATGGTTAAACGTTTATTGATTTACTTCATCACTTTCCTGTGTTGGGTTAATTTCATAATTTATATATTTTTTAATAATAAGCAGGTTATGCGATTATCATCGGTACACACACCGTGCTGGACACATTGATCATACTTAAGTCATTTAAAAATTAAATTAAACTGTATGTTGTTTATACTTTTACAGTATCTTGCTTAAACCTAGTACTAAGTTTTTAATTTATGATGAGAGTTCTTAATTTTGGATGATTTGAAGCAGAAATTGAATTATTTAATTCTATTAAATTTCTTCAGTTTTCTGTTTGATTATATTTATTATGCTAAACTTACTATTTTTTCTGATTTGAAACATGAAATATTTTTAAAAAATTATAAATGGGGTAAAAAAAAAAAAAAAAAAAAAAACCAATGTTACTAGGAGTGTTAAACTGTATCTTGCTTATAGTTTTTATGTTAATAATATGCGTCTGCTTTATAATGCCACACTTCTGAAAGTAATATGTGACGTTAGGGTGCGGATTGGGTATAAAAAAAATTACGTTTCTGGCTTCAATTAAAGTTAGTTTTAAACGTAAGACATCATTTCATATTAAATCGAGGACGTTCTACAACTTTGCGTTGAGTATTTTCACTTATTTCGTAGTGTTGTCGCGACAAGCACACTAACCCCTTAGATTGCTCTGTAAGCAATTTCATCATGTAGATCAAGACTCCCTTATCATAGATCAGACTTGACAATCCGGAGAAAGTCTATGGGAGAAAATGTCCGCGGTAATTGCCAACTTATTGACTTTCTCCGGAAAGTATCGCCGCCTGGTGGATACTACCGCACAGTTGCCATGTTTCGGGCTTTTTGAACACCAGTATATTTTTAGAGAAAATGTTGTTCTTTCAAATCCCGGAATTCTCCAATCAAACAAAACAAAATTGTCTCTACTAAAAAAATGGTATCCAAAAATATAATAGAAAAATCTAGCTGGTCTGCTACAGCATAGCTGCCAACTCTTACGCTTTTTTCTTACCACTAAAATTTAATAGAATTTTTTTCGTCATGTAATCACACGATCTTGTCAATTTAATAAGATAAAATTTACTATAAAATTTTAGTGGTAGGAAAACTACTAGTTCATAAGCAAATGCATAGAACAAATGGAGCTGTGAAAAAATTTCGTGTGATTTCGTGTCGTAAATACTATTACTGACGATTGATGGCGCTAGTAGCAGGACAAGTATAGCGGTCAAAGGCAACTTGCTGATTGAGATGTCTGATACTATGATAAGGAGGTCTTGATGTAGATCATACATATTTTATAACATCTAGACTCACATTCCCAACCATAGCTGTCGCCTTTTACAGCATGGATAGGAATTGAATGGGCCCCTTGTATATTCTATATTCCTTTCAATCGGAGCTACATTTTCCAGTTATTGGATGTATAGAAAAATTTAATTAGATTGAAATCTTAATGGGGGTGGACATCACTTTAGTAAGCACACTGTATAATAAAAATGTTGAATTTGAAAAATTTGTAAGTTTTAGCGGCATAATTATATTTGAAAAAATAAAAGAGAGGATTATTATTTTTTATTTTTTATGTCTTTTACAAAAATTTTTGTGCTTGGAGAAAAAAATATGTAACGCATTACATAAATATTCAGTTAAAACGTATTTGTTGAAAATAAATATTTTTCAGTTTATTTTCAAAATTGATCTATATTTATGATTTAAAAAAAAATAAATGTTTGCTGGGATTTAAAAGAAAAATGAATAATGTTGTTTTTGAACCGTACAACATTTAAAGCTTAAATATGTAGCAATGATTCAACATTTTCACAATTGAATTAGGCAGCGTGGAGGAGGATGGAATAAAATGAAAACTATTTTTATATCCGTTGAGAGAAAATCCATTTTGTAAAATGGAATTTCCTGATTTAAAATAGGAAATAAACAAAATTAAATATCCGAATATAACGATAAGCTCCTTTTAGTATCTTTAGGTTATTTTTCATTTCAAAACATACAGGCCACAATTTGATGAAAATATTGTAAAACATATTTGCGTTTAGAATGAGTTTATAAATATAGAAAAATACTTTCAGACTAAATCTTTTATTAAAAATAAATTATTAAAGATACGCTTAGGAGTGTTATTGAGCATCCGAAAAATATTCCTAATAATTAAATTATAATTAAATATGTTGATTATAAATCAACATATACCAGTAGATTTAGCATATATACAGGGTGCGTCATAATTTCGTTAAAACTTTAAAAAATCATTAAAAAAACAAAACAAATGATAATAAAAAAATGCAGTTTGCAGGAACCGCATTGGAGTGTTATTGAGAATCCGATAAATATTCCTAATAAAGAAATTATAATTAAGTATGTTGATTATAAATCAATATATACCAGTAGATTTAGCATAAATTCGGGTGCGTCATAATTTCGTTAAAACTTAAAAAAATCATTAAAAATAAACAAATGATGCTAAAAAAAATGCAGTTTTCAAGAATCGCATTAACCCTTTCCGGCACAAACAAAGTCTGTTCGTAAAATGAGAAATTGCTGACTGACACCGGAATTTACAAACGACTTTTTTAGAAAATATGAACTCCTTATTTTAAGCTTTCATTATAGAAACAAAATTCTATTAAAATATTCTTGGTGCCGTTTGCAAGTTTGGAATTAAAATTAGGTGTACCCGGAGTGGGACCACTGTGTCGGAAAGGGTTAAAGGGAGACCAAATTTGTGGTTAAAAAAATTACTGATAAATATCGCTGGTATACATACTGTGAAAGCATGTGTATGCAAATTAGGCTTATAGTAAAAACCCATTTCTTCGAAGCGTCTGACAAACTTCACTATCCCAACACATAAGACAGGCCCTTTTCTCGTCTTCAGTCATTTTGCCTTGCTCAATTTTCGCAAGGCGCCAAGTTTCTGATCACCCGTTCTTGTAAAATAGTTTAACCAACAGCGCTTGATCTGGTAACGGCTGCTGACATACAATGAAGAACCTGTTAGGGTTACCAGTTTGGCCTTTTTTAAAATTCAGAATTTCCAAATTTAAACCGGAAATTTTGAAAGATGAATTTTTACCCTTCAGAAGTCAGAAATTGTCTCTCATTAATAAAACAAAATTTACACATATTAATTTCTGGTGCGAATTTAAAATTCTGAATTAAAAAAAGACCAACCTGATAACCCTGGAACCTGTGTATATTGAGGGAGTTTATTCACGATCTGATTTCCATAAAGCTGCTTCATATAAAGCATGCAGCGCTATGTATCGGCCATCTATCCCCCTTTTTTTGTTATAAAAAAATCCGATCCCCCTCTAATCCCATTCCTGCAAACCGCAATTTTTTACCATGATTTGTTTCTTGTTAATGAAATTTTAAATTTTTAACAAACTTTTGACACACCCGGTATAAACTATCAACATACAGCATAGCTGCGAACATTTCGGATATTTTCAAATCACACAAACAAATTTTGAACTAGAAATCTTACTGAATAAATGGAATCAAAAGAGTAATTCCACATAGAAACACGACTTATTTTGTTAAATAAATTTTCCGGTTCAAATATGTTTGTTTGACTTGAAATAAAGAGATAGTTCACAGCTATATGGTGGGTATATTTTTAAAGGTGGTTTCCAGAACCGAAATTTATAGTTTCTGACATTTATAGAAATTGTGAAAAAATATATATATATATAAACACCACATTGATAATAATATAGTTACGCATATTGTTATTCACGTCTCTATAAGTATTTATTGAGGCGAATAACAAACTTTTTTTTAAATATTTGTAAAGGTATAGCAAAGTTCGTACGCTTTTACCGTAGTTTTTAATAGATTTTTTTTGCCTTATTTACATGCAGAAAAATATTACAAATCTTGCAGTTAAACGAGGCGCATGGAATTTCTGTTATTTAAATATTAAATAGAAATATTATATTAACAAATTGTGGTAAAAGTGTACGGACACTGTGTGGTATTGTGTAATGAAATATTTGCATGAAAGATTGTGTAATGAAAGATTTGTTTCATATATTAAAGTAAAATTATACTGGATAGAATTAAATAAAAATAATGTATATTTGAACAGAAAATGTACATAATGTATCTTTTCATTAATCTTCATGGTTAGAATTTCAGGAAATTTATGAAACTAGCAAACTACTCCCGCTTTGCTGGCCGATTTTTCTAAAGGAATTTCGAATGATTAAAAAAAAAATTAGTTCCCGCTTCCACCGCCAGGGATCTCTTTCTGTTCTAAAGAAACATTTTTCGAAACGAACCTCCGGAGCTGGAACCCAATGCGTATGGCCTGGCTAATCTTAACTGCTATGGCAGAAATTGTCGCATAGCTACTATAAACGGTCTCTGAGACCGCTTGATCGAAAGACGAATATAAAGCTAAATTTACTCATAAGATACTGTTTTTATACTAAGCTTTATGTATTTTAATTAAAATTCACCTATTCACTAGTCTCTAGCGATAGTACGACGACTCCAAACGAAACAACATTTCACTAGCATCTACAGTTAAGTATAAAATTACAAGTTAAACTGTGAAAATTGAAACAAGAAGCGGTCTGTGAGACCGCTGACACCACTTATAAGGGTTAACATTTGCTCGCAAGTTCCTCCAGGTTAGTAGCGTAGGTTCTTAATATACTGAATTATAGTAAAATATGGGTAATTTCATAGCTGGCTTCTTTTACGCTTTTTTCGCACCACTAATATTTAATAGTAAATTTTATCTTATTAAATCGCCACAATTAGTCTATTAAATATCACAAAAATTTCTATTAAATTTTAGTGGTAACTAAAAGGCGTAAAAGTTGGCAGCTATGATAATTTATAGTAATAAATGCGTTTTCAAAAAATGTGTCAGCAAGAAAAATATCTTAACTATTCGTAAAAATAATCAATATTCAAAACGCGCTTGACGATTCTGCATCGGATCTGATGACTATATTTTACCCGAACCCCACTCAAAGTTATTGAGTCTTTTTTTCTTTCTTGCTATGTGTTGGATTTTGATTGCAATTGTACATCGATTTATTAAACCGGATACAGGTCGGACTCGTGTAGAAGCTGGATATCGGATGCAAGATTCTAATCTGAATTCTAACTAAAGACAAAAAGAAAAAAAAGAAAACACGTCAGTCTGCACAATAAGTTCGGGCCGGGTTCTGATAAAATCTGATAAAATTGGGTCTTCTGAGCGTTCGACCCAATGTAGGATTCGAAACCTGCCAAAAGAAAAGTGCCGACGCAAAGAAGTCGTGTTAGGTTCGGGTAACATATGGCCACAATATGAGGTCACATGATTTAAAAACGGCCATAACGACCTCACATTCAAGTCACGTGACGTCGCATCGACTTTCACAAAATGACTTCGCAGTGACGTGGCAGTAACGTCAGAATGTTTGGCAGATTTTGTAAGAAAATTATGTTTAGCTATATTTGCATTAAATTTAACAAGTATGTATATGGAAAGTGTACATCCAAAATAGAGTTCACATGTAACAAATGTATTGAAGACAACTGTGAACTAATTGAATCGCAGAAATGGGAGGATTACATACGGCAAAGCTTCCAATGAAAAATAACTGGTGGGAATAATCAAGGATTCTGAGCATCTTATGCGTCACGTATACGGGTCGCTCGTCCCCAAAGGGTTAATATAAATGTTAGTATACGCCCGTAAATCTTTTGTTCAATTTCTAACATCCACTTACGAGCAGACGTTTTCCTTGAATCTGGATATTAAATATCACATCGCGTGAGGTAAACCAGATATTATCATCTTAAAAAATATTTAACTTTTAATTTCCGGTGTAAAACATAATTATTTTATACATAAGATATATTTATTTTAATAATATTAGACATTTTGTAAAGAATAATGTTTAGTAATGTCAGTTTCTCTCACATAAATTAGGCATAACAAACGCATGGCCTGCGGGCCACATTTGGCCAGCCAACAACGTATCTGTTGCCCCCCTTTGGCATTGTTGCCTTGTTTGGGGTTGTAGCCTTTGGCATTTGCCCTACGTTTGATTCAGTTCATTTTTTATCCATGGCTGGAGTGTTACCAAGTTGGAGAATTTTTTATTCAAACTATCTATAATTATTTTAGAATAGTAATCTTTGGTTTATTTAATGCCAGACATTGCGAGATTAAATAAAGCAAATATTACCAAGTCAAACAAATTCGTAGCTATTTTGAATAAAAAAATTTCATAGTCGGACAACATTGCTGTGGCGCTACAGACGGTAAACGCCGCAAAGTAATGGTCAGATCTCACGCATTTTGAAGTTTCAGTTCCAAAAGATTGTGGGTGCAAAAATAACCAATCGGAAAGCTACAATGAGCAGATCTGGAATCTAAAAATTAAAAGATTTGAAAAATTTCATAGTACATTTTTTATAAATTATGATGTGTTTTATGTTGAAATTAATATTTTATTTTATTGCTCTCTTCCACTTACACCACATAACAAAATACTGTGCAGCATTTATTGGGTAGTAATAAATGTATCGAAAAATAAACTATTGCCATACGGCGCTAATTAACAAAAATTAAATCTTAATAAATTAAAAATAAATAGCTTTTAAATGAGTAGCTTAAAAATGACATGAATTCTCGTTTTGTTTTTGTAAAAAAAAAAAAAAATCACTCTGCCTCTTCGCTTGGGACATACATAGTAGAGCACGAGGGTTCTAGATTGGAACTCATTGTTTCATTATTTAGATAGTAAACGTGGCATTGATAATGAGTCCTTCTTGATCTTTACCTTTCTTCTTTTCATTTCATTTTACAGACATATTCGTACTCACATAAATTTTAAGATTTTGAAAAATTAATTTAAATCTCTCTATTAGTATGAACAAACGCGATTAATTGAATATGAACATCACAGATTGACAAAAGCCAATTTATAATACTTTTTCATTGAAATAAAACTAGGAGAAAAAACCCTGATGGTGAGGATATGTTTTTTGAAAGAAAGTCTTTGGTCAAGGATGACCCCCAAGTATTTTGCTTCATTAGTCAAAGGTATTGTGGTATTATAAATGGTTATTCCAGGGTTCGTACGCTTTAGGGAATTTTCCAGGAGTTTCACCAGTATTTTCTTTATATAAATAGAAATCTAGGTTAAACTCGTGAAACTTCGCTTTCTTTTATGGAGGATTTTCTGTAAGAAAATACTGGTACCGAAGAATTTCCTGGTCGCAAAATTCCAGGAGCCGTACGAACCCTGTTATTCTATTGGGATATGTTAGTTTTCTACCGAAATAAATAGCAGCAGTTTTGTTTTCATTGATTTTAATGCGATATAGTTCACAGCAGTCTAAGAAGGCATCAATGTGAGTCTGCAGATACCTGTAAAGTGTGTCAAATTCAGTAAAAAAACTATATTAATTTATAAATGAAATTTTGTTAATAAAAATTGGTAGAAAAAAAATTAGGAAACTAATGTAAATAACTAAGAATAAAAATAAATAAGTTAAATTGAAATTACAGGAAGTTTTCTAGTACCGTAATTTCCGGCGTATAATCCGCAGCTCAAAGAGTCGTTTTTCGACCCAGAAATATTATTTTATAAAATGTAACTTAAAAGATCGCTGTAAATATTTAACTACAATTATTGAATAAAATTTCTGGGTCGAAAAACGACTCATTGAGCTGCGGATTATACGCCGGAAATTACGGTAGATTTAACGTGAATGGGGGAAAAGTTAATGTTGTTTTGTGGGAGTTGCAGGATAATATTCGTATAAACAATATCTGTAAGTACTGAGATTCGTGTTATGCAGTGAGGTACCACGGGCGATGTATATCACCGGCCCGGGCACTGAAAAATCACGTGACCTTAGTAGTCCCTGGGAATCCAAGGTCAGCCAGTACGATGGGGTTGAAATCAGTATAGCATATAGTGGTGGTGAGTGCTTGTTGCCTCACGTGTATTTATTTTTTTTTTAAATGAATATTATAACATTGTTTTCATTATTGTGCAATACATTTTTTGTTATGAAATCACGACAAATTTTTAACTATGGGTATAAACTGGACTTTACAGTGCACTTTTTATATTTTCGTATATGTTCTATTATTGAAGACGGAACTCTGGGTAACTGTTCTTTTCTTATCATTTACAGCATTATTTTTACTTGCCATATTAGATCCATAGTTACCAACCTCCCTATTTTTTTCATATAATATATTTTTATTTATTCGTAAAACTCCTGCAATTTAACAAAGCGAAAATTTTTGTAAGATTTTACTGGTATTAAAAAAATCGGGAGGTTGGCAACGTATGTTTTCCTTTGTTACACTACAGAGAAAGAAATTAACAATGCATTTATATTTTATTATAATATATCTTATTTGTTATTTTAATTATGCGTGCATGTAAACAAGAAAACATGCTTAAAGCTGATGTTATTGCAGACCTTGTATCAAATTCTTCTTTTCACACTGTATTATTAATAAATTATTAAATACTTTACAACTCACAAAAAGAAATTTTATATATTACATTTTAATCAAACAAACTGAAGTTTGAAGAACTTTTTATTATATTATTATTATTATTATTACTAAAAATATATTGTTCAAAAATGCAGTTTTGAGAGCAGGAAGATAGTAAATTGTTCTTACAAATGTTCTTATTTACGTTTATAAATCATTATAGTTAATAAAAGTGATTCGTTTGTTTTTTAAATGATTCCAAAGATTCAAAATAGTTTTATTTATATGCCAGTAACAATGCACAACCTAAATAACAATAATTCAAATAAAAATTTTAATTTAACCTTGGTTACATATTTCAATATATTTTGTTATATGTAAATTAAATTACGATGCACATATTATGAGAAGATTGGGTATTGTTAAATGCATTATGTTAATCTAATTTATTTTGGATTTTTTTTTTCTGCCTCAAATTTTGATATGTTTTTGATATTGAATACATATTACAATATCCACAAAAGGTTATATTAAAAAAAATTAAAAACAATTGTCTAGTGTAGAAATTGATAAATTTTGTTTAAATTAATTAACTCTTTCAGTATTGAGGTCCAGATATGTAAACCTCCTTTTATTCGTTTTTGCTTTATAATAACTAAACTGTTTATATATATTTTATTTTTTTTCGATTGTCGTTCACTTGTTCAGCTGAATGGTTTTGCTTTAAAACAAAAAAATAAATATTTTCTTATGACTTTGAAAGGTAGAGTTTAAAAAAAAAGAAAAAACACTTACTAGTATTGTTGTTGTTTAACTCAGGTACTTTATAGTAAACCAATTGGAAACTTTTTAGATTATTAACCATCATCTTGTTTCATTAAAATATAGTATATACAATTTATTTTTTCAAGTTGTGATGCATTTAATAATTTATTTAAAATATGCTGTAAAAATAAAAAAACGATTCTGAGTTAGCATTGACATCAATTGTAATCATAATATCTTATATACATGCACACATAAAAAAAAGGTAACGTATTAAAATGTCTGTGTAACGTGTAACAAATAAGATTAATAAAGAATTAAAATAATAAGTAAAAATAATATTATAAATGTTCTCAACAGAACATGTATCGAGAAAATTTATCGTTCTATCTTCAATAATAATACATTTCGTGAACTTTATTGTCCACTGTTAATTCGCATGGTTAAAAATTGATGAAAATGTATTATAATATTGATAAAAAAAAACATAAAATCAAACAGATATATATATTTAAAAACACTCAGAGAGAAGTTATTAATAATAATGATTAATAGCAAAATCGATCCATGTAGAAATTGGGACCTCTGTAGGGTCCCGCCACAAAATGTCACTTAAAAAAACAAACTACATCATAAAATTCCATTTTATAAAACAGACATCTTCACAAAATTCCTTTATTAAAATACAGACTTTCATAAAATTTATGTTAATAAAATATACCCCTTCACAAAATTCCATTTCATAAAAAACAAACTTTTCTTTAATTATTTTTATTTTGCTAGGATGGAAATGTATAATTTGCAAATAAAATAAGTTTACCAGAAAGAAACACTTTAAAGGCAAAGAAGGACTTAAAATATGTATTAAATGCTGTTTTGAATTTGATTTGTTTACAAGGTTTTCACAAAAATAACTTTTTATTCACCAAATGAATACTGCATTGAGTTCTGATGATTCTGATTCACTTACAGTGTAAAATGTGTCTTCCGTTTTTCAATATTTTTTCAAAAAAAAAAAGTTTTTTGTGTTATATGAAAGCGTTTTAACTTTATACTGAAAATAAATAAATAATGCTAAAAGTAACTATTTTAAAGTAACAGTTGACAGATGTGCTAAAAATTATTGTAGCTAAAAATATACAAGTGTTCTTATTGAGAAACAAAGAAAGCAAATACAGTTTTTCTTTTTCTTTTTTTTTCGATAAAAGCAAATAATCTTTGACATTTTGAGCCGATTTTCGGCATGCGAAAGTAGAAAAAACGTAGTCATAACAGAACATTTGATTATAACTTAAGGTATGCTTCATTTATCGAAAAATGAAAAATGATCTTCCATTCCAAATCATTTTGATTGCAAATTTCGCATAAATCCAAACTGACTACTTTTTGATACAGTCACAAAATTCTGTTTATTCCTAAATGCCTGAAATTTTTAAGTTTTCTAAAGACACATAGAAATATAATAGTTTTTGCTTTTTTCGATAACAGCAAATAATTGTTGACATTTCGTGCTGATTTTCTGCACGTGCTGATTTTCTGCACGCGATAGAGGCAGCATTCGACTGTAATTTAAGACGTAATACATTTTTCGCAAAATGAGGAACGATTTTCGATTCGAAATAACCTAATGCATTTTATTGTAATACAGTGCTTTATATGGTTTAATATCGTAATAGTTCAGAACGATTCCCATCAAATTCCTAAACAAACACTTGTTTTAGTTTTTCATTTATTGTATTACCAAAATACTAACGTAATTTTTTAAAATAATGCATTGTCATTAATCTCACTAACGAAAATAGATAATTTACAAACTATGATTGCTTTAATCTCTCGTGCAATTTTAACATGGAGATGAATGAAAGCTCGTTTCCCCATAGACCGCTGGAGTCACATGACTTCCAGTAAGTGGTGAAGCACCCATGACGATTATACAAAGCGGCCGTGGTGAGGTCAGTGCTCCCTGAATACTAGGCCTGCGTGGTCACACAAAAATGGCGGCTGTCACAGGGGGATTTTTTTGAGCGCTTGTATGGTCCCTCGAATTTGAACACTAAGTATATTTTTCTTCACAAGTATACAAACGCATTAAATGAGTAATTAACGGGAATCTGTATCCTTCATTCTTAAAAAAAGGACAAACATATGAATTTCAATATTTGCTTATATTTAATTTAGATATCCATAGTATATTCTGACGAAGGTTTCTGAATATCCCGCAACTGAAAATATATACGAAGGGCTGTTTAATACATCGGTTTCCTCTTAGATGTGTCGGCTTGGAGAAGAAAGGTAAGTTCCTTCACTGATTTTGGACAGTTGTCGCATCCTTTAATTCGACGATCCAACTTGTCCCAGAGGTTTTCGATTGGATCCAGTCGATTAACCTCATTGTCCACATACCAATCCATGGTGGACCTCGCAACATTAGAGCTGGCATTGTCATCCTGGAAGTAACATGGGTCCAACCAGTTTAACTGCCACACGTTAGGCATCACACTGTCATCCAAAATAGTGCTGTATGCGTCGGTGTTGAGCTTACCATGAACTGGGACCAAGGGTCCCAAACCAAACAGGAATAGCATCCCCAGACCATTCTCCCCCCCCCCCTCCTCCGAACTTAAATGTGGGAATAATGCATTCTAGAAGGAGGCATTCTCCAGGCAGACGCCAAACCCAGAAACTACCATCCGAACAGTATAGGGTGAACGTTGATTCATAACTCCAGCTAACCCGTTTCCACTGCTGTACGGCCCACTGTCGACGTGCTTTGCACCACCTTAACCAAGCAGAGCAATTGGACTTGGTGATCAAAGTCTTATGGGCGGCAGAACGATCATGAAAATCAAGCACATGAGCTTCCTTACGGATGGTATTCATCGAAACAACACACCCGGATGCCTGTTGAAACTCTTGGCGTTTGTGTGCCATTGGTTAGGTGCGGTTCTCCCGAATTTATCTGGACAGCACCCGTCGGTCTCTATCTCCCAGTTTCGTGGGTCTCCCGACCCTTGGCATATTCCAACAATCACCTCTCATCTTTCACTTCTGAATCACATAGGCCACAATCGATTTTGGGTAAGTTAGCTCGCTAGATATATCCCTTAAGGATCGGCCATTTCTGTGGTACCCGATGATTACATCTTTCTCGAAATATAGATAACTCTGTACTTCGTGGCATCTTGCATGCGTATGATGCCAATGTAATTTCCGACAACATATTTAACAATGGAGAACGTGACGTGTATCAATACCGCAGATATCGTCATTTGCATAGGTGTCCAAATACGTATTTGTAGATAGTGTATTACACCTGTTCAGTTTATCTCAAGTGTGAATAATTATCCATAAATCAAAGACTAAATACAAATAAATAAAAAAATTCCACCCAGTTTAAAACCAAAGTTGTCTGCCTATAAATTTTCTCACAAAATATTTTACGCAATTTAATAAATTTAATTGAGTATTTAATTCAAGAAAAAGGTAGGGTATTTAAAAAATCTCTATGCTTTGTTTCTTAAATATCACAGAGTTTAATGTGTGTAGATAATGATGCAGATAAATAATTCCTGTCATTAATAACTGTTCCATTAACTCCTAATTTTACAACTCAAAGGAAATGTATCACACTAATGGGCGTTTATGATTAATTAAAAATGCTTTCATTATCCATTAAGTAAACTCTTAATGAAGAAATTTAATGGATAACTAAATATACTAATGGGAAAGTCTAGTCGAAGTATCTTACGATAAATATTTAATGTCGGGTTTGATGTCTTCTTAATTACACTAATTCAATGCGATATCACTCTGCAATAAAATTTTCTATTTTAAATTACTTAGTTCTAATAATCCAGGTTACTAAGAATACAAATGAAGAATGTTTGTCAGATGTTAAAAAGTTTTGGATGTTTTCTTGCACACATTATCAAATTTAATAAAACGTATTAAATTTCGCCATGTTAATAGAATGTAAAAGATTTCAACGTCTAATTTCATCGCTTAAGATATCTCATGGATTTTATTAATTTTGTTCTTATTTTGAATTTTTATAAATAAGTGGATTTAAATTACTTCTTTTTATATTGCTTACTGGACTTATTGATTCTTTTTAGCAAACTAGATGTAATGGACTCTCCTCCCTTACGATCTAAGCAGGCCAATCCCCGTTTAGACTCCGCAGGCTGTAAAAACACATTAATTGGCTAGGTTTTAAAAATATTACACGTTTACAGAAGATAAAAGTATGCTATCATGAGTAGTGGCGATCCGTAATAAGATTGCCATTCATTTCTTTTTGATGGAGCGATTTGTCAGTGCCCAAGGTGCATCCATCGTTGTCACGACAGCTGATAGCTATTTTCGTTATTCATTAAGAAAGATCAATTGCACATTTATAATTAAGCTCGTATAAAATAATTAAATAAAATAAATGTTGCTGCTGCCCGGATTTCTATAAAGGCGTTATAGAGAATATTTTCATTTTGGGTTGGAGGCTGTAAATATTTGTATGCTTGGAAATAAAAATCAGAACCATGTTATTGAAAAGCGCTGTGTTCAGAAAAATTACGCGTATATATAGTTGTAGGTATTTTCAGAGACAGATAATTCGTTTCTCTATTTTAATGCAACTTCATGTATATTTTTATGTTATTT
This sequence comes from Maratus michaelseni, assembly GCA_963931845.1. NCBI lineage: Eukaryota > Metazoa > Arthropoda > Arachnida > Araneae > Salticidae > Maratus > Maratus michaelseni. Next base: position 25,810,327 of record OZ007589.1, on the reverse strand, counting down.
ATCAAATTATTTTTTTTTTTATTAATAGGTATATATGAATTTTCTAGTATGGCTTTATCGAAGAGTGATAGGTAGAAAATAAATTAAAAGTATTTTACGCATGAATTGACAAATGCTGTATTTATGCTGCATCAAGTTATGAAATGTGTAAACAAACAAGCTAGCCGTTAATTTTGCCATGTTTTGACGGCCTAGGAAGGTTTTCGATATGAAAATAGTTTGAAATATATTGTTTTACAATATGAATTCATTAAATGGTTTTCGCACTTAACAATTTAATTATTTAAATTTTTCTTTCTGTTTCAATATTCGCATGTAAATATATTTTTCAATTAAAAATACAGTGTTTAGAAATGCTGTAAGAAAATAGTTTTAAATATGACATTTTAAATACATCGTTTTAAATATGACGTAATTTTTACCATTTAACGTTTTTCGTACGTAATAGTGTAATTATTTTAAAATTTTCTTTCTTCACGTGTAAATATATTTATCAATTGAAAAGTTTGTAAATATTATTATATTGGGTGTTTAAAATTTCGCAACAATAGACAAAAACTGGCTATTTCAACCGATGAATTAAATCTCTATTGATATAATGAAAATTTGAATAAAAATTTTAAAATAAACCCTTAAAAAATCCATAAATTTAAAAAAATGACAGCACACTGCACAGCATCAAAGTAGTGAAGTACGCTCCTGCGAAAGATGGTAAAATTGGTATGCAGAGTTTTGAACTTATAAAACATTTTTAACTGAACTTTTTTTGTCCGAATTTAAAATAGAATAGCTCTTAACATAATCCATCGATTTAGAAACTGTCTTCTTCAACGGGTTTACAATAAATTTCTCTATAAAACTACTAGTTTAATGTGTTCATATGGAATAGTTTTATTATTATTATTATTATGAGTCGAGAAAGTCCAAAGGTCAACATAAATTATTTACAGTGGCAGCAGTATTTACCTTTTTTTAGAACAGAGCGATACTCTCAGTGCACTGCACATGTGTTTTTCCATACTGCAAGTGGGCATATTTAATCGATGAAAATTTGAGATTATATAAGATAAAAATTTCCGTACTAAAATACTGGTTTTCAAATTCAAAGAATTCGTGCGCCTAAAACGCCAAATAAAGTTTGCCGCTCGTACTGAATGAGTTATTAAACGCAGTTATGACAATTGAACGGTTTTTCTATGTAGGCATTTGCAAAAACATAGGCTACAAACCTGTCCTTTTTCTATAATCAATTAAAATCATATATTTTTTAACCCTATATACCACCTAATTTTAATCAGATTCAGACCAGAAACTTTTAATAAAATTTTACTTTTTTAACTTTGACGGGAAAAAGTTGAACAATTGCCTTTCCTTATTTTGAACTAAATTCTTTCGTAAATACCGGTGTGAATTCGACGTTACAGGAACACAATTGCGAGCCCCCGAAAGGGTTAAAAGGAAACAAAACAGGAGTTGAATTTAACGCCACAGATTTTATGTTGATTTCGAAATATATATTTAAACAGTACTTTTAGTGTAAATTGGTAGGAATGTAAATTTTTGTTTTTAGGTACAAACAGATTAAAATTATCATATCATAAACGAATTCGAAAGCTGCTATACATTTCAAACTTAAAAATACGGAAGGCGTATTCTACATGCCAGGGTTGGCGATACCGAGTACCAGAGGACCAACTGTCACGATTATTTCCAAATAGCAATGTTTGACTTATTTACAGAAGATGTACGATAAATGCTTCAAAACGGAAAATCAGAATCTGTAAGAAATATTTTGATTGGTATAAAATAACTTGACAAAAGCAAATGATTCTGGACTATATGCTGGATGTTACTATTTGTTTAACACTATACAGTGGTTGTTTCCAACGCTGGACGGGGCACACTACAGGGGGTAAACGGAATTTTTACTGTTATGGGGAATTTGATGCCCTGTCAGTTTCTATGAATTTTTGAAAAAATACATTAGTAGAGTAAAAATAAGAAGAACCTTTGGAGGTTTTTAAAGTAATTTTTAAAAAAATGTATTGAATAATTAACTTTTAAAATGTTTCCATACAAAAGGTTAAAATACAACATTAAACGGAAAATTGTGGGAAAGAGTTTTCCAGGGCTCTTAAAGGGCACAGAAATAACAGATGTAGAGAAAGATTTTCCTTATGCAATCGCGCAATTACAGTACAGATGTTTTTGTTAATTTTAAATTGCTTGTTTACAGTGAAGTTTTGACGGGTACTATCTAGTCAGCTTTTAATTGTACAATAATTTCGTTTTTAATTCTACAATCTCACATTACTCTAAAAAGGAAAAGAAAACTTATTTTCCACGACTATTTTACATGTGTTATCGAAAATTGATAATGTTCCGAAAATACAATTTTGATTGCTTATTTTATGTTGTAAACAAATAAAATATTTTTGAGAGTTTTTATAATATGAAAACCAGATAAATCTGAATCTATCATTTTCAATTGGAAAAGGAAAATTTATAATTAATCTTGTTTCCTCCTCAATAGAATGAAGAATAATGCTACAAAAGATAAATTATTTTATATGAATGTTCTCTGAAATATTTTAACATGTAGTTTTGTTCATAATAATTAAACATAATTATTAGTATCCCAAGTTGGAAAGGAAAAACTTTGTCCATGTTCTTCGTATTTGTACATAAATAAGTATTTCGTGAAATGCATTATGCATTTTAAAGAACAAAACATATCAACCATATCTCGCACAGATTTTACAAAAGAGGTTTTAGAAAGACGCATTATTGAATATTTAATGTGATTTGCTTTCCTAAATATGTTAAAATCCTGTGGGAAATTTTAGATGTGTTCAGGATAAAAAAAAATCTTTCATTTTAATCTCAAATAAATTTTTTGAATATTATTTGGAAATTATGCGAAAATATATGCTCAATAATATTTGGAAATAATTATGCTCAATATCAAATAAAGCAGTAATTGTTTGTTATTCCGCTATTCTAATGTAACTTGAGAAATATTTGCTTTCAATTCTCACTGGAAATAAATATTAAATTTTGTACAAAGAATTGAACAGAAGTTTTAGTTTACTTTTTGAAAAGAAAAGGCAACAGGTTAATGTTTGTGTTTCTCACAAAAAGCGCAACAATAAATAATTTAATAATTAACAAAACGACGAAAATTAAACAAATGTCGAATAATTTGCATTTGTTGAAATCCGATTTTTGTTATTGAAAAGAAGCATTGTGAAAAGTAACCGCTTCAGAAAATGCAAAATGGATTTAAGAAATTAGGAATATACATTATAAATATTTTGAAATGAAACTTTTGCATTTTTTATAATCATATAAAATTGGGATTGGATTTTAATCTATAGTTTAGAAAATATTTCATGCAATTTATATAAGTAATCTTTTGCAATATTTAAAAACAAATTAAAATAGAATTAACATAAATTTAAATTGTAATATTTATTATTAAATTATTTTTCCCAAGCCATCATTTTACCCCTTATGTTAAAACTTTAGGAAGAACAACTTTAAGGTATATATGGGAAAATCTTAGTAATATTTTACCATTTTCTGTGTTTTCAGATATATCGAAATAAATTATGAAGTTTAGCAAATAATGAAAATTCATTCTTATAAATTCTATGTTTTTAAGGATTTAAAAGTATTTGTAAATTATGTAAATAAATTATTTTAACTTTATGTTACATAAAATAATTAAATCCGATCTGAAGGAAATAAAATACTAAATATTTTTGTTTGGCATTTTTATAAGCTTTAGCTGCCCTTTTTCAAAGAAATAAATTTTATCCTAAAACTCGTTATGCAGATTTTAGAAAATAACTGTATACCGCAGCGACAGAATACCATATTTATTTTAGTGAAAAGTATATAATAAATACGGTGCCAAGTAACATAAGTGCTACGAATATGTTTCAGTCTAATAGACGATGTTAAAATAGTAATAATAATAAAATAAATAAATACGCTTCTAATTGACATAAGCATGGCCACCTTTTTGAAGAAAGTTAAAAATCATGTAAAGTGGGAAAGTGCCGGACCTTCCCACGGATTACGTGCGATATTTAAAACTATCCTTTCCCATTTACTATACAATCGATATGTTTTAAAATCTTTATTTGTTTTAATTCACTTAAAACAATAAAATATCAATTTTCCACCAGCACTTTTGAAATTGATTCTGTAGTTCCAGAGATTGCACAGAAATTGTAATTTAGATTGTTTTTAGAACGCTTTTCGCTCATTTCTCCCTTTTAAATTTCGATTTTTGTAAAAAAAAATTTCTTAGAGAGCATTTACATTTTATAAGTAACTACAGTACGAAAATAAAATCGTAATTTTAGAACGTTTTTCGCTTTTGCACCTCCTGGGTGTAGTGGCACCGACATAAATATAGCCGATGTTGGAGCAGGGATTGTCACCATCATTTTGTCAAGATAAATTTTGAAATCGGTTCCGTAGTTCCAGAGATTACCCCTACAAACAAACAAACGTTACTTCTTTATAATATTAGTATAGATTGAAATAAAAAATTGCAAATTTAATAATTCTCTATTTTGCGCAATATAGCAAATTTTCCACAAAGTTAAATCATTGATATATATATATATATATAATATATATATACATTTTAAGATCAAAATACATTTTTCAGCCACTTATTATCTATTTCAATATTTTTGAGTATTACTTCCTCTACTAGGCTGTAATGTGCACTAAAATGTTTCTGCCTTACGGATTAACTCGAAACAAGTCTTCTAAACTCGAAATTTAAGTTTTATAATTTTCAACAGAAAAGATCGTAACAGATATTTTCCAATAGAAGAACGTCAACAAACTTATACTTTCAAGTTACAGGGCGACATTTAAAGCCGAATGGCGATAAATTATTTCTTAATCAAATATTGATTTGTTCACTCCAATGAATAATGGCATGTAATTGTTTAACTATATTTAGCATTTCCTTAAATACTCTATCGATAGAAATGCTACCATTAATAAAGAATTTCACAGCAATGATTAATGTTAGCCTTCTTTCAAAATGAAACAATGTTGATAATTTAAAATTTGGAATTGAACAAGCCTCTTTCTTCAAAAAGAAATGCATACACGCCAAGGCAGGAGCTATAATTTAGTACGGCATTAGATGGACAAATATTTGAAGTCGTTTCAAAACCTACAATCCATTTTCTCCTAAATTTATGTAACTCGTGTGTTAAAAATAAACGCTGTAGGAAGAAATAAATTCAATAAATTATGTGTAAAGAAAGCGGGATTTGAATATTTCTTTTATAATATCAGATTATAAATATTTGTAAATATTTCAATCCATTTTAATTTCGTTACATTATATAAAAGAAATATACTTTTCAATTTTATACTGAAGACTTTTTATGTTTTTATTTTATAAAATAAAAGGAAACAATATAAATTATTTGAAACATTCACAGTGGCTATTTTCGGTTATTTTTGGCTATGTGTATTATATTTCAGAAATCACACTATTAATAGACTGTTTAAGATAAACAATATATTGTATCTAACGTTCATAACTCGGAAAAAATGTATTATTCCATCCACTGTTGTAAATAATTCTTTCAATGAAGATAAATGTTAAAATTTAGATATTGAACAAAAAAGAAATGTAATTTATTTATTTAAGTATTTATATATATTTTATTTAAAAATGTTTTTCTTAAAATTTCATTTTGGATCCTATGAATAAAATTATGTTCATTACTGAAAATTTATCTTTCATACAATTTATATTTTCTAAATATTTACGTTTCTTTCCTATGACATTGAACAATACGTTGAAACGTTTTGCCATGACCATATAATTTGTACTAAATTTCTTCAAAATTTGTATTATACTTCACAGTACGATATTCTACATGAATGAAAAAAAAATTATGTTAATGTGATCTCTGCTACGGTTAATCTACCGTTATTATATTCTCGTAGGAAAATTACTGTTATATGATAGTTTGTTTAAAAATAGTTTTTAGAAAAAATGTTTTTTTTTTTTTTTTTTTTTTTTTTTTTTTTTTTTTTTTTTTTAATATAGCGATGTTTATTAGATAAGTTCTGTTTGCATATGAAGTAGTTACATAATTAACAAAATATGTTCAAAAGTAAAATTAACTTATTGAAAATAAATGTCATTTTAGATATATACAAATCATCTACATAGAGAAATTCCAATGCCTTAAATATTTCTACGTAAGCAGAAGTTATCTCTATAAAATATATTTATAAGATAAACAGCAATATACTATATAAGTTCAAAATGACAAAGCTTTTAAAATTCTTTAAGTTAAAAATATAATTTTCAATCTATAGCATAATGGGATTTTCTTTCCTTAAGTAACTAATATTATTTTTTCATGCGAAAACAATAAAACACATCTATATATTTTTAGAACATTAATGTAGCTGAGTAATGGGCAAAGTAATAAAAATTTCTATGTACAATCGTTTATGTGAGCATCGTACTTTATGGAGGTTTTTATCTGTGACCATTTCTACAGGATGTAAGCAGTTTGAGTACATAAAATGCAGCTGCCAAAATCTAGTTTTACTTAGAATGAGGATGTTTATTATGTCATACTATAAATTTAAGATGCTCATTCGAAATCAGAATATATTATAAATTTATTGTATTTATTACATTTGATAAATAAATACTAGTGCTTTTAAATTTCAGTAAATTAAATGTATCGTAATTATTTCATATTTGAAAAAAAATAATATTTAAAAATATATTTAGTATATAACAAAACTGCAATACTATGTTTTAAGATTTAATATGTTTGAAATGTAATAAAATGTCGCTCCAGCTGGATTGACGTGCCAAGTTTGATATATTTTTTTGTATTCTGTAGGTTTTTATATGTAGATTCCAAATATTTTACGTGCCGTTTTTTTCTTTAAACTTTTTGACGTGATTTTCCCCATGGCGTCCTGGATGGCTTCCATTTACTGACTTCTTTATTATTTGAAGCATATTATTGATCAGTATGTCATATTATACTTTTTTGGGGTCAAGAAATACAAATCTACAATCAAAATAGGTCTAAATTGAGTTTCTCAAGTGTTTTAAGTGATAAGATGCGCATAAAGCGCAAGAAATATGAAATACATTATATAATATATATTAATGTCATTATATATAATGAAACCAATTGTACTCAAGTAAATATTTAAATGAAATAACATAAATAATTGTATATATTGAACTGAATTATTAAAAACAGCATTTATATGTATATACATTGCTGGGATTTTATATATCCTCTTCTGAATCACTACTGCCGATGTGGTTATATTGGTAGTCCTTTGTATTGTTACAGACATTGCATTTGCAAACGGCAGTACAAACCAGATAATTCTTTAAGCAAGTTTATTTCCGAACTGCACACGCTCTCTTATACCCACATTTCACAAGTTCAAGAAATTTTTGGGCGCAGGTAACTCCAAGCATTTGACTGGAGAAATTGCTCCTTCGCTATTTATTTCCTAACCATTACCAAAAAGTGGAGGTTTTTGTAACCCTTTCCATTGGTACAAATTAAGTTGGATCGTATGACATGTAGCTTCAGTGCTGTTAGATTTGGTGGTAACTTGTCCCTCTCGAAACTTTTAGTTCTGAAAAGCTACCATCTTAACACTGGAATTCTTAAAAAACTACTATATTTCAAACAAGCCAAGTTGCTGGATTTTTCAAACAAATATAATTGGATAATAGATATACATTAGGTTCTCCAAGTTCTTGAAAAGCTGTTATAATATCATCATCACATTGAAGATTGAGGTGCATTTTTATCCACTTCTCTTTTGAAATGCCTAAAATTTTTTCTCCGCAGTCCCCACCAGTATAGGTATGTAAACCTATACTGGAGAATTCTTAAAAGGAACAACAACCGTTACTTTTATGAACACCTATTGCTCGACATCTTTGATTAATATTGATTTTTCTGTGTTTGTTGCCTTGACACATAACGAAATTAATTTAATTATTTACTAGGTGATTTGAAACCAAGTCAATCTGCAATATGAAAATGTAAGTATCTTGCGAAAACACATTAATTTCGTAATTATCTTGATGGTTCACTATATCATGTGCAGGAATAGGTATAATGGTGTTTGCTTCTTCATGTGTGTGGTCACATAAATCTGAATCGAAAACATTCGTATGGTTACTCTATGCCTTTTTGCCAAAAACAAAAAGTTTCTTCTCACTAGCAGCAACACCCTGTAGTAATATTTTCTCGAGATACTCGGTCAGTTGTGATTTTGTTTCATTGTGTGAAAAAAACGTCTTGAAATACACCAACGCTATATTGGTACTAATTGTAAGAGTAAATGTAATAGCTTCTGTCTCCCCTAATCGTTTCTTATGAGTTTGCTCCTTCAATAAATGCTCAATGTATTGGTCAAATATTATTCTTTCCTCAATGTCTCCATTTGTCATTTTCATAATGGTTTCGGTGAAAGCATTTGCGAAGTCTTCACAAGTTATCATGGCAAAATTCCTTTTCACTGATTATATGATTACCATTCCATCTATAATACATTTTTTTCTATCGGAGAAGGCATCAAGGATTCTAATAATTCAAGTATGGGAGAACAATTATATTGTTCTATTTCTGTAATAAATGAACTTTTGTCAGATGGAATATGAAGATATCCATCAGAAAAAAATAATGATCTCGGTATTTCAGAAAACTCGTAGTTTCTAATTGCATGTTTTAGTTTTGTAGACATTTCAGGTTTGGACTCCATAACAATACGAAAACGAGCAAGAAGTTGCTTACCTTCTCGGATTTTCTGATTTAAAAAAAAGTCTGTAATTAGCCGAGATATAATTTAAGTTATTTGACAAACAATTTTCTTTTTATGTATCGTGTAGGGTATTGTTCAAAAGATCTCGTAACAGAGAACTCAAAAATATATTTGTTTTAATTTTATGTATAATATTTTCAGAGATATCGTTGAAAGTATACTGGGAAAATATGTCGCCCCCCTTCTTATTTCCGAATCTATTAAAACTATAATTATAAAAAATTAAGGGTAGTAGGAGTTTATTAATTAATAAATTTACTGTACGGAACCCTGTGATCGCGAGTTATACTTGCACTTGCCCGATTTAGTTTTTCATTGGATGCCAAACTGACAGTTAGCGGGGTTACACAGCAGTCTATTTTTTTACAAATTCTTCGAATTCCAAATGGCATTTTAGGTCACGATTCAAAATATCATCCTTCCCAGATTCTGGAACTTTCATAGATGATGCAATATTAATTAGTGTTGTATTATCTTGGAAAGGGTTTCCTTCACAATGATCACGAATACTCTCCTTGACGATGACTGTATTGTTAAAAATTCTTAGCGACGAAGGAGTCTGAATTTGATAGTGTTTCCTGAGATTCTAAGCGACGCACAGTGTAAGATTTTGCGAATCTAGCGGGTCAAAATTCAATTTATGAAAATTACTGATATTAATCTAAATAAAATTGCACTTACTATAGATAAAATGGCTCTATGTTATGGAAAAATATATATTTACTCGTTACATTGTACATTTTACGTCATCATTATTACATTATCATAATCATAATAGAAAGAGTTTTCGTCATTTTCATTTATTGACTTTTACGCAGTGTTATTTTATTCAGTGCAGATTTTAAAAATATACAATACCTAACTTTTACAACAAGAAGAGTTTTTTTTAGTAAATAGCAATTAAATGCTGCTCGTCAGTAAACTTCTCGATTCCCCTCGCTAATGTTAATCCAATGTGCGTAGGATGCATTTGTATTTTTAAAATATCTTCTCTGGAAATTAATATTTTAAACTTCTGTTTCTTGTGTACTGTTCTTAAAGAATGTCTCTTTTTTTCTTAGCTATCAAAATATTTCTAAACTATGTGCTTAATTTATATTTTTATGTGTTAAAATCTTAGCGAAACTTAATACGATTTTAACATTTCATATAAAATTAAGTATATAGTTTAGAAAAAAATGACAACTAAGAAAAAAAGAGACATTCTTTAAGAACAATACTCCGGAAACAGGAGTTAAAAATATCAACTTTCCGAGGAGATATTTTAAAAATACGAATGAATCCTACGCCCATAGGAATAACATTAGCGAGGGGAATCGGGAAGTTTACTGACGAACAGCCTTAAGTTATTAGGTACTGCCATCGCTGTCAGTGTCATCATTAATGTTTTCGGCTTTGTCTTTTTTTTTACATCCAATCTATAACCAATATGTCAAAGGCATTTCATAAATCTTATCTGTGCGAGTAGTGTTGATAAGCCCCAAGAAAATGTGTGAGCATTACTCGTATATGTTCAAATACATTTCAAATTATTCATAACCTTGGAAGTAGCGTTACAGAAATAGCATTTTTGGGTTGCTTTATTTAAAGATAGAATATTGCACACTTTGTCATCTAAAATTGTTTCTTCAAATCTGTGCTCTATTTCATTATGTTTGATCATCTAATTCTACAATTGTTGACACAAGAGCAGTAATTTGATTTCTGACATTTTCAAGTTCTTCCGTTATTGACTGATCAGTTTCCTTGGTGAACTTAAATTTTATGGGTCTACAGTAAGAAGTAGATGAAGGGTGTGTATTTTGCCATAATATAAAGTTTTGATTTTCATCATTACAACCATATAGCTTTAAAGGAACCACAGATAGAATTAGAATATTTGCATCTTCAAAGTTGTTTTCATTTGATTTTTGCCTGTGTCTACTTTGTCCTCCGCTTCCATCGACCCCCCCCCCCATTTAAAAATCATTATTATACTTTTAACACAGACCCTTTTTCTTTAGTAAGAATATTTAATATCTGTTTTTGTATAATACAAAGTCTTTTTATCGTTAAATCTACAATAGATTGTAATTTAACTTCTGCAAATGATTAAGAAAATATGCAGTTTTCTTGGGATGGAAAGCACATTTTTTGCATCTTTTACCTGCTCATAGGATGGATAATTTTTCAAAACTTTTTGTAACGCAGAGTTTCTCATAATCCCGTATTTTCGGCAGCTTAATTTCATAGTGGTTATTAAAACCGAATACGCTTCCAAACCAACGCTTCTTCAAGAGAATATTCAAATATCGGGTATCCGGCTTTTTGAACGATTTTTTAAAATTTAGTTGCTTTTTAAGGGCTTGCAGATATTTGATTTAACATAGCCACGGCATCTTTCGTCCAAATTGTCTTAATTTTAAACTCGTGGCATGAGTGAGTTCATTTAGTGAGCGTTCTGAGAAGTAAGGATAAACCTTTTTTTTGTCCGATTTCGGTCCACTTGAACAAAATTTTCTTTAGAGGTCCAACTTTTTTTCGCGTAGTCATTATTACTTCTGTCTGGTATATACTTATTGTTGTATTCGAATCTAGCCATCTCTTATTTTTCTTTAAAAAACGTTCTTTATGCGATGGCAATTTCTCCATCTTCGATTAATGTCTTCGATTAAGAAAATTTTTTTCAAGTGGACCGAAATCGGACAAAAAAAAAAAAAGGTTTATCCTTTCTTCTCAGAACGCTCACTAAATGAACTCACTCATGCCACGTGTTTAAAATTAAGACAATTTGGACGAAAGATGCCGCGGCTATGTTAAAGCAAATATCTGTAAGCCCTTCAAAAGCAACTAAATTTTAAAAAATCGTTCAAAAAGCCGGATCATCATAAACGAATGGCTCAGCCGCTAAATCTGGTCTAACATAACATATGAGCAATATTGAAGTTTATATTTGTGTAATATATTGTCTATCAAGCTATTTTTAGAATTTACTGGCAATTATTTATGTCCAGTAACATAATTTATAAATATCTAATCGAATTCTCTTTTCGAAATTAACACTTCAATACCTGTAAAAAGTTACTTAAATTCAAAAGTTGCAAATAGTTGCAGCTGAAATTGATTTATTTTATATGTATATGCATATATAATTACAAAATAAATTACCTTACAATGTACCAGAGTGTACAAAATTTTTGGCAGCTTTTTTAATTTATCATATGCTATTAAATTTTCAAATAATTTACATATTAACTTACAAGTTTAATTTTAAGAAGTAACACTTTTAAATAACTATTGTAAATGTAAAATACAAAGTAAATACATTGTGTTAACGATTCCATATAATCATAAAACAATATTTACAAAATAAGTATATTTTTTGCCATAAATATCATTTACAATTACATCTACAACAATCGCCGCTCTAAAAAGGTTTACAGAAAACTTGGTTTTGAGACGACTTTTGATGGTGTTGTTGTGGAGTTAAACTGCTTTCACTTTATCTCTTTCCTCTTCAATGTGTTAGAAGTAATTTAAAATGTCTAAAACTGAAATTATTTAAAATTGATTTTCTGAATTTTTTCGCGCTAGATTTGCGAAATCTTACACTGTGCGACGGCGAAATCGGAAGTTGATAGTGTTTTGTGGGATTCTTAGAGACTTCATTCGGACAGTACGTTTCAAAGAAAATTGAAACAATGCGCAATATTTCTGAGGCACACAAGAAATACCTTTCGAGAGCGCTTTCAGTCTGAATTAAACGAATAACTCCACCAATGTTCTAGCACTTGTAGGTGACACTTTCAAGGTTTCGTGTAGATTTAGCAATTTCACTACAATCACCCATCTCTGATGAGGACGTTCAATAACGATCCTTTTTTGATGGCACACGGAAAGATTTGTAGAATTGTTTTTGAGCTCTCTGGAGTTTTTGGAACATGCACAATTTCTTTGTAGCAGGAACTAAGTTATCCGGACAAAAACTACTCATCCGCTGAGATTTTACTTATTCGTTCACAGAGTGGAGCTAATTTTGATTCACCAAATTTTGCTCGCTTTGTAGCGTATTCTTTCAGTTTTTGGAGATTGTCTATTCCAGATTTTTTACTTAACTGTCCTCTTTACAAGCACACTAAACAATTCAGTGTGTATTTACAAATTTTAACACTGTCACTTCACTAGTATGAGTAAGTATATTCCAGGGAACACAAAGCTTTCATTTGTGCAACCAAAGAGAAAACAAGCAATATTAGTAATTTTGTTAATAAATTTATAAATAAATAATAAATAACTCAATTTACGCCTATTTTGATTGTAGATTTTTATTTTTTGACTCAAAAAACATATAATTTGACATACTGGTCAATAATATGCCACAAATATTAAAGAAGTCAATAAATGGCAGCCATATTGGACGCCATGTTGAAAATCACCTCAAATATGTGTAAGAAAAAAATGGCACCTAAGGTATTTGGAATCTACCTGTCAAAACCTACAGAATAAAAACTAGTCGGATGTGCCAATCCCAAAACTTTCTTCTATCTCAGTCTTGTTAATACTTCAAAATTCGCTATCACTTCGCCAATAAAATCAATATTTTTAGTCATTCTGTTGTACGTCAGCTTCTTGCGAATCGTCGGGTTACCGGGATGCGATGAACTGATGTATACTAAACTACGAAAAGTCCTTCTGTCCTGAACCGAAAGGAACCATAAGGAACGAAAGGAGCCACCATATTTCTTGATTTTACGATTTTAACTAATTTTACTGGAAAACACGAAAGTAAAATGCGTGGAACCTAATTAAATAAGATTCAATCCCAGTTCTCGTCAACATTGAATTTGAATGAGAATATCACCAAATTTGTCCTCTTCAGCCAATTTATGGCAACCTATTTTTGTCGCCAAACTTGGCGATATTTCGCCAACTGTCGCCAAGTTTGGCGAGAATTTGACGTTCGCCAATATAAGTATATAGTGATAAGCATATAATAGGATTAATGGTTACAACAATGGAAGAAAATTTGCCGCAACCACGTTATAAATACTCATAAATTAAGCCCGTTTATGGATGAAATCTGCTGTCTTTTTTGAAAATGTCAGCAACGCTAAAATTTCAAACCGCTATATCTCAGCCATTTTTTAAGATAGAGACAAAACAAAAATTGTTCCGGATTCTCCGGATCAAGGCCGAACATTTAACGAAAAAACTTTTAGGATTTCTAATTTTTTTGCACATCTTTTTGAATTTGAAATTTTTAAATGGCTATCACAACGCCCCCTTCCGTCTAAATATCCCCAAATTCTAATAGAACCTGCTTGCCATAGCCAAAAACATAGAAAAAAATGTGGTTCAATATGAAGCATAACTTCATACATTTTTCGATGATACAATAGTGAAAATGGAACAAAAATATCGATCACAGCGCCCCCTTTCGTCGAAATATACCCAAATTCTGATAGAACCTGTTTGCCATAGCCAAAAACATAGAAAACTAGTCGGATGTGCCAATCCCAAAACTGTCTTCTATCTCAGTCATGTTTATACTTCCAAATTCGCTATCACATCGAAATAATATCAATATTTTTCGTCATTCTGTTGTACGTCAGCTGCTTGCGAATCGTCGGGTTACAGGGATGCGAACAACCGATGTATACTAAACTACGAAAAGTCCTTCTGGCCTGAACCGACAGGAACAAATAGCCTCCCTATTCCTTGGTTTTACGATTTTAGCTAATTTTACTGGAAAACACGAAGGTAAAATGCGTGGAACCTAAATAAAGAAGATTCAATCCCAGTTCTCGTCAACATTGAATTTGAATGAGAATATCGCCAAATTAGTCCTCTACAGCCAAGTTGGCTTCATTTATGGCAACAATATTTTGGTAGCTAAATTTGCCGATATTTCGCCAACTGTCGCCAAGTTTGGCGAGAATTTGACGTTGGCGAATATAAATATATAGTGATAAGCATATAATAGGATTAATGGTTACAACAATGAAAGAAAATTTGCCAAAACCATGTTAACTAAAACTCATAAATTAAACCCGTTTATGGATGAATTCTGCTGTCTTGTTTGAAAATGTCAGCCACTCTAAAATTTCAAACCGCTATATCTCAGCCATTTTTTTAAGATAGAGGCAAAACAAAAATTGTTCCGGATTCTCCGGATCGAGGCCGAACATTTAACGAAAAAAAGTTTTAGGATTTCTAATTTTTTTGAATTTGCACATCTTTTTGAATTTGAAATCTTTAAATGGTTATCGTAGCGCCCCCTTTCGTCGAAATAGCCCCAAATTCTAATAGAACCTGCTTGCCATAGCCAAAAACATAGAAAAAAAATGTGGTTCAATTTGAAGCATAACTTCATACACTTTTAGATGGTACAATAGTAAAAATAGAACAAAAATATCGATCACAGCGCCCTCTTTTGTCGAAATACCCCCAACTTCTGATAGAACCTGCTTGCCATAGCCAAAAGCATAGAAAAAAATTAGGTTCAATTTGAAGCATAACTTCAGCACTTTTCGATGGTACAATAGTGAAAATGGAACAAAAATATCGATCACAGCGCCCCCTTTCGTCGAAATATCCCCAAATTCTGATATAATCTGCTTGCCATAGCCAAAAACATAGAAAAAAATTAGGTTCAAATTGAAGCATAACTTTATACACTTTTCAATGGTACAATAGTGAAAAAGGAACAAAAATATCGATCACAGCGCCCCCTTTCGTCGAAATATCCCTAAATTCTGATAGAACCTGCTTGCCATAGCCAAAAACATTGAAAAAAAATTAGCTTTAATTTGAAGTATAACTTCATATACTTTTCTGTGATACAGTGAGGACACACAGACGGACAGACGGACAGACGGACGGACGGACAAACGGTCAGACAGACATTTTGTAAAAATATGTTTTTCGGAATCTCTGACCCTTAAAACGTGTAAATCCGTCGAAAATCGGAAGTTGAAAAAAATTTCGTTTACAATACTTTCTTCTATTATAGATAGAAGAAAGTAAAAATGTGGTTCAGTTTGAAGCATAACTTCATACACTTTTCGATGATACAATAGTGAAAATGGAACAAAAATATCGATCACAGCGCCCCCTTTCGTCGAAATATCCCTAAATTCTGATATAACCTGCTTGCCATAGCCAAAAACGTAGAAAAAAAGTGAGGTTCAATTTGAAGCATAACTTCATACACTTTTCGATGATACAATGAGAACACACAGACGGACAGACGGACAGAAAGACATTTTGTAAAAACATGTTTTTCGGAATATCTGGCCCCTAAAACGTGTAAATCCATCGAAAACCGGAAGTCGAAAAAATTTCGATTACAATACTTTCTTCTATTATAGATAGAAGAAAATAAAAAAACATGCCAGACTTGGCACGTCAATCCAGCTGGAAAACATTTCAGACCCTACTAATATTTTGGCTGATAATATGCACAAGCAAATTCACATAAGATATTATATAATTGCTGAAAAGATATATACGCTGAAAAGATATATACGATGAAAAGAACATTAGCATAAAACAAAGTTAAACTTTAAAAAAAATGCCTATTTATTGATACATTTAACTTTTTTTAATACTCACATAAACAAGTATTCAATAAAAGAAAAAAGTTAAAGCTTTAGGCTATGTTTTTATGATAAGCAGTGGCACACTGAAGGATTTGCAGAACTTTTACTCTTTTTCTCTTTAAATGCACAAATTTTTACATTTTTTGTAAATAGAAATTTTAAATTTAAATAAGATAAATAAGAAAACTTGAAAGGTGACCGGCTTAAAAGACACCTGTGGCGCTCGTGCTTAAAAGAAGGCTTACAGAATTAATCGTGGTTGGAAAAAATCTCGAACAAGGAAAAAAAAAAGCCATAACTTAGCCAAGCTCTTAAGATTTACTAGAATCCCAATCCCAGAATTCCCTGCCCACAGAGTAAGGAGATCTAACAGAGAATCATCTTTCATACACTGCAATGGTAACTTCTTTAACATGGGATTACGCATAGACAGTAGCGATATCTGCGGATGACGCGAAAACTACGGCCATAACAAAAGTGAGGTTGCTATTACTGCGGTATATCGCTTTCTTGGCGACAAATGAGGGAAGAAGAAAAAAACTGCGACTGCTTGTTGCTTCTTGTTTTGAAATTTATAAAAACATATTCAATTTTAACATGTTCTGAAACAATCGGATTTTAACTTTATTTTAAAATAATTGTTGTGGTAAAGCACAGTATTTTTTTCCCAAGTTTGAAAGGATAATAAGATTTTTTTAAACAAATTTATTTTTTAAATACATATTATATTGTTTCCTTTAACCCACTAAAGCCTAGCGTGGTATTAATGCAACACCATAGCTAATAATACTTCTGCTGTTTCCACATCAGCAATTTTCCCATTTTTCAAGAGAAAAATAATCGTGTCGTTAATGGGTTAATATTTTTATATTTATCAAATAAAAGTCTATTTACATATAATTATGCGCTGTTTGCGTAAATTATTTGTTCTGAACATAAAAATAAATTGTTATCTATATATAAGCCAAATAAAATAATCTTATTTATAAAATATGAAAGAAATATATAAATCAATATTAAAATAAATTGTAATATTTTCAAATATATTCCAAGGCTTTAATAGATTTAGTAAAGATTCTATTGAGTATTGATATATGTATTTCTATTTTTTTTTTTAATTTATATTTATATTTTATTTTTATTTTGAATCTTTTTGAGCTTATATATATATATAATAATTAGATCTATTTTAATTGATGTATATGTTAATTTCTTTTGAATAATCCATTAATGCTATAAAAGAAAAGAAGCACATCCATTTTTTTTCTAGATAAAAGGAATCTGTAGAGTTTCTGTAACTATATACAAGATGTCTCTTATTGCTGTTTAATAGGTAATCTCTAAACAGTCAGTTTTAGAGGGATACTTTCAATTGCATTTTTTTTTCAAACATTTTTGTTAATTATCTTAGAAGCCATTCAAAAGTCAACATATTTATTTTTGTCAAAGTTTATATTTGGTTTCTTGGTTCTATGAATTTGTATTTCAGAAGACATATTTTGTGGTTCTCTCACAGACAATAAAATTCATTATTCTTTTATTGGAATTAAAAGGGGATAATTTGAAATTTAAAATTTTTCCGCAACTAAAAACATATTTTAGTGCTAGAAAACCTTAGAAAATTCTTAATAATTCAATTAAAGTTCGATACATTTTCGTAATTTTATATATTCCTATAAGAAGGGCAACTTCTTATTTGGTAGAGATTAATGAAGATTGAAAGAGATATAATATACTTTCAATTTCTATCAATTTTTCTTTCTATATTTATATGAACTCAGAATCAATTATCTTTCATGACTTACCAAACACAGTGAAGCACTAAAAATGTTTTTCAGAAACTGCCTTAAAAATAAGCAACCACAAAAACATATTTCAAACAAACTTTAAACAAACTTCAAAAGTACCATAACTCCAAAAACTAAAATTTTCAGAAACTGCTGTCGTTTTTTGGCTGTATTCATATCTTCAGACAATATTTTGAGTTTTTAAATGCATTATAGTTTTCTGTCTCATTACAACAGCGTTTTTTTTTAAATTTAAATAATAATTTCATATAATTTCAATAATAATTGTAATAATAATTACAAGATACCTATAATTTTCCTCTATATTATGCGTAATTATAAAAGTTATATTTTATTTTAAAAAAAAATAAACAAGCAGGAGTCGATCCAGGCCAAATTTAAGTCTCTTCACAAATTTCCATTTCATATAAACCGTCATTAATTATTTTTATTTTATTAGATTTTAAAATGTGCAATTTATAAACAAAACAAATTCATCAGATAGAAAAGCTTTCGTAGAAGGGCTTAAAGAAGTTATTATTATCAATTAATAATTATCCAAATTTGAGTACTAACTGGATTTTATCTTTGGTTACAAAATGTATTTTTCACAAAAATATAATACATTTCTCAGAAAAATAACTTTTACTTTTCATAAAATGGGTGATAAGAGAAAATCCTGCATCGAACCCTGACAGGAGTGGGGAATTTACAGAAAATCTTACCAGCTATGGATTTATTTTGTCAGCGAGCAAGATACAACGTGCAGTTGAAAATTAGTATGAAAAAAATTGTGCAGCAGCAAAAATATTTCAATATTATTACTACAATACAGTGACACATTTTTATCTATTTAACTAAGAAATATGTACAACAAAGAACGCCTAGTATAGGATAAAACTTAGTGATTTTACCATGATTACATTGCATAGGAATAAAATTATATATATATATATATATATATTACATGAATGAGATTTATGGTATGGCAGATCTTTTAACGATAATATAAAGTCAAAATTTGTTAAAAATCTGCCATCACTGAATATATATAAAATATTTCATACATTATGGAACTTGAAAAATAAGAAAAAAAATAACACATGAAAATAACCACAATTTATTGATCCTTGTGAATAAAAAATAACTTTGACATCTTGTTCTTGGAAACAACACAAGTGTCTGTTCGTAACATTTTGAAGAATTCCAATGACCTATTTGATCTTCAAAGAATAATTTTAATAATAAGTATCAATCAAGATTCAAAAATCAAATAGAGAACGCCAAAAATTGTCACATGTGCTACAGGACCTAATTACCGCAGGGACAAACTTCCGCCAGAAAATTTTAATAGATATTTTCGTTTTATTTAAACGCCTTATTCATACAACGTTCTTGTCACAAATAAGGCGAACATTTCTATGCATTTTTACTGGTGTAAGTTTGCCCCGCTCGTAATCAGGCCGTGCATGTGCAAATGACAACAGCAAAAGACGCCATGCAGAATAGGGTTGCAGTGAAAAGGAAATAACGAAGATAAAAATCGCCAACGCCATGATTTAGTTTTAAGTCATTCGCTGCAGGCGTTCTTTTCAGGCGAAGATGGGGATCTGTTTAAATCTCCTTACTCTATGTCCCTGCCGAAATGAGAACGAAAGTAACTTCTTATGCTACATCCAGTAATTTCCTAGTTTGATGTACCAGGCATACTTGCCAACTTTCAACTAAACTTCCGTAAAATGTGAGTTAATTTGATCCAGGTTAAACACGTTTCCAACCAGAAAATATATCTGAGATAATAATACATGTTTAGTTTCATTTTCTTTTGTGGAACCTATTTAAATACATTTCTTAAAAGTAATTCTGGTTTGAAACGTGTTTAACCTCGATTAAATTAACCCATATTTTACGGAAGTTAAGTACGAAGTTGGCAAGTATGACCAGGTGAATTTAATGGGGGATTGTACACAACGCTAAGAATCACTACTCTATTCTAGAAATTACAGATTCTCTAAACGCCTGGAAGGTTTATAAAGATATCTTGATCTATGTGGTTTAAAAAATGTCTTTCTATAAACCAATTTGTATATATTTTTTAATTTAGTGCATTGATTTACTTTTTCCGGTATTAGTTTTCAATTTATTGTTAATGATATGAAACTTGTTGCAATGCTGTCTGCTACTCATATTCTCGAGTAAAGAAGTGATATATTTATGTTTCGGATTAAAAATCAACAATTTTCTATTATATTATATTTAAAATATATAAGTCATAAAAGTAAACCTCTTCTGACGTTACTCATGACATCTTAGCAAGGTTTAATAAGAGTGCAGACTAGAAAAGGCTTCATACTACGTATTCTTAAAAAAAACGGTCTTCTTTCAGCAATATAAACAAAGCATTATAGACTAAGGAGCATCATTTACAACAATAAAATACTAACAAAAATGCAGAACACTAATAATAATGCAGATAAGATATGATTATTAGTATTTTCGAAGCGGTGATACGTGTTCGGAAAAGTATAATTTCCATTTTAATACGATCGAAATAATGCTATTTAGAAATTTTATTTCTCGATTATCTTTCTGATACTTGGGATTATTCTGTTTCCTAAATGATATATTGTTTCTTATTATAGCTTAATATACATCCAATTAAACTGTTTTCTCAGATTTTGGATAGATCTACCAGATGAACTTAATGTCCCCACTTAATGGTGGATTGCACACTACGCTAAGAATGACTATTTGATTCAGCAAATTACATGTTCTCTAAACGTCTGGAAGGCATAAAGATAGCTTGATCGATATGACTTAAAAAACTTTCTTACAGGGACGATCATTTTCCTTTTTAAAATTTAATACATTGTTTCACTTTTTCCAGTACCAATTTTCAATTTATTGTTAAGCCTAAAAAGAGTAGACAATACATTTTTGTTGCAATGCTGTCTACTACCCATATTCTCGTGTAAAGAAGTGATATATTTGTGTTTCGGATTGAACATCAATAACTTTTTACTACATTATCCTTAAAACGTATAAGTCCTAAAAATATACCTCTTCTGACGTCACTCACGACATCTTAGTAAGGTTTAACCCCTTCAGAGGCAAAGCACTCTTGTAGCTAAAATATTGAAATGATTGATAGACACCAGGATTCACGAACGAATTTATTTTAAAATAAGTAAAATATTTTTCTTATGTGCGTTATAAATTCAAAATTTGATCATAAAATTCTGGTGTGATTGTGACATTTTGGGATTAAAATTAAGTGGTATATATAATATACCGGTGCCCTTGAAGGGGTTGATAAGAAGAACAAATCCATGAGTACAGACCCCCGAATAGACTTCATACTACGTTATTAAAAATAAATGGTCTTGTTTCAGCAATATAAACAAAGCATTATAGACTAAGAAGTATCCTTTTTACAACAATACAAACTAATTAGGGGCAGAATACAGAAAAAAATAATAACTGAGGAATCAAAATAACTGTTCTAGCACACAAGTAAATCAAGTAAGTTCCCAAAACAGTGCACGCGCAAATCAACAATATATTAGGCTGTATCAGCGGAATTTTCGTTTTTTGAATGTTTTTATACCAAAGCCTGTAGTTTGCACTTTATAACTCTCTATTGTTGAACTTAAAATGCTATTTAAGGAAATACTGTCTTTCTATAGTCTATAATCTGCTTCATAATCTCTGAACATTATCATGATTCCAAGATGTTTTTTTAGTGGCCTAAACAGATGAAAATCGCATGGGGCTAAGTCGAAGCTGTATGGTGGATGTTGAAGAAGTTGCAAGATGATGTTCACAGACGATGAAAAGTTTCAACTTGAAGTCCTAATATGGTTGAGACAGAAACCCAAAGAATATTATGCAGCTGGTGTTTGGGCACCTATAAAACGGTGATAGAAGTGCATAAATATTGGTGGAGAATATGTTGAGAAAAAAAATAGTTTTGAAATATCATTGTAAGATATTATTTAATTATCTTTTGTGATTTACTTAATGACTTACCCTCGTATTTCATCTGAGTATACGTGAAGTAATGGGGAATTGTTTTGCGAAAGAAACAAGTTCAAAAGTTAACCGATAGATGGCTCTCTTCACGTCATAAGATATGAATTAAAAGACGTGACATGCTGTTGTTTCACTCTTTGTCAGTCATCGGGCCAGAGCCACTTCTTAAACGCTTTAAGGTCTGGAATTTTTTCAATGCAACTGCCTCACAGTCACCGTTCTTATAAAAAATTTTCACAATCAGAGCCCGATCCTTCAATGATAGTCATGACTACCTCCTCAGACGGAGAATAAAAGAAACTGCATGTTTCTCGCTTTTTTATCACAAGTGTAATGTGCGGTGCGCATGTCAGGTATTTTAATTAGCATCTTATGACGAGTACAGCGCCCTCTATCGGTAAACTTTCGAACTTTTTTTCCTTTCGCAAAAAAAATTCACGTATACTCAGATGAAATATCAGGTCATTCTGGCCTGTGCTTCTTTTTTACAGCCTTTTGAAAGTTCAACTTTAATTATAATCTCCCTGTATCTTAAATAATAACTCTATTCCTGTATAGATATTAAATTTGAATTCCTCTTTCGATTCTTGAGCAATATTTAATCACATGTATCAAATTTAAAGTTATTCAGCGACGTAGTTTAGGAGTTAAGTCACCGACTCCTGAGTACTAGGCCTGAGGGCTGACACAAAAATGACGGTTATTGTAGGCGGATTATTTTAAGCATTTGTATTGTCCCCTGAATTTACTCACGAGTAATTTCTAACAGTTTTCTTTGACTTACTTGATCTCAGAAAAATAATGCGAAGAAAACTTTTATAAATTATTGATTGTCGAAGGACAGTATAAAAGCTTAAAGATATTTGCCTATGACAGCTGCCATTTTTGTGTGAGAGCGCATGCTCGGTGAGTTAAGTAAATATGAAGATTTGACATAATATTGTCATTCTTATTTCATTTTCTAATCTTGTCGCACAGTTTTCGCTTTTCTGATTTTTATGCATTTGGTTTTCTGATCATGAAATGCGAATTATTAAATTAATATTAAAAATATCATGAATCGCAGCCTATAAATATTTAAACAAAATTCAATTTCTAGAGGTTTCTAATATGTGTTTACATTTTTTCAGATCATTTCTCCAAATAATTTTTATATTATGCTCAAACCTTCTATACTCCGTTCGCTGAAACGAGATAACGAAAGTAAACAAATGCGCGTGCGGATTGGCGATGCTTAAACCTGGCGTTGTGCCAGAAGCGCCAATTGTTTGAGCCTCTGCTTTTTTTCCCAAACGGCTGTTTGTTTCTTGTCTTTCACTTTTAAAATTGACGATTTTTTTCGATTGATTTGGTATTTTATATACACAAATGGAGTGTGAAAATTCTTCTTTGAGCCCGCCTAAGAAGAGAGTAAAAAGAAAAGTTTTGAGTAAGGTGGAGAAAGATATGATTTTAAATGTATATAAAACGGAACTTGAATCGAATCCTGAACTTCCGATTTCTCATATAGGAGATAATGCTGCTCGTATAACAGGCGTAGGTAAAGCTTCTGTTTTTCGAGTGTTAAGAGAGTATAAAAAATGTGGTGTGTTAAACTCGCCGAAGAAAATAAAATTACGTAAACGTGTTTTAGAAAATATAGATGATTTTGATAGGAATGCTATTAGGAGAAAAATCCACGAGTTCTTTTTGAGGAATGAATTGCCCACTATAAATAAAGTTTTGGAAGTTGTAAATGATGACCCTGATTTGCCAACCTTTAAAAGGACAACATTTTATCATCTCCTGAAAGAATTAAACTTTAGATATTCACGGAGAGGACGAGACAGTACTCTCATTGATAAAAACGAAATAATTGTGTGGCGAAGAAAATATTTAAGGCAAATCAAATCTTTCAGAGAAGAAGGGCGCAAAATATATTATATGGATGAAACTTGGTTGAATGCAGGCCATACAGTTAGTAAAGTTTGGAAAGATACCTCAGTAAAATCATCAAAACAAGCATTTTTGTCTGGTCTTTCTTCCGGATTAAAATCTCCTTCCGGAAAAGGAAAACGGATGATAATTACCCATATTGGTAGCGATTCTGGTTTCGTGGATGGAGGGCTTGACTTATTCGAATCAAATAAAAATAATGATTATCACGAAGACATGAATTCAGAACGTTTTGAAAAGTGGTTTGGTGATATCTTATTTCGACTGGAAGATAACTGTGTGATAGTAATGGATAATGCTCCTTATCATTCCCGAAAATCAGAAAAAATACCGAATACTTCGTGGAGAAAACAAAAAATTGCTGATTGGCTTTTAACAAAAAATATCCCTTTTGAGGACGGAATGTTAAAAGCGGAACTGTTGCAGTTAGTGAAGCAAAATAAAAATAAATATGACAAGTACGCTGTCGATGAAATGGCAAAAGTACAAAATAAAACTGTCTTACGATTACCCCCCTATCATTGCGAGCTTAATCCTATTGAACTGATTTGGGCACAAATAAAGAACTTCGTTGCGAAAGAAAACAAAACATTCAAAATGCCTCATGTAAAAGAAATATTCTCTCAAAGTATAAGCAAAATTGGCACTGAAGAATGGAAAAGATGCATTCAACATGTAACAAATACAGTGGAAAAACAAATGTGGGATTTAGATAATGCTATAGATAATATAGTAGATTCCATGATAATCAATCTAGATTCTAATAGTTCCGATACTTCAACTTCATCTTCTGAATGATTTATGAGGTAAGTGGGCTTCAATAATGTAAGATATAAATAGTTTTGTACTATTTTGTATTTAACCAAATTAACTCCTGATGATGGTTTATAACAATGTTGAATTCAGAAAGTTTGCCCCGGGAGGAAATTCCGTTCGGGGCATTAAAATGTCCCCTCCCGGAATATTTCAGATTTTATAATTTTAATGGTCAAAAAGTATAATCCCCCCCCCCCGAAACTATATAATGTCTCGCCTGGAGGCACAGAAATCCCACCAGGAAAAAATATGTCTGAATTCAACGCTGTTTAAAATAAATAGAGAATTAATTTATATTTTGACGTCTTAAACTTTTACATTTTTGTTTAAAATCTCGATGTAAGTCAGTTAGCAACTTGTGTTGTTTTCATATAGTTATCAAAATAAATGTTTAAAAAATTAACAAATCGAAATAAAAAATAAAATTCGCCAACCTAGGGATTTGTGCCAAATGTGTGGCTCCTTGGCGATTTTTCTGCAACCCGTTTGTTTATTTTCGTTATCTCCTTTCCCTGAACAGACTATAGTTGCAGTGTTTGAAGGACATATTAGCATTCTTAAAATATAAAGTTTACAAAAATATACTAATAATTATAATAGCGGTAGAAATTTTTCTTATGTAATTTTAAAATTATTTATTCAGAATTTCTCTAGCACTAACGATATTTCTTATTAAAATATATTTACGAAATTTTTGTTAAACTGCTTTATACTATATTTTCCACCCCGATAATAGAACAGAAAAATAGCTTTTTTTAAAATAATTAGTTTTTTGGGAACAAATAAACGAAATTATTAAAAAAATTATATTTAATCTAACTTTAAGGTTTAGAGTCGTATTTTTGTGTCAAAATTTGGGTATGGGATCTTTAAACGTTTCTTCGTCTTTCAATCTGAAGAAACGTCCTAAGCATTTTAAAATTTACGGTCAGTATAAAAGAAAGATATACCTGACTTTACTGTCAGACCGTTTAAGATAAAAATCACACCAAAGGTGTCATTAGACTTGGTTTATGGCCTTCTTTAAGAATATGAATGCAGTTTTTTAGTTAAGGGTCATCTACATATTAAGCATTGCTACAACATAGATTTTGGAAAATATTAAAAATCTCATTCTATTATGATCCAAAACTTAACGATTGAAGTATTTTGATTTTTATGAAATTTCAGCGTTTTCCAACAGTAAAAAAACTTCTTAATGAAAGTGTTAAAAATCAATAAAAATCAATGTACACGGTAAGGTTTCGATGTAAATAATGAGGGTTTTTTGAACGTCTTTCTTAGTGCCAGGACAACATTTTTGTAAATAATAGGGGGCTGTATAAAACAATATTTTGTATTTTAATAAGTACGAAGTAGAAATATGTAGATTTGTAGATAAAAAACATGATTTTACCTTTCACGGAACAAATTAATATTATTATTATTTTATTTTAAAATTGAGCCTGTCGGATGCCTGTCGGATGTGTTGAGCCTTGTCGTCGATGTTGCACGGCGTGTACTGTTCAGTCTGTCTGGAAAGTTTAGGCCCAACGACAAAATGCCGTTTATTAAATATCAATATAAAAATAACCAAAAACACTATTAACTAAAACATGTCAATTCCAATAAATGGGTATATTATTATAAACTATTTGATAAAAAATCAAAAAAGTCTGTAACGATACAGTGCCTCAAAAGTGCGTCACAATCCAAAAATAAATACAACATTTAACACTTTTACATGATTCTATTTATTAATAGTATTTTACTAGTTTCGTATAACGTTAAACAATCGTGTTTTCTTTGAATCACTTAGTTTTGAAATTTTATTTGCGGTAGAGAATAAAATGTTTTTTTTTAATGGCCACGTTTAGTTACTTAGTAGAGTCATATTACCTTCTATTTTTTGTATATTTGACGGGTTAAGATACGCCAAATGTTCACAATTAGGTTTAAGTATGGGCATTAAGCTGGCCAGTCTAAAACTTAAAAAATTCGAGCGTAAAACCACTCTATTGTACTATGTGAGTTATGGATTGAAGCATTGTCGCACCCATGACCCCTAAGATGTCCGCAATAAAAGTAGATGTTGCTCTAGTATCACTTGATACTTTGTTGAATTTTACTACCCATTAAGGAATGAGAAGCAGATTTGACCATTAAAGCCAATCATCTCCCAAATCATCAGAGACTTACTGCCTTGTTGTTTATCTACTGAAGAAAGCAAGGGGCTACTTCCTGAGTTTGTGTCTGTAACACAGTGGTTCCCAACCTTTTTTGGCCGTGCCCCACCAAAGCATCTATAAAATGATGATGCCCCCCCTTCCCCCTAAAACATATAATTCTTAAAAATTTAAATGAATGAACTGATAGAGTAAAAAACATTTAACATTGATCCTGAAACATACTGAAGTTAATGGATGAATCAAATATTTTTAATAATCATCTGATACTACTCGTAGTTTAAAGTATCATTGGCACATAAAGGGTCACTTTTAATCTCTTCACAACGGTTGGCACGTATGCGTGATGTATAGAGTGCTCAGAATCCATGATTAGGCCAATCAATAATTTTAAATAAAACATTTTTGTCTTATTTAATCACAGAACTTCTGCGATTAAATTACACAAAAATTTCTAATCAGAATGAAACGTGATAAAAGATTCTGTAAAGGGAGGTCGTCAAGTAATTGTTAAATATACACTTGAATAGTTTCATGTGTAAAATTGATTTCCATGTGACATATTGCAGTGCCACTCATTCAATAAATAGTCGAAAAAGTTGTTTAAAATTCTAAAATACTATAATTCAGAAAAATTATAAAGAATTTTTAAATATAAAAAAGTATCTAAATATATTTAATAATTTTCTTTTATAATTATTCTGGTTGAAAAGTATTTAAAACTTTTGAATGGAGACTTTTTAAAAAGTGAATAAAAAACTTGTTTTTTTAAATTTGAATGTGTAACTTTTATTTTCAGTCTACAGCACTACCATTACAAAATAATTCAGAGGGTATGAGTTCACAAAAATCTGGAATTGCCCTCCCGAAAAGTCAAATTGCCCCCCTGTGGGGCGTACGCCCCCCGTTGGGAACCACTGCTGTAACATTTCCATAATTGCAATCTCCCGATTTTTTTCATACCAATATTTTTATGTAAAAATATTTGTTTTATTTAATCATACAAATTCTAAAATTTAATAAAGCGAAAATTTTTGTAAGATTTTACTGGTGTACAAAAAAAACGGGAGGTTGGCAACCATGCATTTCCAGACATCCGACCATCCAGGTTGTCGTCACTAAAAAATGCGGTGAGTCACTTGTCTCCAAACGATATGTATTTTCGAGCCCAATCTATTCTGCCCTTTTTATAGTGTGACGTTACGCGTGATTTTCAATATATATATATTACAAAATATGTTCTCTTAAGAGTCTACATATTGTGTCCTTTGAGATATTCGTAGCAAGATTATTTTTAATTTGCTTTATAGACATAGATTGTTTTCAAACCAATGTTCCAGTTTTTCGATTAGTCCGAATTCTTGTTGCACGTATACTTAACAAGTACACGATACGATGTTACACACGTAGAACTTATTTTTTTTTTTTTTCGTAGCTTTTAGCGTCTTAAATGACAATCGGAAATTAAATATTTGTTTTTACACTACTCATAACAAACAGTTGGTTGGTTAAAACTAATATAGCATTTTTCAAAATCTGCAGAACTATGCCTCAACGTTTGAGACAATGTTTTTTTTAACAAACGTCTTTTTTTAAAACAAATAATTCTCAGAAAACAATTATAATATCTCTACTATTTTCAATTTCAATTACGTGTTGCATATTTATTGCCGCATAATATTGCATGTGTTTTGTTTTCCAATTTTATTATTATATTTTAGTATATGTTGAAACTTTTGAACTGACTGCAGTTACCAGAGTTACCAGAGATTTGGCTGGGTGACTTCATCGGAAAGCAACGAAACGAAACATAATTTGAAATATACCAGGCGATCCAACTAGGTTCTAACCGGGTCGATGCTTGACATAACTGCTCGGTGTACAGAAAGTACATGAAAATCATTTTTAATGGAAAACTATATTAGATTTTAGTTTATTTAGTATATTTTATTAGACTGGAAATCAACTACGCGAACAGAAAATGATACTTACGTAACAGGAAAGCTTTCAATCGCAAAACATTTCCCTTTTTATAGCAACCTTTGTGATTCTGAATATTTCAGTGTTTAAACGCGTATTTTGATTGCGTATCTGTAAAATTCGTGCTTAATTAATTACTTAATTTGTGAAGTTTATTTCCATTTGGCAATTTATTTATTGATTAATACGCTGAAAATGCTGAACAATTTACATTTTTTATGTGTAAACGGGTTAACCTTCGATAATTCGATTGGACGCAGCTTTAACCCTTTCAAGGGCGGTGATTTGTTATTGGACCACATAATTTTAATCCCTTAACACCACATTGACACCAGAATTTTGGAATAAAATAAAGAAAAGCTTTTACTTATTTTCAAATAAACTTGTCTGTAACATCTGGTGTCAGTAAATAATTTCAGCATTTTACGAATAGAAGTACTTTGCCCCTGAAAGTGTTAAAAACATTAATTCTTGAGCATTATTTTAAAAGTCATAAAAATCTGTAAATGGAGATACAATTTTCGAACAAATTGCTTTTGAAATTATAGTTTGTTTTCTAATTAACACAACAATGTAACAATTAAAATTGCACTATGTTTAGATGTAAGTAAGATACATAAGTGATAGAATAGCTGATGTTTTCAGACATGGGATACATAACGTTAGATTTTTTGACAAAAGACAAAAAAATCTTTAAAAAAAATTATGTTTTATTATTAGTTTATTTTAGTTTAGTTTCATCAAAAAGGTATCATATATTTCCATTTGTTCAAAAACCATTTTTTCGAATACTTATAGGACATTCTGTATATGGGTGATTACTCAATTTAAATATATTATTAATATTTTGTTGAATAATGATCTCTTAAGAAGTAAAACGAATTCGCAAGCAATGATTTAATCTTTTAAATAAAATGTGTGATTTCATTTAAAATAAATTATGGATTCTAGTTATTTTATAACATATTATTTACTCCATAGAATTTACTCTAAAACATTATTTACTCCTATATTTACTCCGTAAGAAAGAAAGAAATCCGGTCATAAAAAATGAATAGAAAAGAATCACAGAAAGAGGTAAAATAAATATAACTTGATTTTCAATAAAATATAAAAAAAATTGCGCAATACGAAGATTTTATTGACGCGTAAAAAGGATTATTTTTCCTTTTTTCCCTTTTTTTTTTTTTTTTTTTTTTTTTAAGTAGAAGAGGTAAAAGTATTTGTAAATTTTAGACACTCTGAATAAAGATTTTTTTTTTCTTTTCGTTTTTCGAATTTGTAGACTAGTCAGAAGGGATGGCCACAAGATGCTTTTAAAATTGATATAAAATATTAAAAATATCCTATCATTTTAGCAGAGCGAACGAACTACGGATCGGGAAAAAATCACGAATTGAAGCAAGCTTCCAAAAGTTATCGTTTCACATTGAACCCAGGTCTTAGTAATTCGCAGATCAGTCGATATTATATAACTCATTTTTTACTTTATTGCAACTTCTATATTATAGTTATTGACACATACTGCGTGTCAAATTCCAATTGAGTGAAAAAGTTCCCAGGACGGGTGTCGAACACAAGACCTTTGGCTTAAATTACCAACGCTGCATCTATTGATTACTTAAATTGAAAACTGGGACTCAGATAATCTTTTTGGTAATTGCAACTAATCGACCATCTACTAAGGTCAACAGAATATGCCGCAGATGATGTAACTCCATTAAACTATAAATAGGTAAATACACTTTATAAATATAAAAATGTGTAGGTAGTATATTTAAAGTATATGTGAGTATTCATCGCTTAATGCAGTTCCATTACCTGTGTTATATTTTCTGTTTTGCTGTCAACGCCTCAGATCAGATGTTGCTGCCAGTAAGGTTATCTGCGTGAAATGTGTCGGTCGGTTGTCAGTCCAGGTAACTCAATAGGTAGAGCAATGACAATTTAAACCATAGGTCTTGGGTTCGAATACCGGCCTTGATGCTTTTTTCATTCATTTAGGACAATTTGATACCATATGCTATCTTTATCAATCAGTATGATTGAGTTAAACATAATAAAGAACATTTAACGTGTTAAAAGTAATCCCACTATTATTACACTGTTATTAAGAAAATAAACAAAAGTAATCGTGGAACTGCATTACCTCAAAGTGTCAGAATACTGACGCTGTTGCCCAGATTGATCAGTAGTCAACCGGTGTTCAGTATTTATTAAAAAACTTGAAAACTTTATTTATTTTTTTATTTATTTTGTGTAGCCATGTAATTTATCGACCAAATCATTGCACAAATGCACCAGTATTAGTACAGATATGTTACCTGTACCAGTGTAAGTCATCAAATGTTTCTACAGATGAAAGTTTTTGATTTTTTGCTTGAGTATTTTTTAGATAGCCAAAAACCAATTTATTGTTTAATCTGCACGGAAAACAACACTAACTGCCAAATAAATGATACTGGATAAAAATCAGAAAAATTGCTATTTCTGTATTGCCATAGTTGTTTTTATAGACCCTTACTAGCTTACCCGCCCGGTGTTGGCTGTGGCAACAACCTTAAATATACCTGAAATCAGTGTTGAATGATTTTTTTTTTATTTTTAAACAAAACTAATGTTGGGGCCCCTCTGCCTTACACAGCATACACTGGGAATGCCTTGCACACCCCCATATTCTACTATAAGCAAACCTGGAATTTCTCTGAAATTTTTAATGAAAATCCAAATGGCGTTTTTTTTTCCTTCACCCTTTTATCCAGGCTTAGGACTGGATAAAAGAAAGGCAATTGCATTTAGAAGCAAATATTTATTTTCGTTTCAGCCATAAACCAAAAGCCTTTCTTTTAGGTGGGTTAAAACAATTGCCGGCGCTAAGTACAGCCATTGTTCCTTTGGAACTAAATATCTTTATATAAACAAAACATTTCAATAAATACACATTACATACAATTAAATAAAACACAATCTATCTTATCAAACCCGCCCACCGTTGCCCAGGCCAGTTAAAAAGCAAAGAAAATTGTGACCAGTTAAAACTTCTGGCATGTGAGAACGCATTTAGAAAACAAGTCATTTTTTAATTTTCTCGGGAAAAGGGAAATACAGAAAAAAATGAGATGTTATCATTTCCCGTTGCAAAAAGTGAAATTTAAATTTATATTAAGAAAACATGTCCTTTTATAACTTTTTATTGCGCTATCGTACTCTTTTCCGCAAGCGATATCGCAATCTTCAAATGTACAGCCGTCTCGCAGATGTTAAATGCACAGATGTTCACAAAACTGTACATTTAAAATTTCCGTAATGATTATTGATCGTGATTCAAGTTTGCTTCAAACGTTTCGTTCAATAAGCAAAGAGTAAACAATAACAACAATCCTGACATATTACCTGAACGCAACCAGGTATACAACAAATTATTTCACTGTGTTATGAAAATTATATTCCTAAATATTGAACTGATGCAACTCTATTCAAGCAAATGAAATATAAAATCTTATTATATGTTGGCAAATCCTGTTTCACAACTTCTTCATCATTTGCATGGCACCATCTGTCTTCCAATCGATGATAACTGAAATAATTTCCTCTATGCGTTGAATCGCTGTAATGAAATCTACCAGACATAACTTCATACATACCATCGTGAATACTGAGACATGCTGTCGGAACACCTAATAATTCGTACTCTGTAATTTTAACCTGTGTGATAAATAAATAATTGGATGGCGATATTAGTTTATATTCTTTTCTCGTTTTAGAGAGCTACCAAAAATCCCATCCACGTTTAGTATATTCAACCGATGATACACTTCCCGTATCTTACACTTTACTGACAGGAATGAATTGAATGGAAATTCAATTCTACAATTTCTCACATGTTACATATCATGATTTTGATAAGAAATTAAAACATTCAGTAAAGTGAAAAATTGGGATTTCATTGGGATTTCTTATGAAACTCATAATATATGGGGAAGTGGCGATAAAAGATAAACTAACGAAAAAACCAAATAAATCATTCATTTCAAAAAATAAATAAAAAAATAAATAATCACCGTTTTCTCACATATTATGAGTTTTAGAAGAAAGAAAAACATTATGTAAATATTAATTATTTGCGGAGCTCTTTCTATCTATGAAGTCAATAACATCGCCCACGTCCCCCCCCCCCAAAAAAAAAATAAATAAATAAAATAAATAATAATAATAATAATAATTAAAAAAATAAGTAATTGTTTTTAAAAATACAAAAACCAATGTGATTTCTGGCCAGTTTTTTTTTATATATCATGTGTTTGATATATCAATTAAGAAAATGTTTAATCTCCCAAGAATGGAAATAAAGACTTTAATTATTATTTACTGAATGTTTTCATTTCATATGAAACTCTCCATTCTAGGGCGAATAAAAATTTTCTGAAATGATATAAACTGAGTTCAATAACAAATCTGAATGAAAACATACATCTTACACTTTACACATAGGATTTTCCATTCAGTTCTACAATTTCTCGCATGTTACATATCATGACTTTAATAAGAAATGAAAACATTTAGTAAAGTGTAAAATTCATGTTTTCATAGGGATTTCTTGTGAAACTCATACTATATGGGGAAGTGGCGAAAATGATTAGCAAAAGAAAACCCAAATAACCTCATTAATTTCCCCTGAAGTCAAAAATAGTTTTATTCTTATTATTGTACGAAGGCAACATACATCTTATACAAGACTTCACGTGCTTTCTTGGGCAAAGATGTATATTGTCATGAAACCATTTTAATTTGTAAGCATGAAGTCAATAAAATCATCATTTTGTGACAAATTATGGGTTTCATAAGAATCGCCCAAGAACGGACATGCAGTCTGGTATAAAATGCATGTTCATGTTGTCATAGCCCAATAATGGATACAATGATAATAAATCGAAACATTGAAGATTTGTATATGAAGCAAACTGAGTTCAATAACAAATCTTATTGAAAATATACATCTTAGACTTTACTATAACTTTAAACTAATATGCTTCATCAACTGTTAATTTAAATATTAGATTTATTATAAAACTCATAATATATGTGGATTTGCTGAAAAAGTGTAATAAAACAAAAACCCAAATAACCTCATTTATTTCCCCTGAAGTCAAAAATATTTCTTTTTTCATTCTTGGGTGATGACAACATACATTTTATACCAGACTGCACGTCAAATTCTTGGGCAAAGATGTGTATTGTCATGAAACCATTTTAATTTGTAAGCATGAAATCAATAAAATCACTATTCTGTGATAAATTTTGAGTTTTATAACAATCACCCAAGAACGGACATGCAATCTAGTATAAAAGTGTATGTTCACATCTCCCAATAATGGAGATAGATAATGATAATAAATCAAAACATCGAAGATTTGTATATGGAGCAAACTGACTTCAATAACAAATCTTAATGAAAACATACATCTTACACTTTATTTAAACTTTAAACTGATATGCCTGATCAACTGTTGTCGAAAACAATATAATGTAAATATTTCTTAAATGTTATGAGTTTGCTAAAAAATGAAAACTTTCTGTGAAGTGTAAGATGTATGTTTTCATCAAAACAATTTAATTTGTAAGTATGAGGTTAAAAAAATCACCGTCTTCTCACATTAAACGTTAATGATTTGCGGAGCTGTTTATATCTATGAAATGAATAACCTCGCCCAAAAACCCCCAACAAAAAATTATTACAAAGAATAAGTAATCTTCTTTAAAAATACAAAAACAATGTGATTTCTGGCCAGGTATTTTTTTATATATAATGTGTTTGATAATTCAATTAAGAAATGAAAGCATTCAGAAAAGTGTAAAATATAGGTTTTCATAGTGATTTCTTATGAAACCCATAATTTATGAGAAAGTGGTGAAAAATATTAACCCATTAAGCGCCAAGTCTCCCATTTTGGGAACCTTTGTTAAGATTTTTTTTCTCCACAAGTAATTAAGACACATACATTTTATATTACTTTTATTGAATATTGAAGTACTTAGCATGGTTGGAATTTTTTTCAAAAAGTTTGTAATTTAAATTCTATTTTTTAAAATTTTTCAAATTTAAGGAAAATTGACTATATTTACTTCATAAGAAAAAAAAATCACTAAAAATAATTAATTCGACGGCGAAAGTTTCGAAACATTGAATATAAAAAAAAAATAGTTATTTTTTTAAATCATAACAAACATAGATCAAGAAAAATAATTTAAAAGGGTTTTACAGTTGTTTATTTAGAAAGGTCCCAAAATGGGAGACTTGGCCCTTTCTGACTAGCAAAATAAAGTCCTCACCCCTTTTCCATGAATACATCTGTTGACCTCTCTGCTGTTTATTCTTTACTGTTGAAGGTCAGGCTCTTTTGTTATTGAACATAGTAACCCCTCTTTTGTTGCTGAAGTCCAGGTGTTTTTATCAAAACAGTTGATTCTATTCATAACGTTCTGGAGAATGTTCTAGATAAACGTGTGATAAATTCTTGGTCAGCAATCTAAGCTAGGCGCTCAGTAAGCAAGGTTCATTTTCAATAGAGAAATTTCTGTACTTTTATTTAAAGTGTAAAAATGGCGTCTAAGTTTTTAACTGTGCAGGAAGCCTTAGACTATATGGAAACATTAGATTCGGACGAATTCTCAGCAGATGAGTGTACAATCACTTGTTTGCCACCAAATCCTGATCAGATAACTGATGAGGAAAATTTTAATGAAAATTATTTAGATGAAGTAGAACCAGTGGATGTATGCGGAGAAGTCGAACTTAATTTAAAACGTCGTGAAACACTAGATATTTCAAAGAAGAAAGTAACATATAAAAAGAGGAAGAGGTGTCCAGAAGAAAATTATTTTTCAAGTGATGAAGATGACTGCAACAAAAGTCAAAACCAACAAACAGAGTCTAAAAAATTGACAAAACGGAAAAAAAGGTTAAAATAAATAAAGCTATTAGGACAAAGAAGGAGAAAGAGCCAAAAACGAAACCATATGTTTGGAAAAAAGTCGATAAATTAGATCCAATTAAGTCTGAAAAAACACCAATTTTAGAAGAGATCCATCCTGAGTTAGCAAGTAAAACTCCTTATGAATTATTCAAAATGTATTTTGATTCTGATATCATGAATCTTATTTTAGAAGAAACTTTAAGGTATGCTACGCAAAACAATAATTATACCTTTTCATTATCTGAAAAGTTATTGGAAGTATTTCTCGGAATTCTGTTGTTTAGCGGATATCATTCCTTGCCTCAAGAAGATTTATATTGGAGCAATTCAGAAGATTGTAATCTGCCTTTCATACAAAATGCCATGAGTAGACAGAGATTTAGAGATATAAAGAAGTATCTCCATTTATGTGATAATAATTCTATTGATGGCTCTGACAAGTTGGCCAAAGTTAGATGTTTTATAGAGTTGTTTGGAAAAAAACTGCAGCAATTCGGAACATTTTCTGAATCTTTAAGTATTGATGAGGAAATGATCCCTTATACAGGCAGACATTCTACCAAAATGTATATGCGTGGAAAACCAATAAAATTTGGTTACAAATTATGGATTCTTGCTTCTTCTCAAGGTTATCCATTCAATTTACAAGTTTATGTGGGAAAAGAAACAGCAGCCGAAGACAAAACTCCCCTTGGAACAAGAGTTGTCTTGGATCTAATAGAATGTGTAGAAAACTGTAGAAGACACAAAGTGTATGTTTACAATTTTTTCAACTCTCTGCCATTGCTGGAAGAAATGCGAAGAAGGGAATTCCGTCTAACTGGAACGGTGAGAGAGAACCAACTGCAGAACTGTCCTTTACAAGATAGTAAAGTTTTGGTAAAAAAAGAAAGAGGGACATTTGACTACATTATAACAAAGGATTTAAGTGTAGTAAAATGGAAAGACAATAAAGTTGTATGCTTAGCATCGAATTTTGAATGTATGGAGTCTATGGGGCAAGCAAAGCGTTGGTGCCGAAAATCTAAAAAGAAGACTGATTTGCCTCAACCAGGAATAGTTGGATCTTACAATAAAAATATGGGCGGCGTAGATCTTCTTGATCGATTTTTGAGTAGTTACCGACCCAGAATAAAGGGTAAGAAATGGTGGTGGCCATTTTTCACCAACACACTGAACATGGCTGTGGTAGCGGCTTGGAGAATCCATCGTGAGATGAATGGACAAATGTCTCAGTTAACATTTTTACGAGACATTGTTATGGGTTTGATGAAATCAGACAGACTGCAATCGTTGCCAATACCTCAACTTGGACCACACACACCAGTGAACTGTAATATACGCTTTGATGGTGTAAATCATTTTATCACACAGGCAGGAAAGCAATCAAAATGTAAACTTTGTAAAAAGAATACTCGTCTGTGGTGCGAGAAATGTAAGGTAATGCTCCACAAAAATTGCCTAATACCGTTTCATACAAAAATGTAAAAGAAAAAAGATATTAAAAAGGTAAGAACATTTACGAGTTCTTCATTTTATGGCTTGAATATATTTAATATGCAATTAAGGTATTGATAATTAACTTTATTTACCATATACAAATAAATTTGGGGATTTATAACTCGATTTCGAAATATTTTAAAACTAAACATTCAACTCTAAACATTGTGGTGGAGGTTTCTATTTTATCCCCATTAGGCGCCAAGTCTCCCATTTTGGGACTATATCATATCTTCTAACCAAATAAAGATTTCTTAAAAATTTAAACTGCATATGATTAGATACGTATATTAAACCTAAAAAAATATAAAAATTATAATTTTTGGGATGCGGTTCATATAGCGGCGTTTAATGGGTTAACAAAAGAGAAACCTCATTCATTTCCCCTGAAGTCAAAAATACTTTTTTCGCATTCTTAGGCGACGGCAGCATACATCTTATGCCAGACTGCACGTCGTTCTTGGGCAAAAATGTATATTGTCAAAAAAACTGTTTTAATTGTAAGCGTGAAGTAAAGAAAAAAAACCACCATTATGTGACACATTATGAGATTAATAAGAATCGCCCAAGAACAGACATGCAATCTAAAATAAAAGGTATGTTGTCATCGCCCAATAATGGAGACGATGATAAATCAAAACATTGAAGATTTGATTTTGAAGCAAACTGAGTTCAATAACATATCTTAATAAAAACATACATCTTATAATTTAATATAACTTTAAACTGATATGTCTGATCAACAGTTGTCGAAAACAATGTAATGTAAATATTTCTGAAATATTAAGTGTTTTCTAAGAAATGAAAACATTCAGTGAAGTGTAAGACGTATGTTTTCATCAAAACAATTTAATTTTAAGTATGAGGTAAAAAAAAATTACCGCTTTCTCACATGTCATGAGTTTTATAAGAAAGTAAAAAAATAAGTAAATAATAACTATTTTCGGAGCTGTTTCTATCTATGAAGTCAATAACATCGTCCAACAACCCCCCCCCCCAAAAAAAAAAAAATTACAAAGAATAAGTAATCATCTTAAGAATACAAAAAACAATGTGATTTCTGGTCATTTTTTGTTACACACACACACACACACACACTTATATATATAAATATACAGGGTGTAACTGAAATGCTTCAACAAACTTTGAGGGATGATAGTACTCATGAAGATGAACAAAAAATGCAATAGAACACGGGGTCGCAAATGACATTTAACCTTTTCAGGGACAGTGGTATGTCTAAAAAAACACTTAATTTTAATTCCAAAACGCCACAACGGCACCAGAATTTTGCTAAAATCTTTTCCATTTAATATTTATGTGAAATATAGCCTTTTTCTTATTTACAAACAATTTTTTTTGTAAATTCCGGTGCCAGTCCATTTTCAGACGCATTTTCTCTATTTGTATCCTTTAAGCCTTTTAGGGGCAAACTACTTTTAGTACTAAAATGTTGAAATAAATGACTGGCACCGGAATTTATAAAAAAATTTGTTTGTAAATAAGAAAAAGGCTATATTTCACATACATATTAAATGGAAAAGATTTTAGCAAAATTCTGGTGCCATTATGGCGTTTTGGAATTAAAATTAAGCGCTTTCATAAACATACCACTTCCCCTGAAGGGGTTAAACGTCATTTGCGACCCCATGTTCCATTGCATTTTTTGTTCGTCTTCATGAGTACTATCATCCCTCAAAGTTTGTTGAAGCATTTCAGTTACACCCTGTATATATATATATATATATATATATATATATATATTTAATGAGTTTGATATTTCAATTAAGAAATGAAAGCAATCTGTAAAGTGTAAAATATATGTTTTCATTGGGATTTCTTATGGAAACTCATAATAGATGGGGAAGTGGCAAAAAAGATTTAACAAAAGAAAAACCCAAATAACCTCATTTATTTAACCAGAAGTAAAAAATATTTTTATCGCATTCTTGGGCGATGACAACATACATCTTATAACAGACTGCACGTCCGTTCTTGGGCAAACATGTATATTGTCATGAAACCATTTTAATTTGTAAGCATGAAGTAAATAAATCACCATTTTGTGACAAATTATGAGTTTTATTAGAATCGTCCAAGAACGGCCATGCAATCTGATAAAATTTATGTTGTCATTTCCCAATAATGGAGACAATAATATTAAATCAAAACATTCAAGATTTGTATTGAGGCAAACTGAGTTCAATAGCAAATCTTAATGAAAGCATACATCTTACACTTTACTATAAATTTAGACTGATATGCCTGAACAACTGTGGTCGAAAACAATAAAAAAATCACCGTTTTCTCACAGTAAATAATAAGTATTTGTTGATCTGTTTATATCTGTGAAGTCAATAACATTGCCCAAAGACCACTAACAAAAAATATTACAAATAAGAAGTAATCGTCTTTAAAATACAAAAAACAACGTGAATCACGGCACTATCAAAACATCAAGTAATGTGCAAAGCAAAATAACTGCGGTTGCAAAATCCCATATTTAGCGCCTGCTCTTATTGGCTGGCTGCTTCATTGCCGCGGATTGGTGGAGAGCTGTAAATAGCCTCTAACCCACAGTGCCACTTGCACGTTTTAATTAAAAAAAATATCTATATTGAAATTCAAAAATCCGGCTGCGAAGTGCATTTTCTGGTGACAGTATCTACACATGATAAAAATTTCAGAGGTCTAGGTGCTATAATTTCGGCGCTTTCCTCGGTCAGGCAGGCAGACGGACACCTCTTATTTTATATATAGAGAGATAATACTAGGTACGTTAGTCTGGGGTAGGTCTTGATGCTAGAAGTGAGATTATATATTCCTTCACTAGGTTAGAGAAGTCCTTTATACAGTATTTCAAACAGGAATTTTAGTTTAAAACAGTTCCTTTCTCGATTGAGCACCAACAAATCGCAAAAAAATATTATTAACCCTCCCCCTAACAGACGGGTCCAGAGGATCCGTCAGGTACATTCAAAATGACTGTTCGAACAAGAATTTGTTGCATAAAATAAGTTAAATATAAACCACAGGCATCTAAAGCATATGAATAAGTTAAAAATTTTTGAATAAACTTTCTGGTGTAATATATTTTTATGAAAGTTGAGTAAAATTTCCGTACGTTCTAGGGTTAATCGGGAAGCTAAAATCATCGATGGCATTTAGTTGGTACAAATGATTAGACTTATGGATTATTCTTTGAAATACGAACAGCTTAAGAAGCCAGCTCATTTACTTGAACTAAAATCGATTCGAGAACCAACTAACAATGTAACAATAAGCACTTTTATGGATCTTGTAAGACTTTTTAAACTTTTACCGGTAACAGTTAATTTTCATAAAACGCTCATAAACGGATTTTAAATGTTAATTAGATTTTACTGTAGAAAAAAAAATGATTTAAAGCTAAACATTTCTTAAATATATGCTGAAAATTTGTAATTACAACTTTAAGAAATATGCATATGTCAAATGAATCTAAGAAAAGCAAGTACGCCTGTTTGCAAATGTTCATGCGACTGAAGGCAGCGTAAGTGCAATCAACAAGTGGATTCACATAGTAGCAAAAAATACATGACACCACTGAATGTTTTTATTTATTCGATTAGGAAATCATTTATTTTGTGCTTTGTGCTATTCTCACCTAACATTTATCCAGCCATTAAAAAAATTAGTACAGTTGGATATACAATAATATATTATATATATTATTATTATATATAAACAATATACAAACAATTAATATAAACAATTTAAAAAAAATTTCATGCTTTATACTTGGTGAAAAACTATAAATAAATCAGAGTTCGTTTGCTTGTACCCCAAATGTTTAATAGAATTTTTAGCCTTATTTTTAAAAAAAGTATTTGCCGAAAAGTTTTACAAATCCTGCAAATAAACGAGGCGTCTGAAATTTCTGCTATTTAAATATTAAATAGTAAAATTCTATTTAAAAAATATGGTAAATTCCTACGAACCCTGTAAAGGTAGTCTCACTCATAATGCAATTTAAAATCACGGATTCCAGCATTTATTTTCTATTAGCAAAACGAGCTTCTGGGAAATTTAAAGCTATCAGGAACAGCAAACATTGTTATTTTGAATAATATGAATAATATTGAATAATAATTTTATACAAGATTATATATATATATATGTGTGTGTAATACATAATTTCATTTACTTATCTAATTTCGTAAATTTGTATAAAATTAGCACTAAAACTTATTAAATGAAGCCCAAATAAAATACATTATAACTATTTGGTCCATTACAAGCATGCATAATTATCCATAAATCAAAGACAAAATACAGATAAAAAAGAATTTCATCCTGTTTAAAATAAAAGTTGCCCGTGTATAAATTTTGATTATTTAATTCAAGAAAAAATACGGTATTTAAAAAGCCTTATGATTTGTTTCTAAATATCATAGGCTATATAGTTTGAAGATAATGACGCAGATAAATTAATCTAATCATTAATAACTGCTTCATTAACTCCTGATTTTACAACTCAAAGGAAATGTATCACACTAGGCGTTTATGATTAATTTAAAATGCTTTCATTATCCATTAAGCAAACTCTTAATGAAGAAATTTAATGGATAATCAAATATATTAATGGGGAAGTCTAGTCTAAGTAGTGTCTTATGGGAAATATTTAATGTTGCCTGTAATGTTAGACGGGTTTGGTGTCTTCTTAATTACACTAACTCTATGGCATAGGTGCCAAGCTCTCATTAATATTCCGTAATAGGTGGGTTAATTTGACCCAGGTTTAACACGTTTCCCACCAGAAATTTTTTTAAGAAATGAAATTAAATAAATTCCTCGTAGAAACCTGAAATTAAATAAATAAAGATTCATCCAATATTTTTTCTGGTTTGAAGCGTTGTTAAACTGGGTCAGATTAAACCACATATTACGGAAGATCAGTGGGAACTTGGCACCTCTGCGTATG
Source organism: Maratus michaelseni (assembly GCA_963931845.1). NCBI lineage: Eukaryota > Metazoa > Arthropoda > Arachnida > Araneae > Salticidae > Maratus > Maratus michaelseni. Next base: position 25,767,721 of record OZ007589.1, on the reverse strand, counting down.
GGCGATAACTTTGGAATCAAATTTTATATTTTAAATAACTTAATGCTAATAATCGAGATTACTAAGAATACAAATGACCACTATTTGAAAGATGTTAAAAAATGTTTGGATGTTTTCGTGTATATTTTACAAAATTAAAAAAAAGGCATTAAAATTCGCCTTATTAATAGTAGCAGGTCTCCCAAATGGTCCACCAACTGAATACGAATATTTTTTGACAGGCAATTTCATGGTAGGTTTCTCCAACATTTCCGCAAAAATTTACCACCGAAGATGGTTTTTGCAAAATTTGCAAGAAAAATCTAAAAATAAAATTTTTTAAAGAAAATACCTATATTTAAAAAGCGGACCATTTGGGATCCATGAGTAAAGAAATGATTTCAACGTCTAATTTCATCGCTTTAGATATCTCATGAATTCTGTTAATTATGTTCGTCCGTTAAATTTTTATAAATTAATGGATTTATTTCTTTTTAGCAAATTAGGGATAAGGGGCTCACCCCTCTCCAATAATACCTAAGAACGCCAATACCTTAATGCCAATCTCTAACGCCAATTCCTAATGATGAAATGGTGTTATCACGACCAGTGTCGATCTTCTGTAGTCAGGTTACCACTCATTTCCTTCTCACATGACGGGGGTTTTGTCCGTGTCCAAGGCCGACTCCACTGACAGCTGATACATGTTTTGGTTGTTGATTAAGAAAGATCAATTACACATTTGAAAACAGCTTGTATATAATGGTTCAATGAAAAGGGTTGCTGCCTCCCGGACTTTTATAAAGACGTTATGGACAATATTTATTTGGGTATTTGGGTATTATTGTTTGGGTTCGAGGTTGTCAAAATTCGTCGACTATGGGATAACATTCAGAACCACGCCATTGAAAAGTGCTGTGTTTAGAAAATCTATGCTTTTATTTTATCTCATAGCTGCCAGCTTTTACGCTTTTTTGCTATCATTAAAAATTAATACAAAACTTTTGCCTTATTGAATCACATGATTTCGGCGGTTTAGTAAGTCAAAATTTACTATAAAATTTTAGTGGTAGGAAAAAAGCGTAAAAGTTGGCAGCTATGTTATCTTTATATCGAATTTTATGTAATTTCAAGAGAAGTATAGGTTATATATGAAATATTTTCTCGATGTTAATGTAGCTTCATGCCTAGTATTTTTAATATTTATTAAATTAAAATTGTTTATTTTCATTCATAGGTATATATGAATTTTCTTCATTATTATTCAGGAAAATTTTCCACACCAGTATTTTTTTTTAAATTAATGATTTTTTATTTATAATTTGTCATTAAAACTTTGGCATGTAATTATCGATTAAATAAATTGAAATGATTTACAATTGTCGGTATATTTGTATTATATTTGATTGATATTAAGAAAATTAGGTGATAATTTACCGTACGAAAAAGAAAATAAAATGAAAGAAGAACCAGACAGATGGAAAAATATTGATTTAAAAAACTTTGTTGACATCTATGCATCGTTGCCAACCTCCCGATTTTTTTCATACCAGTATTTTTATGAAAAAATATTTGTTTTATGTAATCGTGCAATTTCTGCTATTTAATAAAGCGAAAATTTTTGTATGATTTTAGTGGTATTCAAAAAATCGGGAGGTTGGCAACTATGCTGGTATTGTAATGTTAATTGTATTTAAATGTTTATATTTGAGAAAACTAACTAATATTAACTACAAAAAATTCTCATTTTGAACATTTTTTAAGAAAAATAAAACTTGGATTTTTTTTAAATTTAAAAACGGAGTTTTCTGGGAAATATTCTTTTTTCTGTGTCCCTGTAAAGAGATGTAATATACTTGTCAGTCCTGAGCCAGGTTACAAATGAAGAGGGTTTTTTCTCTTACCACTATTCAGAGACGGATCTAGACTAAATATTAGCCGGGGCAAGCTTGTAGAATTGCGACCCCCCCCCCCCCCACCTTGCACCCAAGAATATTAGAATAAAATCTGCGCAAACAATTGATTAAGGAAGTAATATTAATACTCAATATTCAAAATCTGTATTTTTACTATGCATTTTTCTCTTGCAAAAAGTGTTTGTAAGTATGTAACAAAAATATATTCATTTATGTCGTATATGTTTTTATAAGATTTTTAGTAAATTGTACATTGAATCTTTATATCGGAACATATTTATTAGTGAGTGAACCTAGGAAACATATCTACGCTTATAATGCTACACGAAAAAGCCGAGGCTTCTATTTTTTTCATAGAAAATCGCCGGTCAACTCAATATTTTTATTGTGGAATTTCTTAATATTTAAAAAAAACATATTTATAAAATAAATATCTCTTTTTGACTCAAAAATAATCTCATAAAATCATATTAGAACAATGGATATTTCAACTTTTAATAAAGCTTACTTTAAAATGATTTATCTCAAAATACAGTTTTTCAGAATTGTGCGGAAGATATCTTAAGAACTTATCGATATTTTTGCATGATATTTTAAAGCATTATTATATTCATATAGACTATATTTAAATATGCTTAGTGTTTAACCTATAAAAAAATATTGCATTGCTTTGCATTTACTTTTGCATTGATAATGAATCCTGCATTACTTTCAACTTTATTTTTTTAAGTATAAATTTTGCTAAAATAAACACATATATAGGTTCGGTGTTACAATAAAAATAACATCTATAAATTGGTGAAGATTGCATGTAAAAATACATTTTGCGTGCAATAAAAAAAAACACACATTTTTATCATTTTCAAGCATACAATTTTAAAATATTCTTTTATACATTGCTTACAAAAGAATTATTATAAGATTTTTTTCATGCAAATCATTTCAAACTAAGCAGAAAATGCTGTTGCTTTATTCGCATGTTCTTAGAAAAATTGAATTTTTTGAACATTGAAGAGAAATTTGCCTCTTTAAGAAAAGGATTGGAAATTAATTTAATATTTTAATATTATTATAATATGATATTAATCATGATTATTCTTTTTTCTTTTTCTTTTCTTTTTTTCTGTTACAATTTTTTTTTTCCAAAAACTATATCCATTTATTAAAAGCTGGTTTTAAAATTTGTTGACTATATTATTTACAAACATGTAAAAAAATGACAAAAAATAAAATAAAAGAGGAGTAGCGTTTTAAAATATGTATTTAAACTTGACACTTTATAGAAATTTATTCTTCTTACATTAATGTTTTTTTTTAACATTTCAACTCATTCGTCGCTTTTAATTAAAAATACTTTTTTTTAAATTTTTATTTTGTATTTTCTTTTAATTCCTTTAATTAACGAGGACTATGTAAAGTGAGCCTTTCGAATTCAAATCACTTGGATTTGTTTAACTCTGTATACGGGTGTTTCTTTTTTCATTTTATATGTTACAAAATTTCTCAAAAGTTTACACAATATTCTTATTTATACAATGTACAATAAATATAAATACATCAATTAGAAACAGTAACTTTATCTATGTATAACAATGGAGGATTCAAAGGAGCGGCGACGTGGCGATCCCCGCCCTTGGGCGCTGATGAAAGGTCTCCAAGCCAACATGTGCAGGCTTGTTTTAAAGTCGTAAAATAGAAATGCGGTAATGGGTCATTGATGAGAATCATTACCAAATAAATACACATCGATTCGTATAAAGAAACTCTTTATAAAATAAGTATTTGGGAACAAATTATGGTATAGACTCTTAGGAATTGTTCAAGACGAAATATGATTATCACAACCCTCCCAGTACCTCCCACCCCTGTTGGTTTGTTCCATTCTCCAGCAGTGAACGATGTTCTTACTTGTTTATCGCCATTTGTCATTTGTTCTACTTTCGTTTCGATTTGTAACCCTGAAGATGAGCAAAAGGTTGATCGAAAGCGCTCGGTTATCTATGTAGAAATACAGTTTTGTACATGAAAGCACCTTCAGTGAAGTATTTTATAAAATGGTACGCATATGTTTTTGGACATATATGTTGTTTTTAATTAGTAGCATAAAACGCTTTCGGAAAAGAGATAACGCAAAATCTTTATATAATAAATAAATAAAAATTTCTTAAAAATACTGGTGGCAATGTGACATTTTATATAATGTAATACAAATTAATTTATTTTTCATTTCTGATCCTTATGCAATGAAAGCCAACCGCCGTTGAACAAAATAAAATTGAATATCTTTTCATGTGAATTTTTATTTTTCTTTATTCTTAATCTATTATGATTCCTCATTTTTGCGCCCTTCCAAGTCTGGCACCCGGGACAATTGCCCCGGCTAACCCCCCCCCCCCCTTACATCCGCCACTGTCACTATTTCTAGTGAATATTCTGTAAAAATTTCTGATACCTTAATAATGTTAAGAACATTTTTTTTTAGGTGGGACCATTTATTTTCCAGTATGATTTGACGGGTACTATCAAGTCAGTTTTTAATTGTAAAATATTTTCCTTTTTAATGGTATAATCTCACATCGGTATAAAAGGAAAAGAAATGTTATTTTCCACGAATTTTTTGCATGTGTTATCCACTATTAATACAGTTTTTGATAATACATTTGGATAGCTTATTTTCTATATTAAAATTTAAAAATAAGTTTTGTAAGAGTTTTGATAGTTTAAATAACAGACAAATTCAAATCAATCCTTTTCGATTGGAAAAATTAAATTTATAGTTAATCTTGTTTTCTCATAAATAGAATGAAGAATAATTCGTCAAAAGATAAATTATTGTATAAGAATGTTCTCAGAAACATTTTAACATGTAGTTTTGCTCATAACAATTATATGTTAAACATAATTATCAGTATCCCAAGTTGGAAATAAATGGAAATATTTATAAAGCACAATGTAAACACATTGATAAATTACGTTACTATCGAGGTGCAATAAATCAAAATACAGCTTCAAAACATTAAAACTGTAAGATGTTAAAATTTCATGAGCTTTCGGCCAAACATTATCCTTCCTCAGATGAACAACAAGCAGTCGAGGAGACGCCGCTCCGAAATGGCGCGTTTTGGAGAGGCTGGGAATGGGCGAAACCAAACAGACATGAAATGAAGGGGGTGACTGAAGTCCGGATGATACCATTACCAGCTGGGGTGGGTCAGGAGAAACCGAAAACCCCAGTTATACCTAGTATATTGTACCATAAACGAGGGATCTGATAAGATAATACATCATTACATGCATTATCACCTCTTTTCAAAATCTCTAGGGACTCTCTGATTATGCAACTATTATACTGTGAACCTCGTGAAATTATTTTAGCTTTACTGAAAAATACATCAATATCTTTGGCCTGATTTAATCTGGATAAAGCAGTGGATAATTTACCTTTTTTCATATCAGCTGTATGCTCTTTAATCCTTTCTTTTAATTTGCGAGTTGTCATGCCTATATATGAATATATTTTAGAACTGTCATTAACTTTAAAAGGAATAATATAAATGCCAGATTTATCTCGGTTATCAATAGGGTCGATCATTCTATGTACCAAATATTTAAGCTTGGTTGGGGGTTTAGCGATAAGAGTTAAATTATATTTCTTTAATGCGTATTTAATCCGCTCAAACAGATGCGGGATATAATCTATACTGTAGAATTTTGAAGATTGCATATCTTCAAAATATATTGTTTGCATATTTTCATATATAGGCATGACAACTCGCAAATTAAAAGAAAGGATTAAAGAGTATACAGCTGATATGAAAAAAGGTAAATTAGCCACTGCTTTATCCAGATTAAATCAGGCCAAAGATATTGATGTATTTTTCAGTAAAGCTAAAATAATTTCACGAGGTTCACAGTATAATAGTTGCATAATCAGAGAGTCCCTAGAGATTTTGAAAAGAGGTGATAATGTATGTAATGATGTATTATCTTATCAGATCCCTCGTTTATGGTACAATATACTAGGTATCACTGGAGTTTTCGGTTTCTCCTGACCCATCCCAGCTGGTAATGGTATCATCCGGACTTCAGTCACCCCCTTCATTTCATGTCTGTTTGGTTTCGCCCATTCCCAGCCTCTCCAAAACGCGCCATTTCGGAGCGGCGTCTCCTCGACTGCTTGTTGTTCATCTGAGGAAGGCTAATGTTTAGCCGAAAGCTCATGAAATTTTAACATCTTACAGTTTTAATGTTTTGAAGCTGTATTTTGATTTATTGCACCTCGATAGTAACGTAACTTATCAATGTGTTTACATTGTGCTTTATAAATATTTTATTGGGTGAATTTGACGTTCGTATTATATAGATTTTTCTATATATTTTTAAATGGAAATATATTAAAAACTTTGACCATGTACTTTGTATTTGTACATAAATAAATACCTTCTGAAATGTATTATGCATTTTAAAGAACAAAACATATCTCGCACATATTTTACAAAAGAAGTTTTAGAAAGTCGCGTTATTGAATATTTAACGTGATTTGCTTTCCTAAATATGTTAAAATCCTGTGTGAAATTTAGATGTGTTGAGGAAAAAAAATCTTTCATATTAACCCTTCTTTGCATAAGTTTTTCTTTTACAATTGTGTTTTTTTTTATACATATATTACATATTAGACACCAGAAATTTTAAGATAGATTTTTAACTTTGTTCAGCAACATAGTTCATGGCAAATTTACTGCATTAATATTTCTATATAAATATAGTGGTACCGAAGAGGTTGATTTATTTATTAAAAGTTAAGTAAAAAGTGATAGAAATTTACATCACTATGCAATTAAGGGTTAATCTCCAATAAATTTTTCGAATATTATTTGGAAATTATTATGAGAAAATATATGCTCAATATCAAATAAAGCAGTAATTGTTATTCCGTTATTCTATTGTTATTTGAGAAATATTTGCTTTCCATTCTCGCTGGAAATAAATATTAAATTATGTACAAAGAATTGAACAGAAATTTTAGTTTACTTGTTGAAAAGAAAAGGTAAGAGATTAATGTTTGTGTTTCTCACAAAAGGCGCAACCATAAATAATATAATAATTAACAAAACGACGAAGATTAAACAAATGGCGAATAATTTGCATTTGTTGAAATCAGATTTTTGTTATTGAAAAGAATCTTTTGTTGTGAAAAGTAACCTCTTCAGAAAATGCAAAATGGATTTAAGAAATTTGAAATATACATTTTAAATATTTTTAAATGAAACTTTTGCATTTTTTATAAGCATTACTGAAAATTCATTGTTCATTACTGGAAATTTAACTTTCATACAATTCATATTTTCTAAATATTTACGTTTCTTTCCTATGACATCGAACAATACATTGAAAAGCTTTACCATAACCATATAATTTGTACTAAATTTCTTGAAAATTTGCATTATACTTCACAGTACGATATTCTACATGAATGAAAATAAAATATTTTTTTATGATAATGTGATCTCTGCTACCTTTACATTCTCCCCTAAGTTGGAATTTTTGAAAAATTTTTGCAGATCTACGCCGATCATGACTCCCAGAACCCAAAACCACCCGCCAGTTCAAAATTTTATATATATACATATCTATCTATCTATGTCACTTTTTTATGGACACGATAACTCCCATAATTCTGCACAAATCTGTTCCAAACTCATACATAAAATCAAGGGGCATAAAATCTCGGTCAAGTTCGTTAACGGACAAAATCGAACCAAGGGGGCGGACATGGGTGGTGGAGCTTTTTGTGAAAACAGAAAAAAAAACCCGTAATTTCTTAATTATGATACGTATCGAATCCGTTTAAAGTTATTATTACTTCTAGGAAAAGAGCCGAAAATTTATGTATGAGAGATTTTTGATATTATTAACACGTTCGCTGCAAACTACGAGTATACTCGTAGTGTTATCTACGTTTCTTCAATCTAAAATTAGTTATTCGCACCGGAAATTTCAGACGAAGAATTTTTATTTTATGTAATCACGAAATGTCTGTAATAAAGCAAAGTAAATATTGCTATTATTATTTTCTGGTGTGAATTTGAACTTTCTAATTAAAATGAAAATTCTGGCATTTTTAGCTTGGCAGCGAACGTGTTAAAAATGGACGCAAGGGGGGGGGAAGAGGGTTTTAGAAGAAAAAATTCATCACTTCGTCAATTCAGAAGATATCAAATCCGCTTAGATTTATTATAAATCTTTGTAATATTATCTAAACATTTATATTGACAAGTTTTTTATACGACCAACCCTTATAGCAAAAAAAAAAAAAAAAAAAAAAAAAAAAAAAAATTAAAATTAAAAACAAAAACGGTCCCTGCCGGCTCCGCCCGGAAACAAGTTAGGTTTCGAAGTGGGCGTTTCAAAAATGCCGCATCATGGCAAAAAGGTCTTTTCTTCCGCAATTCCCAACAAACAGGCGCCCCACGGTCTGCGTCTTCGAAATCTACCTGTGCCTGTAGGCCGAGCCGTCAGGGATTTTATTTAATATAGCAATGTTTATTAGATAAGTTCTGTTTGCATATAAAGTAGTAATATAATTAACAAAATATGTTCAAAAGTAAAATTAACTAATTGAAAATAAATGTTATTTTAGATACATACATATCATCTACATAGAGAAATTCCAATGTCTTAAATATTTCTACGTAAGCAGAAGATATCTCTAAAAATATATTTATAAGATAAACAGCAATATACTATTCAAGTTCAAAATGTCAAAGCTTTTAAATTCTTTCAGTTAAAAAAATATTTTTTAATCTATAGCATGATGGAGTTTTCTTTTCTTAAGTAACTAATATTATTTTTTAAAGCGAAAACAATAAAACACATCTATTTTTAGAACATTAACGTAGCTGAGTAAAGGGCAAAGTAATAAAAATTTCTATGTACAATCATTTATGAGAGCATCGTAATATATGTAGGTCTTTATCTGTGACCATTTTTTCAGGATGTAAGCAGTTTGAGTACATAAAATGCAGCTGCCAAAACATGGTTTTACTTAGAATGAGGATGTTTATTATGTCATACCATAAATTTAAGATACTGATTCGAAATCAGAATATATTATAAATTTATTGCATTTAATATATTTGATAAATAAATATTAGTGCTTTTAAATTTCAGTAAATTAAATTTATCGAAATTATTTCATATTTGAAAAAAAAATTATTTTTAAAAATATTTAGTGTATAGCAAAACTGCAATATTATGTTTTAAGATTTAGTACTGCTTGAAATGTAATAAAATGTGGCTCCAGCTGGATTAACGTGCCAAGTTTGATATATATTTTTTTTTATTCTCTAGGTTTTTATATGTAGCTTCCAAATATTTCAGAGGCCGTTTTTTTCTTTAAAATTTTTGACGTGATTTTCCACTTGGCGTCCAAGATGGCTGCCATTTATTGACTTCTTTAAAATTTGAAGAATATTTGACCAACATGTCAAATTACACGTTTTGGGGGTTAAGAAATACAAATCTACAATCAAAATAGGAGTAAATTGAGTTTCTGAAGTGTTTTAAGTGATAAGATGCACATAAACTATGGTGGATTTTTTTATGATTAGTATATTTTCTTAGAATGTAAATCAACTACGTGAACAGAAAATGATACTTACGTCACAGGCCAGCTGTAAATCGCGAAATATTTCCTTTTGTATAGCAACCTTTGTGATTCTGAATATTTCAGTGTTTAAACGCGTAATTCGATTGCGTATCTGTTAAATTCATGTTTAATGAAATAATTTATTTGTGAAGTTTTATTTTGGAAATTTAATTACTGAATAATACGCTGAAAATGCTGAACAATTTACATTGTTTTATGTGTAAGCGGGTTAACCCCGGTTGCACGCGGATTTAAAAACATTAATTCCTGAGCATTATTTTAAAAGCCATAAAAATCAGTGAATGCAGATACAATTTTCGAAGAAATTGCATTTAAAAGTATATTTTGTTTTCTACTCAAAGTGTAAAAATTGAAATTGTGCTGTGTTTAGAAGTAAGCAAGATACATAAGTGATAGAATAAGTGGGAAACATGGGATACATGACGTTAGATTTTATGATAAAATACAAAGAAATAATTTAAAAAATTCTGTTTTATTATTATTTTATTTTAATTTTAGTTTTAGCAATAAGGTATCATATATTTCCATTAGTTCAAAAAGCATTTTTTCGAATAATTATAGGACAATCTGATACGAATTTACAGATAAATGATACTGGATAAAAATCACATATGGAAAGAAGAAAAATTACTATTTCTGTATTGTCATAGTTGTTTTTATAGACTTTAAAACTGTTCCTTTCGCGATTGAGCCCCAACAAATCGCCAAAATATATTATTAACCCTTCGCCTACCAGACGGGTACGGTGGATCCAACAAGTACATTCAAAATGACTATTCGAACCAGAATTTGTTTCATAAAATAAGTTAAATATAACCCACAGGTATCTAAAGTTAAAAAAAAAAATCTGGTGTAATAATATTTTTATCAAGGTTGAGTAAAATTTCCGGACGTTCCAGGGTTAAGCATGAAGCGAAAATCATCGAAGACATTTTTTCAGTGTTGTCAGTAGGCTACTTTTTTAAAATTAAGATTGTTTGATTCCCACCACTTTTTTAAGATAGTGTAATTAAACTTATTTAATGACAGATTAAATAATACGAGAATAAAGCCAATTACACTATTTTAAAAAAGTGGTGGGAATCAAACAATCTGAATTTTAAAAAAGTAGCCTACTGGCAACACTGCATTTAATTGGTATAAAGCAGGCACGTCAAACTCGTTTACCGCTGCGGGCCAAATGAAGTATTATACACAAAAACGCGGGCTACATAGAAAAAAGTATATAATATTATTTCCATTGCACCGAAAAAAATTTGTACGTACAAAGCACAACCATGTTAAAAGAAATATTCACGGAAAGTTTTAAATTTATTATTATACATAGTTTATTTTTTCTAAATTAAAAAAAGTATACTCAAAATTACTTTTTATCAACCAAACCTATAAAATTTAATGGATATTTCTAAATTGTATTTATTAAAAATTGATTGTACATGCTAGTCTGTTAATGATCATCTACCAAAGGCATAGCTGTCAATCTCCCATGTATGACTCAAGTAAAAAGTAAAAAATGTATTTTGAATCAGAAAACTTATTTAATATAATGTGTCTTGTATCTATGTGCTACTCATTTGATTTAATTTATTAAATACATTTTCTGGTTCAAATTATGTTTATTTGACTTGAAAAATAACAAAAGGTTGGAAGCTGTGCCAAGATGTCGTATATAAGAGAGTGCTCTAACGAACATAGATAAAATATGCCTAATTACGCACGATATTTTAAAAAAATCTGTCAATTGATGAATAGTTACAGAAATTCGGAAACTTCATATCCATACATTTTTGTAACAATATAATAAAGTATAACACCTTGTAATAATGTATTCCTTTTAAATGCAGAAGGGGTAAATTAACATATATATTAACACATAATACAAATTAAAATAACTCTGTATTAGTTGTTTTACATGTTTCGACTCTTTCCTGGTCATTTTCAAAAAACAAAATGAGAATTTTCCAAAAATTGCACGGGCTTTGAAGTTATTATTTTCATGTACTTTTTTTTTTAAATTACGCACGTTATCTATTATTTTTTACTTGGTTGTTTATTTTCATATCTGTGACCATGGAGTAATTCGATCCACAGTTTCGGTAAATTAAAAGATGCCGCATCGTTACATATTGTATTTTTGTAATAAGAGAATAATATTTTGTAATATTTTGAATAAGAGAAACCATAGAAATACTAACACGCAAAAATACAATATGTAACGATGCGGCATCTTTTAATTTACTGAAACTGTGGCTCGAATTACTCCATGGTCACAGATATGAAAATAAAAAACCAAGTAAACAATAATAGATAACGTGCGTAATTTTTAAAAAAGCACATGAAAATAATAACTTCAAAGCCCGTGCAATTTTTGGAATATTCTCATTTTGTTTTTGAAAAGGACTCGGAAATAGTCGAAACATGTAAAACAACTAATAAAAAGTTATTTTAATTTGTATTATTTTGTTAATTTACACCTTTAGCATTTAAAAGGAATACATACATTTTTGCTCTAATATGAAATTACACTGAATTTTAATTAACTGCAGTAATAAATTCTGAAGAATAATTTCAAAATAAATCATTAGAGGTGAAGTAAATAGATTACACTGATTTTAATATTTCTTCAAATTCAAAAATCTTCTTTTGAATTCATTTTTTAAAATATATTTTCAGTATATTCTAAAAAATTCTACTCTGCTGATTTTTGAAGCAATGCCAGAAAATATTTAAAATGAAATACATTTTTTAAAATTATTTTTTCAAAGTAATAAATTCTATTTGAAAACGCTAATATTATCAAATATCAAGATAGGATTATGAAATTGGCCTTGAAATTAACGTTTACTCAGATGTTTCGTAATTTGGAATAAAAACTCTAATTACTTAGTCTATTGGGAGTCTTTTAAAAATCCGCATTCATAAGTTGTCGATTTAAAATGAAAATTGTAACCTTGTTTTACATTTCGAAATTCAAGTTAAAACTTTATGAAGGGAAAGCTCTCAAATATCTGTATAAAAAGGTTATATACATGTTTATATTCATTACCCATATTTCAATGATATTTTTTAGAATGACGATGATTAAACATGTGTGTACGAATATAATTTAAGTTTATGAGCACTATACGTTTTAAGTACATATCCGGTACGTATAAAACTTTCTAGCAGTGGTACTTATGCTTATAGTATTTTCAAATTTCTTTAACTACTCAATATTATCATTCCTTCAATTTCGTAATGACTGATTTCGATTCGCAGATATTTTAAAGTAATAAAGACAATAATTACTTTTAAAACCAAATGTATTTTCTCCAATAGGCTTGGTGAAAGTACTTTGGTTCTCTTTTAAGAAGTATTAGTTTGACACTTTATCTTTCCGATGGGTTTTGCCAGATTTCTATGAATTTTGTTCATACTTTGTGCTTTTGCACCTCTTAATGTTACATTCTTTCAAAAATCCAACAAATAGTGTCTACATAAAGATAACATTTCAGTTTTTCTTTGAATATAATTGTAATGTTAATCACCATTAAAAATATATACGATGTCCAGTTCAGTTTATCATATTTATTCATAGTAGTAAGGAGCTTTAACATATTTCTTTACATATATCCTGGATGTATAAGAGTATGTTAATAACATGTGTTTATGTCACTAAAAATGAAAGAATGGAAAAAAAGATCATGCAGGATTCATTCACAATGACACAAATACTAACCTAAGTAATAAAAACATTTAAAGAGCTTAAATAAACAATCCATACGTTCGATTAAAGACGAAATGAAGAACCTGGATGACATATTCAGGTGTTTTATGTCAAGTACAAAAGTGGTAATTTGTGTAATTTTCAAAAGCGACTCGTTTAAAACTATTTAATTTTATACTGATTTTTTTTTTACTGATCTTAATTAGCGGCGAATTTTATTTTAATTTTACAGTATATTTCTTAGTATTTCATAAATACAACATATTATTTTGTAAAACGGTGTAAAATCCAAGAAAGTAGTAAAATACAGTATTAGTTTCAATAAAAATAAATAAATAAATAAAAATTATAAGTAAAGTTTTGTAAAAAAGCTTACAAATCTTTAAATTTCCAGACTCAAGATTGCGCACTTTGCTACGTTCCGATTGGTTACTTTTGCATAAGCATCTTTTGCTACGCTAAAATGTGAAATTGAGTATATCTGTATAAAGTTTATAGATATATATCTGCATAAAGCACTGTTGCTAGATGAGCAGAATTTTTAATACAGAATTCTACCACGCTTTATTTAATGACAGAATAAGTAACACAAATATTACTATTAAAAAACCTGAAATACTAGTAACATACTAGTAACTTTCTGATGTTTGTCATCTCTAAGACCACAGTTGGTGAAAGTGCGTTCGTGTAAAGTGTATGTTCATCATGGTGATCTAACAACTAAATTAAACACAAGTAAAATGTCAAAGGCTTCATCGGCCAAACATAACTTTTCGGCAGGCCAGTCGTGGCTCGCGGGCCACGTGTTTGACATGTCTGGTACAAAAGATTAAACTTAAGGATTATTCTTTGAAATACGAGAAGCTTAAGAAGCCAGCTCATGCACTTGAGTTGAAACAATTTTATTATTCAACACTTGCGTCTAGCGCTGCAAAACTTTTCCAAATTCCTCCGAAAATTGATCTGCGCATTTTCTCGCGCATGCTCCTGCTTTACAAGGTTTGTTTACATCGGGAGTTAGTTTTTATCTTTTCGTAGATGTAAAGTAATGGGTACAGGCTACCTTTTTAAATATCTGACGCTAACTCATAAGAAATATACTTTTTGCGCCATTGAAAATATACTTTTTAATGTAGAGTGTTTGTTTTGATTAACCGTACTTTGAAGTTTATATATTTTTATTCCGTATTAAGAGTTTTCAACAATTGACTTTAAAATATGATGATAGCTAAAATAATCAAACAAAATATATATAACAATGAATACATCATATACTTTTATTTGTATCGCAAAAATATTTACGTTATTATCTGTAAACTTTATTTATTGGAGACTTGTAATTTGTGTTACATTCTCAAGATTAGATTTTCATAAATATTTCTGTAGTTTATTGATTAATAAAGAAAGTAATTTTTTATTCATTCAGAATTGTTGCAATTCTTTGCTGAAATGTTATTCTAATTATGTATTAACTTATTTGGGTACTAGCCTTTTCTTTTTTTTTATGAACAAAATATAATATTGTGCATAAAGTAGCTACAGAAATTCAAATGAAATCTGATTTAGTGTTCTATACAAATGGTTTTTGTGGCAATTCACCTTCAGGTTAAAAGCAAAATCAGTCAGCCAATTATTTTACATATGCTATGAAAAATATGGGTACTTAATCCGGGCCATGTCATACTTACTGAAAATATTACTTACAGTAACCGTTATTTATTATTTTATTTTAACTGCTTTGTTACTATTATAATATGATATTATTATAAAGTGATATTATTATGATATTGTTATAATATGAATATATTATATCATATACATAGATATAATATATTCATTGATACAGTATATTTACGTTGCATAATATTTATATTATATTAATTCTGGTAGACAAAACAAATCACTGGAAATAAAAC
The DNA here is from genome assembly GCA_963931845.1 of Maratus michaelseni. Taxonomy (NCBI): domain Eukaryota; kingdom Metazoa; phylum Arthropoda; class Arachnida; order Araneae; family Salticidae; genus Maratus; species Maratus michaelseni. The sequence goes on along the minus strand of OZ007589.1, from coordinate 25,752,535 downwards.
TACTATTGTTATTTCAGTTATTGCTAAAAGCCGCCAATTTGATGTTATGTATTTATTAAATATATACTAAATTACTGTTTTGCATTATTTTAACTTGCTTTCATTTATCATTTTTAACAGTATTATGTATTTATTAAATGTACATTAAATTACTATTCTGAACACAATTGGCAATTGACAACCATTTTTGGCGATCAATCTACCTGGTCCAGATAATATGTAAGTACCAAAATGTGGTGGCTGGTGGAAAAAATAGTCGCAGTGCTACAAGCTACATTATATGTTTGAAAATATTGTATAACACACCTAATGCCGCAGCCCATGTGTCGTCAGAAAAAAGCATTCTTTACTGCAACCATAGATCCAATTATGCAGTAAAACCTTTAACACAGATTCTAGTAGAAAGAATACCATGCAATTATATCTGCTAAGATAAAAAGCTGTCTAACTCAGAAGTTTTAGAGATTCATAGCATATTATACTGTATTTTCTCTGATATATACAGTTCTTACCACTTACTGATTTTTGTGCAATATTTGAATCATGGATGGGTATCCTTAAATGTTTTGTTTTCTTCCAGAATTCTCCTATGAAATGAATAATCAATGGTATTCATTTCAAAGCCAGTCTGTGGCGCTATGTTGAGAGTAGTGCATTGACAGGTTTATTGAAGAAGGGGGGGGGATACAAAATGGGTGTCTAAGTGATGGGGCATTCTTCTACATACTTTTATTTGCACATATGAAGCAATTTTACATACACCAAATGCCATAAATATACATGGCTATCTCATACTTTTTTATTATCATGTTTTGAATCAAGTTCCATGCTTGACAGTTCAAGAAATATAATCATGAGATTGCAACTACTGATAACTCAATATGCAATACATTTATCGAAAATGAAAACTGTATTTTATTCCAAATGTTTTCAATAGTCATATGTGCAATGCCATGCTTTCCTATTTATTAACAAGTCTCAGCATATCAGGCATTTTTGGGTTATTGAGCAGGTAAAAACATTTCTTTGAAAATTGCCCTAGAAATATTTCTAATCTAGAAAAGTAATTTTCTTTAATTACTATAATATAGAAATTTTTCGATTTTTAAAAAAATTTACAAATTTAACTTTCCAGTATAATAAACTATTTTTATTTTTCTAAAAGTTTAAAAGACTATAATGCAAGTAGTGTATAAAAACAAATTTACATAGTGTATGTATTATCATAATTTTTTAAAAATTTTTTTCATACCAGGCTTAGACTGGTCTATTGGCTGAGGGGTGTTGCACCCTCATCCAGGGAATCTAATGTACCCCTCAGTCAATCCAATACTTTTTCCTTGGCTATTTACATATATTTTGATTTGTGTATAATGTGAGTTGATTAAGAAAAGCTAGCTTTTGAAAGAATCTTTACATTGGAACATTGATATGTTGGAGGGCTATTAAAGTAATGGGAATTTAAGGAACAGACACAAATATTGGGATATTTGTAATAATAATATATATATATATATATAATTATTTTTTTAGAAGTGTCAGGTATGTTCAGTTTGCAAGTCAGTTGTTGATTTGTTGCTGTAAAAATTATGAGTCCCATTTTATGAATTTTCTAGTAAATGCAAGTAAACATGTAACCCTGATTACCAGTGTTATCCTTGAGAATGAATCTGAATAATGAGTTTCATCTATATGAATGTTATTTCGCATGTAATTATGCCTTTTTATGAACAATAAAAAAAAAAAATGTGTTTTTTTTTATTATGTGTAATAGCAGCAGACATAAATTTTATAAGATCTGTTAATAGCCTGCTTTGTCAATATATACTTTTAAAATTGATGAAAAAAAAATTAATTTATCATTGAAATGGACGGAGTACATTTTTCAAATAGACAACAGAATTTAGTCTATTTACAGGACCTAACTGAAACAAGTGGGTATGTGTGATCGAAGATCGCACAAAGGGTTTCGTTTAATATTCCTTTCAAACCACTTTATCTTTTCTTTTATAAGTCCAAATAAATTTCATTTTCCAAAAAAAATCATGTTTTGTATAAAGTAAAAATTTACTGGTCTATTTTTTCAAATATCTGAACTAGACCAATAGCGGGAGAAGCTCGCTATTCTGCTCTGTCATAATAATATCTGTCATGTGGACTAAATGCGATATTTAGAAGAAAAAAAAGTAGTCCCCTCCCCATCCCTTCTTTATTAATAATCCCTATTTGCATTATTAATTATATCATTGTATATTAACATTTTATTTCTTTTTTCTATACAAAAATCAGCAATTTGTAGTAAAATATAAATTTGGTTCTAATAATGCGATCTTTATAAAAATTAGATTTCTGCATTCACCGTAAAAAAAATATGCACGGATGCAAAATTTTCAAATTGGTAAATGAAATATTAAAAAAAATAATAATAGAGCTATTAATCTCTCACAATCAACCCTCAAAATCTGCGGGGGTTTATTTTCCTCCCTTCAACAGTTGACACGAAAAGAAAAAAGTCTGGATGTCTTGCTTATAAATGGCATAAATCTCCAATTTCACAACCAGCTGCAAATGTTCTTTTGATTTGGATAAAAATTATTTTCATTAACGCAAAATTTATTCATATTTTCTGTTCTAATTACGCTATCTTTATGAAAATTAGATTTATGTGTTCACCGTAAAAAATACACAGAGATGTGTTAATTTCAAATTGATACATGCAACAAAACAAAACAAAAAAAATTCTATAGAGTATGAACAATGTCTAGTCCGCCATCTTTTATCTATGTGAACAGATGTCATATTGTTCGTCTGTGATTTTCTAATGAAAGAAAATTAAACGAATTTATTCAAATCAATTTTAATTGATATTTATACTTCCAGTGGGAGTAATTAAATTTTTCTTTAGAAATTCTGAAAGCTATTTTTTTTTTTTTTTTTTTTTTTTTTTTTTTTTAGAAGTTCTGAAAGGTTTTTTTTTTTTTTTTTTTTTTGCATGTGTGTTTAAAATTTTACGTTCCTCGGCTGAATAGTTTATGAGATAGGGGTGTCTTTGAAAACGTCCAATCTGTTATTACTATTACAATGCTGTGACTATGGCAATCCTTCCCCCTCTTCTAGAGTTTCAGAATGCGGTTTTATTAAATTCTACACTTTAGCTGAATATTTTTTTTTCCATTAATGAGTGGGTTTTTAGGGTTTTAATTAATATCTTGTGTTAATGAAGACATTTTCAAAATTTTATGATTTCCAGTGTGACAGTAGGTATTCAGCTGTAAGTGCATAAAATTTCAAGTCTCTAAGTTATACAGTTTCTGAAAACAGACAACGAGACGAATAGTGTTTCGTGAGATGAACGAAACCCAAAAATTAAGTTACATTTTTTCCACTATAGTTTTTATGAATTTGGTTTGTCTCGTAAATATACTCTAATTGTCATGTAAGTGATATATGTTATTGAAGTTTACTATGGCATGTTTGCTATTGAAAATAAAGTGTATAACATTTATAATTTGATTACTGAGACAGAGGACAGCGAGACTCAAAAGAATCCCATTACTTCATGGTTAATGGTGAAAATTCATTTGTGATGTATTTTAATGATGTTACACTATATCAAACATAGTAAAATCGTTATATATTTATGAAGAGTGCTAAAACATGATCTGTATAATATGGCATTCACAAACATTACTTTGTATGAGCATGAATTACTTAAGCATGTTTTTAATTGAGTTATGGATTTTCCAGCTGAACTATATTTAGTATTCTGACAGAGTTTTGTAACATACAAGCGAATTCATATAAAGCTGTACACAAGAAACAGATACAGTGCCATCTATGGATAGTAATCTTTGAAAATATGTTTTCAGTTATGTTTTAAGTTATTTTACTAAATTAAATTTCAACTTAATATGAAATCCGTAGATATAATATACAGGGCAGTAAAAAATTGTGCATTTTGTATATTTTTAACACTTTCTAACCTAGTTGAAAAGTGTTTATGACTTTGGTTTGTCTACCGTCTGACCGTGCTCTAACGTTGCCATCTGGCTCTCAAACTATGTGGTTACATTTGAAAATCGCTCCAATGTCTGGCTAGTAAAACAGCGTTTATAGGTAAGTGGGAATGCTCTCTCCGGTTTTAAAAGTTGTATAAAGTAATTCTGTTCAAAATGAGACCAGCCACGACCAAATCGGCCAATTTTAAAATGATTTATGTCCAATTAAGTAAAATCTCAATGGCCCTATGGCGCCGATACATGGCATTCGAGCGTCAGTGTCCGCCATGTTTTTCTGATTCTTCTAAACTCGTAAATTGTATATTTTGTGTAAATTATTATTGTATTCCTAATTGTATATGAGTTTGATGCTATGTAGTACCATTTATTATTCATTTTAAGCTATAATATTTGCTTAATTAATTTGTAAAATTCAACTCTATGAAAAACCCGGATTTTTGTCACTTTTGAAATTTTTTTTAACTATCTTCCAATCATCATATCTCTTAGATTTTTGGAGTGTTCATGTATATAAAACTTCGATGCATCCTCAAAAAATTTTAAATGGCTGGCTCAATTTTAAGTTAAGTGGCGGGCTTACCAAAGTTTGCCTCTCCCGACTCACCCCACTTTCCAGCATTCTCGAATTTTTTTTTTTAAAAATACTTCCAATTTTTATTTCACCCTGTAATTTTGTGTGTACATATATATAGTGCTCCGGTAACCTCTCAAAAATTTATAGAGCTATGGCTGAGTTCTAAGCTGGGTTTTGCGCCATAAGTTTTTCAATTTTGGCACCCGTTTAACAACTTTTCAACTTGTTTAATTTTTTAAAAAATACTTCCAAATTTTATCCCGACCTGTAAATTTACAAGCACATGTACTTAGTGCTCCGATAACCTCTCAAAAATTCTCAGAGCAGTGGAAAAATTTTAAGGTGGCGTACCAGCTTTGTTGGTTAAAACTAGGTGCTTCACTTGCAGTCGTGGCGTGGTTGTTTGTTTATGTTGGTAAGTTTCAATTTAGCTCCCATTTTTTTAAATTAATTTAGTGTTCCCGAGAGCGTTAAGTGTTCATTTGACTTTGTAAAAGGTCTTACTTAGCTCTATGGGGCACTTTGGCATCATTAATGTGTAATCTAAGACCTTTTATGAGCATTTTGCCAAACCTTGTTACGTTTTGTTATTATCGCCGCTATTTTCATCTAAGTGTTTCTTTTTCAATCCCTCTTAAAAAATACTAAATATGTCTTTTTTATATCTCCGTTGTATGTTATAGATGCTCAATTAAATTTCCTACACACTGATGCTATTCATTATTCCCTCAGTATTTTATAAGTGCATGTTTTATTGCTTCAAAGTGAAAATTTCATTTTCTATTCAAAATGGCTACCATTATAAGGCATTCACGCCAAAATTTCCATACGATTGGTTGGTTGACTGTAACACGTCGCTGCATAAAACTCGAGTAGGCGAACTCAATAAGATTTGAGTTGCCTTCATAAGAGTGATAGATCATATAGTTATATGGCAATCAGCCCACAAATAAATACAGTAATTTAGCACATTACACTTTACCCATAGTAGTAAGGAATGTTAAATAAAACACTTCAACTGCATAATAGGTAATTTCTCTCATAATATATAGTCTCACAGGGACAGCAAAGTTTTTCTAGCTATAACACGCATCTTCGTAGGCTTTCACGATAGGCCCTAGGGCCTATTTTTATTGAAATTCTTTATTTTTCATCCATTCTTAATACATAATACCTCATTTTAAAGGACTTGAAATGGGCTTTCCGATTCTGTGGCACATTTTAATTTTGGGCCCGTCAGGTTGGGCCCTGGACCCCCCCTGAAATTGATTTCACTTTTCCAATCTTACAAAGTTTCTCCATCTTTATATAAGTATAATACCTCATTTTAAAGATCTTCCAATGGACTTTCCATTCCCGTGGCCAATTTCATGTTACGACCTCTATTTTAGGCCCTGGGCCCCTAATTGAGGCACTATTTATAAGCATTCTGGATGTTTCATACCTTTCCCATAGTCCAATAGCTTTTTCACAAGGTCTCAGTGTGAGCATTCCATTTCCGGCCCCCTCTTCTTCCACTGGTCCAATCAGGTGGCCCTGTGGCCCTTAAAAGGGCCCTTTCATAAATTTTAATCCTCCTTGCTTTATAATATCTCTTTTTTTATGGTCTTTCATGGACTCTCAGTTTCCGTGGCCCTTTACAATGGTTCTACTTACTGTGGCCCACATCCTCATAGGCCTTCGTGTTGGGCCTTAGGGCCCTTTTATGGAAAAACTTTTATTTTTTATCCATTCTTAAAACATAATATTTCCTTTTTTAGGTCCTCAGATGGGCTTTCCGATTCTGTGGACCATTTTAATTTTGGCACTGTCAGGTTGGGCCCTGGACCCCACTAGAAGTTGATTTCACTTTTCCCATCATACGAAGTTACTTCATATTTATATAAGTATAATACCTCATGTTAAAAATTTTCCAATGAACTTTCCGTTTGCGTGGCTATTTTCTTGTTACGACCTCTATTTTAGGCCACGGGCCCCTTAAAAGGGCCCACTCATAAATTTTAATCCTCCCTGCTTTATAATACCCACTAGTAAGCCTGCTGACCCAACATCACACCATAAAACCTTTTATACTTCATATATCCACCAAAACCTGAATTAAACGTAGTTAAAATCATTTTATTTTTCTTTGTTGCACCAGTGAAACCCCATTCAAAAATTTAATTACTTTAGAAATTATCGTCTTAAAAAAAAAAAAAAATCATGGTATAAATTGAATAGGAATGAAAGTGCACCTCATGGCAGAAAGTCCATACATTGTAAAATTCTTGTCATAAGGGTCATCATTGTAAAAGGGAAAATCTCCCACAGCTCTATAAGTTTACTCCAATGTCAATGCCCTTTTGACATTTTTAATTGCAACAACTCTCATCTTTTATGTTCTTAGATTCTATTAGTGAATAATACTAAATTTTACCTTTTAAAAGTGGGTTTTTTTTTTTTTTTTTTTTTTTTTTTTTTTTTTTTTTTTTTTTTGTTCATAATATTTTAAATTTAACTTCTAGTAACTTCTGCCATAAGAGCCACCTTCAAATGTTTAATCATACCTTCATTCATCGGATCTCTTAAATAATTCGTGAGATCATTAAATAACAGTATTACGTTTCTTCTGGCTCCATGGCACAAAGAGTCGTTACAATGTAAATTTATTGTTAAAAGGGTATTCTCTAACCCTAGTAAAACTTATTTTCCCCAGTGTCATTGTTTATTGAAAATTTCCCACAGCTCAATAAGTTTTCTCCAGAGCCAATGCATTTTGACTTTTTCATAATAACATTTCTCATCTTTCACGTTTCTAACAATTCTGCAATTCAACTCCGACTGGTCTCAATATTTCATTACTTTTTATTTTTTTTTTAATTATTTTTATTTATAGTTATTTTTTAAGCCCCTAAGGCAGCCCTTTTCCACAGTACTACTTTTTTTTTCTTTTTTTTTTATTACATTCAGTTTTTTATTTTTATCATCCCCCCTGTTTTGACTGGAGAGAGCTCCCCACAAACCTAAAGCTTAATTCGAAATTTCAAAAGTTTAAATCTAAAGTTTAAAATTATAATCGTTACAGTGAACGAAGGAAAAGAAATTTTGTGTAACCATAAATGTCAGATGAGGAACTAGTAGAAACCAAAAGATTAAAATTAAAGTCTAAAATTAAAACTAATATAGCGTACGAAGGAAAAGATAAAGTTAAAACAGTGAGTTACATGATAAATGACGGACGAGTCAACATCAAACATCTCACTACAAGACTATCCTGGAAAAACAATAACTCCCTCAACCATAAAGAAAATCGAGGACAGAAGTAGAACGAGGAAAAACTACGATATGGCTTCTCAACCACAAAGCACACCAAAATCGCGAACAACACAACAGCAAAAATGGGAGAAACTGACGATAGTCGAATTGCTAACAGAATACGACAATCTACCTAAGAGCAAACAGAAAAAGGACACAGAAAAATTGCAGAAGTTAAGAATGGTGCTAGACAAGAAAATCACAGAAGCAGAGAAACACAATGAAGAAGCAGAGCAACTTAGAGAGGAGCTAGCGCAGTTGAAATTGAAAGAAACCAGTTTGCCAGAAACAGAAACACTACGAGCAGAAATAGAAGAGAAAGAAAAACAACAAAAGGAAAAACTACAAAGATATGATGCGGAGATGAAAAAGCTGAAGGAGATAGTAGAAAAGCAAGAAGAAAGAAGAGAAGAAATAGCAGCACTGAAATTAAAACAGAAGGAATTAGAAAAGGAACTAAAAGAAGCACAAAGGTACCAAAAACAATCAACACCACAACGGAACAAACAAGAAATTGAGAGGTTGATACAAGGCATACAGGCCGTAATCCCAGTAGACGACCAAGAACAAATGAACAAACTCCGAATACAAATAGATGAGTTAATGCTGTGGATTGAAGACTATGACGATGACAGAACAAAATGGAGTGAAGAATGCCGAAGGCTAAGGAATGAAATAAAACTGTACGAAAACGTGGAGGAGCAAGGAAAAAGATTAAGAGAAACAGTGGACAGGAAACTTGGACAACAGGGCGCACATATCAAATCAGCGCTACAAGAGTACAAAAAAGAAATAGATACACTGAAAAAAACGCTGAGAAGTCAAACAATACCACAAAGTAGCAAAAATCAACCACAAGGAAGTGAGGGATCCTCATACTCTCAAGTTCTGCAGCAGCGGCCCCCACAGAAACCATCTCTGGTGGTGACTCCAAAAGATGGAAGCCTGACAGTACAGGAAATCCGCAGAACACTAAACAAAGAAATCGACTCAACGACTTTGCCAAATCTCAGTTGCAGGCCAACAAAAGCAGGTAACTTAGTAGTTACCTGCAATGATGAGAAGGACCTCACAGAACTACAGCAAAAACTAGTAGATAATGCAAGACTAGCACCAAAGATAACAGTGAGCAAAATAAAACCCCGAACTCAAAAAATAATCATATTTGGAGCCCCTGCAATAACAGAACACGACGTAGATGAAGCAAGAAGCACCGAAGGAATCCAGGCTGACATAGACTATTATTCGGAGAATATTTTAGCCCCGGCACTGCTCAGGACATTAAGGGTGGAAAAAGTTAACTTCAAATTACACAGAATCATGAAATCTGCACAAAACAATGAATCAACGAATCTCATCGTGGAAGTGCCACAAAGGGACGCAGCACTCCTGGAACAAACAAAGGTCAACATTGGTTTTAACAGATGTGGAGTTCGCAAATACATAATCACACCGAGGTGCTTTAAATGCCAACGACTAGGCCACATGTCAAGAGAATGTCTAAATCCTGAAGTGTGCGCGAAATGTGCCAAAAATCACAATACATCGGACTGCACATCCAACAACAAAAGATGTGTGAACTGTTTAGATGAAAACAAACAACGTACAGGAAGTGATAGACACTTGGACACAGAACACTATAGCTATGATAGCTGCTGCCAAACGTATCGACATTACCAGAAAACTTACATTCAACACCGGACTCAGATGGCATTAAGTTCAAGGTAATCCAGTGTAATCTACAACGTTCCAAAAGTAATACGGCAGCATTTGTAAATTTTATAATTGAAGAGGGTTTTTCACTGGCATGCCTCCAAGACGCTTACATCTTCGACGGCCGTCCTGCTTCTTTGCCCCTGAGTGTGCCATGCTACAGCTCCAGCTCACTAAATAGTCACATCCTAATTTTAGACCAAAATCTTAAACATTGTCTATCAGAAAAATTTAACAACTCTGTATTTATAAATTTAGACCTACAAAACGTAATTTTGAGCATTGGGAGCCTGTACTGTCCTCCGAGGGCTGAACTCGAAACTGACCTCCAGGACTGGAGATCAGCTAAACATTTGAGCGACTTCTGTTTGGTCCTTGGGGACTTTAATGCGCATGACCCACTTTGGGGGTATAATCGGGTGGATGCCAGGGGAAGACTCCTTATTGAATTCTTGCTCGCACATAACCTTGTAATACTAAATGAACCATCTTGCCAACCAACCTATGAGTCGGGCGGAAGGGAGGGCCGACCAGATTTATCAATCTGTTCACAACCCCTCTTCCAACACTTCAGCAACTGGGAAGTTGTCCCAGAACTTTTTGGTGACCACAGGCCAATTATTACACAACTATTTTTAACAGTAATGGATTTACCAAAACGCAGATTTAAAACTAAAAACATCCCCCCCTATAAATTTCAAAAAATGGTTCAACATAAATGTTTAATACATAATATTAATTTTAAAACAATTAAAACATCCCAAGATCTGGACATCCATTATGAAAAGTTCTACCAAATTATTAAAGATTCAGCAAAAACCTCATTTAAAAAGAAACCCTCATTTCGAAAACCTAAATTTTCCTGGTGGTCGCCGGACCTTAGAGCACAGAGGAATAAAGTAAAAGCTTTATATAATAAAACAAAAAACTCTAATTTCGATCCAATAAACAACCAAAATTACAAAAAAGAAAAAGCCAAATATAAAAAACAAATTCTCTGTGCAAAAGAGAAAGCGTGGGACAATTTCTGTAAAAAACAAACTGACCCTTTTGGCATCTCAAAAAAACTCGCATTCCAAGATTACCAAGATAAATTAATTAGCTTTCTGCCGGACTCATCTTTTCCGGTTTCCAGGTCCACTTCATTAGCTAACCTAACAGAAAGAATTTTTGGGCCTTCGGCAGGTATGCCAGTACAACCCGCCCAGGCATTTAACATACAACCTCAATCAGACCAACCAAAATTTACAAAAAGAGAATTAAGAAATGCAATATATAGCTTCAACCAAAACAAGGCCCCAGGGCCAGACGAAATCGATCATCGTATGATAAGAGCGATATTTGCAATAATACCAGATACACTACAAGACTTATTTAACTCAGCACTTTCCCTAAACTATTTCCCGGTGACCTGGAAGCTGGGGGAGCTTATCTACTTTAGAAAGGAAGGTAAACCACACGACGAACATTCATCTTATAGACCGATAACTTTACTTCCAATAATAGGCAAAATTTTTGAAAAACTATTGCTGCGAAGAATTAATCATATACTGACGCTAAACAATAAATTAACAAATAAACAACACGGTTTCACACAATTAAAATCAACAGAAACTGCTCTTCAAAATGCACTATCATTTATCGACATCAACAAAGAAAATAAAAATTACACGACATTCATATCGCTGGATTTCATGGGGGCATTTGACAACCTTCCATGGGACCAAGCGATTTCATCACTAACCGACTTAGGCATCCCGCAGCAATATATCAATACAATTATCTCCTTCCTTTCGAGTAGGCGGGCTCAGGTTGATTGGCAAAACCCTAATATCTTGCATTACTTCACAAAAGGCTGGCCACAGGGCTCCTGCTTTGGTCCTTTTCTCTGGTTGTCACTTTTGGAGGGCTTACTGCGTTACTTTGTCTTCGAGAACTGTGCGATTGTGGCATACGCGGATGATGTCTTGTTAATTATTTGGGGTCCAACACGCGCTGCGCTAGAGCATAATGGTAGGATTGCCCTGAATTATGTTCAAAATTGGGCTACGAGCAACCACATTGAAATATCATTGAATAAATCAAAAACAATTACATTTGGCAAACCTAAAATCTTAAAAAGGGACCCAATCTTCAAACTAAAAGGACAAAACCTACAATCAGTCAAAACCTTAAAATACTTAGGAATTACAATAGACCAACATCTTTCATTCCTACCCCACATAGTAATAAAAAGGGAAGAAATTACTAAAATTACTCAAAATTTATATAAATTTTCGTCAATTTCGGGTAGGTTGCCAAATCATTTCTTTAAGATATGGTACTCGGCAATCCTACAGCGCCAAATCGCTTATGCTTGTGGGGTGTGGTTCACGCGTATGACACGGTCGCATGGTGTGCGTCACCTCTTGGCAGCGCAGAGAAAAGTACTCCTACTCATTTCAAGAGCGTATAAAAATACGTCAACAGCGGCATTGCAGGTCCTAACGGGTATCCCGCCCCTGGACTTGCAACTGGAAGCAGAGGCTGAATTTGCTAGAGTCACTAGATTGGGGATATCATCAACGCGTATTAATGCACAAACAATAGCCACAAAGATTTCAAAATATAAAATTTCACCAACTCTAGATCAAATAAAAACCTGTCCGGGTTCAAAATTCAATGGGGAATTCCATATCTTTACAGACGGTTCAAAAACAGCTGAAGGCACAGCATCGGCTTTCTGTGCTTATAAAAATAATATAATTCATCACACGTGGCGTGCAAAACTAGACTCGGGTAATTCAGTTTACCAGGCCGAATTACTTGCGATTGGAGAAGCTGTGCGCTGGGCTATGGAAGAGGATTCGGTCAACTTTCTAATTTCATCGGATAGCTTATCAAGCTTAATGGCTCTTTCAAAATTTGACATAGATAATTATTTAGTTCAGGAAATTTTAGTACGTATAAATCTATCCTCCAAAAACTTCTTTTTTAATTGGGTCAAGGGTCATTCGGGTGTAGCTGGAAATGAACTGGCGGATCAGTTGGCGTGGTCAGCAACAAACGATGAAACGCTGGAAACAACTTTTCTTCCTGTACCACCGTCTACACTCAAAAGAGAATTAACAAAACAAATCACAGACAGTTGGCAACAACGCTGGTCTACAGCACAAGTGGGTCATTACACAAGAGACTTCCTTCCGGAAGTCTCGCAACAACTAGAAATACACAACAGATATCTATACCTATTTTTAACAAATCATGGACCATTTCAACAACACCTATTCCAAATTAACAGAAGTGACTCACCACTTTGTATCTGTGGATCAGAAGCAACATCGTTACACTACATATTAAATTGCACTCTAACTTCACATTTCCATGTCAAAAAATCACCACAAATGCCACTTAAAAACTGGCTACAATATCTCCTGGACCGTCCGGTTCTTCTCCTGCGCATAGTCAACTGCATGAAATTTATTGAAAAAAATGAATTTTTATTTTCCAATCCTCTTCCTCTGTAGTCGAGCGCCCGCTTGTCCAATATAGCAGGGGTCCTGTTTTCTCTGTACATATGTATATAAATAATTGTATTTTGTATTTGAATATAATAATTGTTGTAATGAGATTTAATATCACACTGTCTGTATATTATTAGTATCTGCATATTATTTGTAAATTTTTAGTATATTCGCATCTGTATATTCATATTAGTATATTATTAATTGTATTAGAAGTATTTAACCAAGAATCTGCATCCCATTTAACCAAAAATCCAAAATATAAAGTCTGCACAGTACTTGTATATAGTCATATTCTGGAAATGGTCTAAACTGTATAATTGTATAATCGAATTAATTATAATAACTGTATGTATGCATCATATTTTTCCATATACATCAATTGTAGTAAAGTATTTGTATAAAATATGCTAGCCAAGAATAACCCATCATATTTAACCACTAATAATTTTAGGCATGGTGCCCGCACAGTATTTGTAAATAGCTCATCCGGAAATTATATATTCTGCATACATTGAAATAATAATAATAATCGTATGTATGAAAGCAATAACTGTATTATCAGACAAAATTCATGTGTAATATTATATTGTAAAAATTGCATACATAATTCTGTAATTGTGGTCTCGCTGGTGATAGAGGCGTGTCAGCCCCTCAGGATTGCACACAAACTCTAAGGCTTAAGCCGGGTTTCCTGAGGTGGTCATCCCCCCCTGACCGTGCTCTAACTCCCGTAAATATGCTTCGATTGTCCTTAAATTTTTGTATGTTATTGTCGTTTACTATAGCATGTTCTCTATTTCAACAGAAGTGTGTAGCACTTGATAGTTTTTTTATAGGGACAGTCAAAAGAATCCCGTTACATTACAGTCAATGGGGAATAATCGGTTCAAGCGCATTTTGATGACGCTACGTCATTTAAAACATAATGTAATTGATATATAATTATGAAGCGCATTAAGAGATGCTTTTTGTAGAATATGGGGTGCAAAGCATTTATTATTCACTTACAGGGTCAAACAAAAGAATTCTTTTACACTTCATTATATGGGGAAAAATCGTTTGCAGTGTAATTTAGTGATATTTCACTATTTCAAACATAATGCAAATTATATGCATTACTGAGGTTCACTATACATTGCTCTCTTGAAAGTGTGGTGTGCATTGCGTTTATTTACAGGGACACACAAAAGATATTGGTTACAGTACATGTGCGATATTTACAGTCTATATGTGATAAGTGCGTTTTCAACTTTGGTTTGCATTTTTAACTTTTTTTTTTCATAGTACATGTGTTTATAAACTCGGTTGACCATATACAGGGCTACACAAGGAAATTCGTAAGCACTACAGACTATGGGAGTGAATTGCTTAAGGGTAGTTTTTAATTGTGCCTACGCATTTTCCTGCTGAACTATATTTAATAGACTAATAGAAGTTTCTGGAATATAAATAAATTCATATACAGGGCTACGAAAAAAAAGATACATTGTCGTTTATGTTTGGTAATTGCTGGAAGTGAGTTTTAAGTTGCCTTTTAGCTTAATAGATGGTGTGTACAAAAGTCTTCAGCTAATATACAGGGCTGTACAAAAGATTTCGAGTACATTTCCATCGATTGGCGAAAATTGCTAAATGTGAATATTCTAATTGAACTAAATTTTATCATACTATATATCCACATCTATTGATCATATACAGGGCCGCACAAAATAATTAGACTACTTTTTTGACTCAGGAAGGTACTTTCGGAAACTGTATTTTTCAATGCGTTATGTTTTCTAACCTGTTTATTTACATATCTTCTTTCACCTTATTTAACGGTGAAGTTTCGTTACAGTTTTCTGGCTGTGTTGGAAAGTGTTTGATAATCTATGGTTGATGCATGATTTTTCGTTCTTGTTGGAAATTGATGAAAGGGAATTTCCGACTATGTTATGTTACAAAGCTAAATTTTAGCATACTATCTAGTGTATATACAAATCTATAGATCATATACAAGGATGCACAAAAAAATTTGAGTATCTTTCTGCCTCCCATAGAAACAGAGATAGGAAAGTGCCCTCTGGTGGTGAAACTCGGAAGAAAAATCGATAAGCTCTAGTATCCTCTATCGATGCCGAGTCGAATGAGCCATACCCCATCGTGATCTGGCCCATAGAAACACAGATAAGAAAGCGCCCCCTGGGGTGAAAAAACAAACTAAAATCGATAAACTCTATCGATGCCGAGTAGAATGAGCCAAACCGCGTCATGATGTGACCCATAGAACCCGAGTTAGTGGCAAAATTCTTTACTTACACCTTCCACCACCAGGGGGCGCAATCTGTTCAATACGAACATAACCCAAATCTGTAAAGCTATTGAAATCCAGTCGAAAGAGCCAAACCCCGTCGTAATCGGGCCCATAGAACCAGATTTACGGAAGCACCCCTGGTGGTGAAACTCAAAACTAAAATATGTAAGCGCTATTAATGTAGAGTCGAATGAGCCATACTACTTCCCGATGGGACACATACGACAGGAGATAATTTGAAAAGAAATAGCAAATTCCTTAGCTTTTTTTTTTCTTATACAAAAATTGGATTTTGCTAAAATAAAAAATTATGGTCCGAATTCGAAAATTTTTTGAATCTCTAAAATGCCAGCCCACTCAGAGCAAGGATGCAAGTTTTTCAGATTCGAAAATCCGATATTTAAAATATATATATATTGCCCATAAAAACTGGAATCATTTTAAAATGCATCTTTTTATCAATTTATCTCTTTTGGCAAAAAGGCGTCCAAATGTCTGATGAGAACACCTTCAAATATTTTGCTTCTACCCAGTTGAAATAGAAATAAATTCATTTTCCATTTTCATTAATGAGTTTTAATTGATATCTTTAAAAGTTACTGGTCGATTTTGTTGAATTTGCGATTTTTTTTTACACATGTTTGCAAATTTTTGTGAATGTGACACTGCGCTCCGGAACACAGTGCAATAACGCTTCCGAAAAACTAATCCTAAATCACCCTTTCCGTCCCCTTCCATCTCCAATCTGTTGTATCAAAACACTTATAAGTGACGTAATGTGTCGCTCACGTAAGAGATGGAGATGAAACAGGTTCGATTTTTCATATCAGTTTTCAGGTTTGGGCAGCCTCGAGCTCAGTCTGTCTTAAATTCAAAATTTTATTTATTTCCATTTTAAATTATTTTAATGCTATTTTGATCAAAATAAACAGTAAACAGAAATAATCTTTTTCTATTCTGCATAGCTGCGAACTATTCATTTTTTGTGTTAACACAATTTCCGAATCCTAATACTGAGCTTATTGAATCGCAGAATTCTGTGTTTAATTAACATTAAGATTAAGCAAAGGTTTCTATTTGGAAGTAGTAAGAACTAAAAATTGGACTAGTTGATAGCTAAATATACGCAGATAGATATATTTAAAATTTTTATTTTGTTCAAAAATAAAAAACAATGCTTTAAATTTTGAAAATAGTGTATGAAATATAAATATGCAGATTGGAGTGACGGCGGAGGGGTACTGACGGGTGTTAGTACTGCAGATTATTAGGGCTCCGGTACTTTTTTTCTTAGAAATTAAGTCCTGCCCCCCCCCCCCTCTCCCATGAATATAGAAAAAAAATCAGAAGTTGTACCACAGCCGCTGTAAGGACAGTCTCATGGCACTATGGTTGACAAGCACTACCAGTTATTGCTACCAAAGACTTAGCAAACAGCATTTTTTACACAAGTTATAAAATAGGACTGATGGGTGCTGTGCAGGGCATTAATTACTGCTTGAAGAAAATTTATAGTTTACATGTATGCATTTATTATTACTTGTTTTTTATTTAAAACATGGAGGTACTATATGAAATTATATGTTGTGCATGGACTTCAGTAATTACTTAAAATAAATTATTTGGGAGGAGTGTGGGAATTCTTTTTATCTATAATTATATTTAAAATTGTTGTATCATCCTGGGAAGATATATCATTATTTTTGTTAAGTTTTCTCTTTTTTTTTACATGTGTAAATCGTTGTGGCAGTATATTTTGATTTGGAGGAACATTTTTCTTTATTGGTAAAAAATTTAAATCAGAATTTTCTAAAGCCCCAGCAGCTTCTAATTGTGGTGGTATAGATTTAAGAATTTTTTCCAGTATTTCACACTGTTTAACAGACGTTATTGACTGACGTATTTTCTGCCATTGTTGATCTAAATTGGCTATTTTGTTTCCAAGTGTGACAGGCTGTGATGTTTTTTGGGCAATCTCATTAAGAATTATATCATTTATGCGGGGTGTTTCATCAATTATGAGGGGAGATTCGCTAGATGTTGAAGCAGTTGTATGGGAAGAGGGGTTCAACTGTTTCTGCAAATAATGAATATGTTTGCACATGTTCCACTTAATTGAAGAGTCCATACAACTGCATATATATTTATGTATGCAAATATTGCAGTCAGTGCATTTTAATTGGCAAGAGCAATCTGTTTTTAGTTCCTGAATTTCATATATTTCTGTTTTATCGGACGATAAAATTGACCACCCATCCTCATTTGCAATAATCTCAGAAGAAAACGTTTCACTTGTTTTATGTCTGTTCCTAATGTCTCGTATTTTGCTAGTCAGTTTTCCTTTATGAGCAGTAATCAATCTATCCACCATCTTATCTCTTACAAATCTCATTATGGCATGGATAGCCTTATCCAATCTCTTAATACTTTTCCCATGCAGATAAATATGTTTCAGGATTCCATGCATGCGTTCTAAGTGCATGTTTGTGTTAATGCCACTATGCAACCTGAAACAATAAGCCCAGGATGATACATTTTGTGAATAATATGTTTCAAAATAATTTCCAAAATTACACATGTCAGGATCATCTTTCAATATATTGAGTGACGCTTCGAAGGAAATATAAAATGCATTTATGTCCCTCTCTTGTAAAAGACCTCGTATAACTTTATATGCTCTTGCCTGTTTTTCGGTTCCTTTAATTTTTTTAAAAAATTTTTTTCAAGCCCTATCAACATGCCAAGCACAAAAAAGTCTCATTTGTGGTTCACCCATTATGAAAGTCCATGCATTAAAAAAAGATTCAGCCATATCTGACATAAAAACCTTCGGTGTTATCTCCCCTACCTTTTCTTCAATACACGAAAAAAAAAGAGACATTACTGAGTAATCGCTGCGATTTGAAATTAAGAAAGCACAAGGAAATCCTTGGCGTAATTCATCAAGAACTAGCAAAGTGAAAAGCTCAAAACCATACCCATTTAAGCCATGTGTGCCATCAACACAAATACAATCCGATCCAAATTTTTTTAACATTTCCCCTTGAGCTTCCGTCATAATTATCAATACAAAATCATTTATTGTAAGAGTTGAGTTAGGTGGGGCTTCTGATCCCTGAGACTTATAAAATAAAATACATGCTTTTTCCGAATTTTGCATCTCACGTACCCACATATCTACACTGACTGCATCATTTTCATTTTTAATTGAACCACACTGAAGATTAAAACAATTTTGAATATTATGAAGATCCTTTTTTGTTAACATATTAATTCGCTCTAGCCCATCATATGATATATTATTTCTAATTTCATCCAGAATATCATCAAAGGGAACTTTTGTTGCTATTTTTGAGGCTATATATTTCCTTTCATTTTCAGTTAAAAACAAATGATCTATATCATTCTGGTGACCCACATGCACCGATTGAAAAAGGACAGAGCATTTACCATCTATATATTGAGTTACTTTTAATGAAGCTGGGCAAAAAGCATTTATTTTATTACTGCCAAAATATTTTAAGTTACGCTTATCTTTACCTTTTGAAACAAAATTTCCTGATCGGTGGCATCTAAAATAATAATTTTTAAAGGTCTGATCAGGATTTGTATATTTACTGCCATATCCAACAAATTTTGATTTGGTAGTGTGCTCAGTATTTTCTTTCCACATAAGAAAATCATTATAAGAATCAAACTGTAACTGGCACTCATTAATTTCAATTTCATGTATATTTTTTAAGTGCTCTGTCATCTCTTGTTTGTTTACATTATTTTGGCATAGAGGACATATACATTTTTTAAATTCAGGGGACTGAGCAGATTTTTTTTTTTGTTTTCGTGTTCTTATTAAAGGATTGCATTAGAGCGTCATTATGTGGGTGGAAATTTTTAACATGCCGTTTTAGGTTATATTTAGTAGTAAACTTTGTTCCACATTCAGCACAAGACAAACATTCAAAATCTAAATTATAATCACAAATGGTTTCATTCATACTATCATCCACAATTCCAGAATTTTCATTTTTATTACAAATGTTTGCATTCAAACTAACAGACATACCATCAGAATCATTACAAGAAACATCCACAATTTCACATGCTTTCGCATCCGTATAAACAAACATACCATCCACAATTTCATATGCACCAACAATCATACTATGTGGAGGATCAACTTTATTATTAATATCAAAACTCAATTCTAAAACTTCTGAAGAAGCAGAAGTACTTGGCCCTGAAAAGGGCCCTTTTTCTTTCATTTCAGAAGACATGATTATTAGATTTTTTTAAAAAGTAATAATGATCGAATAAGATGACGCTACCAGAGCAAAAGCAAATGGCGAAATGAGCCGAGCGCGGTGAACGAACGTCAGGCAAGACGACGCGGCCAATGACGAAGTACGCATGCGCAAAATACACGAAAAGCAGACCTGCGCGAGAAGTTGCGCAAATCGATTTTGGGAGGAACGGGAGCTTTGCAGCGCTAGATGCTAGTTTATTCAACCAGTAACATAACAAAAGGCCTTTTTTATACATATGGTAAGACTTTTTAAACTTTTACCGGTGATAGTTAATTTTCATAAAACGCTGATACATGGATTTTAAATGACAATTAGATTTTATGCGTAAACAAAAAATATGCTTTAAAACTAAACATTTTGTAAATATATGCTGAAAGTTTGTAATTACAACTTTGCGAAATATGCGTATGTCAAATCAATCTAAGAAAAGCAACTACGTCTGTTTGTATACGTTCATGCGATTGAAGCCAGAGTGACTGTGAGCAGCAAATGGATGCAAATAGTACATGTCAAATTTTTTTAACATCACTGAAGTTTTTTTTTTTTATTCGATTGGGAAGTCATTTTGCGCTTTGTGCTACTCTCCTCTCATCTAATCTTTATACGGACATTTAAAAAATTTTAAAAAGTACAATTGGATATACAATAATATATTATATTATTATTATTATAATTATATAATAATATATAATATATAATCCATGAAAATTTTATTAGTGCATACTTCAGATTATATGAGGTTTTTCTTAATTATAGTAAATTAGCTTTTTTTTCAGTAAAGTACGTATATAACTTTTTTTGTTATATAAAATTGTATGTCTAACTTTTTTTTTTGTCAGATACTATGTCATAAAGAACTTATAAACAATTTAAACAAACTTTCAAGCAACTATAAAGAAAGTAGAGTTCTGTCGCTTTTATCACAAATTTTTAGTAGAATTTTTAGCCTTATTTAAATGCAGAAAAGCATTACAAATCCTGCGAATAAACGGGGCTACAAGTTCTGCTATTTAAATATTAAATAGTAAAATTCTATTTAAAAATTATGGTGTACTGTAAAGGTAAGAATTTCAGCATTTCTTTTCTATTAGCAAAACGACGCTTGTGGGGAATTTAAAGTTATCAGGAACTGAAAACATTATTATTTTGAATAATATTAGAATTAAAAAAAATCTAATAGTCCATGTCACCTGAAGGCAAAGTGTAACTCAAGCTAAATGTATGCCTCTGTAGTTTTATGTACTATTTTATAAAAAATGTGTAATATTTAAATGGAATTTTTTTCAATGTATTCAATGAGTTGATATTCAGGAAGTTAAAAAAAAAACATGTTTCAGTTTAATAGCAAACTGTTTGGGGTTTTTCTGATGTTTTATTAATTTTATATAAGATTATATGTATATATATATATAATACATAATTTCATTTACTTATCTGATTTTGTAAATTTGTAAAAAATTAACATTATACATGAAGCCCAAATGAAATACATTATAACTGCTTAGTCTATCACATGCCTGCATAATTATCCATAAATCAAAGACAAAATACACATAAAAAAGAATTTCATCCTGTTTAAAATAAAAGTTGTCCGTGTATTTTTAACAAAAATATCTTACGTATATTCATAAATTTAATTGATTATTTAATTCAAGAAAAAATACGATATTTAAAAAGTCCTATGCTTTGTTTCTAAACATCATTGGCTTTAATGTTTGAAGATAATGACGCAGATAAATTAATCTGGTCATTAATAACTGTTTCATTAACTCCTGATTTTACAACTCAAAGGAAATGTATCACACTAATGGGCGTTTATGATTAATTAAAAATGCTTTCATTATCTATTAAGTAAACTCTTAATGAAGAAATTTAATGGATAATCAAATATATTAATGGGGAAGACTAGTCGAAGTAGTATCTTATCGGAAATATTTAATGTTGTCTGTAATGTTAGACGGGTTTGGTGTCTTCTTAATTACACTAACTCTATGGGCGATAACTTTGAAATCAAATTTTATATTTTAAATAACTTAATGCTAATACTCGGGATTACTAAGAATACAAATGAACACTATTTGTAAGTTGTTAAATAATGTTTGGATGTTTTCTTGCACATTTTACAATCCAACGAATATTTTTTGACAGACAATTTCATGGTAGGTTTCTACAACATTACCGCAAAAGTTTACCGCCGAACAGTGTTGCCAGTGGGCTACTTCTTTTTAATTCCGTTTTCTTGATTGACACCAATTTTTTGAGAAAGTAAAATTTGCCTTATTTAATGACAGTCGAAATTATGTGAAAACAAAGCTAATTACACCGTTTCAAAAAACTGGTGCCAATCAAGCAATCTGAATTAATAAAAAGTAGCCCATTGGCAACACTGCCGCCGAAGGTGGTTTTTGCAAAATTTGCAAAAAAATCTAAAAATAAAATTTTTCTAATAAAATACCTATATTTAAAAAGCGGACCATTTGGGAACCCTGAGTAAAGAAATGATTTCATTGCTTTAGCTATCTCCTGAATTTTATTAATTATGTTCGTTCCTTTAATTTTTATAAATTAATGGATTTATTTCTTTTTAACAAATTAGGGATAAGGGGCTCACCCCTCTTCCGTAATACCTAAGAACCACATGATTACGAATGATGAAATGGTGTTATCACGATCAGTGTCGATCTTCTGTAGTCATGTTACCATTCATTTCCTTCTCACATGACGGGGGTTTTGTCAGTGTCCAAGGCTGCATCCACTGACAGCTGATACCTGCTTTGGACACTTACTTAAGAACAATTACACATTTTAAAATTAGCTTGTATAAACTGGTTAAATGAAAAAGATCGCTGCCTCCCGGACTTTTATAAAGAAGTTATTGACAATATTTATTTCGGTATTTGGGTATTATTGTTTGGGTTGGACGTTGTAAAAATTCGTTGACTTTGCGATAACATTCAGAACCACGCCATTGAAAAGTGCTGTGTTTAAAAATTCTACGCTTTTATTTGATTTTTATATCGAATTTTAGGTATTTTAACGAGAAGTATTGGTTATGTATGAATTATTTTCTCTATGTTAATGTAACATCATGATTAGTATTTTTAATATTATTTATTAAATTAAAATTGTTTATTTTCATTAATAGGTATATACAGTGGTGGCGAAAAGTTTGGACATTTTTTGAAAGTTTCATGTTTTTCAACTTTGTGTGCTTGTAGAATATATTAATTTTCGCTTAAATACAAACGTTTATATATCAAATTGAATGTAATTTAATGTAGAATTTAATAATAGAAACGGTATTGCAATATCTGTATTACAAAAAAAAGTTATGCTCATTTTAGTAGAACAAACAAACACAAATCGTTTTGAATAAAGACGTGTTTTGTAATAAAAGCGTACTAGCCAATCACAAACACTGTTCTGAGGACCAATCAAATGTCTGCAACTATAGTTTAGGTTATTTGGCTGGTAAAAGAGTTATTGTTGTGGAAATATTTTGAGGAATGATGCAGACTAGTACAATTAAATAGAGTATTGCTGTTTTTGAATATTTAAAGTCCTTTTTTTAATTAAACTAATTTTAAACAATGTCATTAACAAGAAGAACTAATTGGGCATCTACAAAAAGAAGTCGAATTGTCATATTAAGAGAAAATGGCTTTTTTTTAAACAATGTCATCAACAAGAAGAACTAATTGGACATCTACAAAAAGAAGCCGAATTGTCATATTGAGAGAAAAGGGCCTTTTTTATGCTGAAATTGCAAGACAAGTTGGTGGTTCAGTGACTTGTTCTGGTGTACGAAAGTTCTGTTTACGTTATGAAAAAACGAAATCAGTGGAAAATAAAGTCAAATAAGACCGAAAAAAATGCACAAGTGCTACTGCCGACAGAAAAATGAAATGGCTATGCCTTCAAGATAGAAACATTTCATCAGATGCCATTAGATGTGAAATGAATGCAGCGGGTATTGCAGTAAGTTCAAGAACAATAAGAAGAAGGTTATCAGGATTTGGACTACAAGCTAGAATTCCAAGTAAAAAACTATATTTAAATCAAAAGCAACGCGAAAAACGAGTTAAGTGGGCAAAAGAACACATTAAATGGTCAGAAAATCAATGGAAGCAAGTAATCTGGAGCGATGAGAGTAAAATATCGCTCTTTGGTAGTGATGGTAGAAAATACCTGAGACGTAGATTAGTAGAAGCACTTCATCCTGATTGCATTGAAGCAACTACAAAAAACCCAACAAATGTCATGATTTGGACATGTATGTCTGCAGATGGTGTGGGCCGAATTCAAATGATTGATGGCATCCTAAATGCCAAAAAATACATCGAAACTGTCTTGGAACCAAAATTGACCATCAGGGATCTCTCCCCCAACAACGCACCATTTATTTTTCAGCAGGATTCGGCTCCATGCCACACAGCAAAAGTATGCAAAGCATGGTTTCAAAATAAATGCATAGATATATTACCATGGCCAGGAAACAGCCCTGATCTCAATCCAATTGAAAATTTGTGGCGACGTTTGAAAATTCTTGTACGAAAAAAACGTCCATCCAATAAAAGACAACTTATTGAAGCTATAATTGATTCTTGGCACCATGTGATTACGAAAGATGAACTCCAAACACTCGTTCACTCGATGAAAAGACGCTGTGAAGCTGTCTTAAAAAATAAGGGTTATCCTAAGTATTGATTGTGTAAATATCATTTTTAAAAAATGCAAATCTAAGATAGATCTTACTATTATTTGCATAACTTTTTTTGTAATACAGATATTGTAATACTGTTTTTATTATTAAATTCAACATTAAATTACCTCCAATTTGATATATAAACGTTTGTATTTAAGTGAAAATTAATATATTCTACAAGCACACAAAGTTGAAAAACATGAAACTTTCAAAAAATGTCCACACTTTTGGCCACCACTGTATGATTATTCTTCATTATTATTCAGGAAAATTTACCACCCCCAATATATTTTTTAATTAATGATTTTGTACTTAAAATTTGTCATTAAAACTTTGGCATGTAATTATCTATTAAATAAATTGAAATGATGTACAATTGTCGGTATATTTTTATTAGAATTGATTGATATTAAAAAAAATTACTTGATAATTTACCGTACAAAAAAGAAAAGAAAAAGAAAAAAAACCCAGAAAAAATGGAAAAATATTGATTTAAAAAACTCTTTTGACATCTATTGGTATTGAAATGTTAATTGTAGTTAAATGTTTATATTTGAGAAAACTAAGTATGTTTAGCTAAAAAAAAATCTTATTTTGTACTATTAAAAAAAAAAAAAAAAAAAACTTTTTTTTCATTTTTTAAACGGAGTTTTCTGGGAAATATTTTTTTCTATGTGTCCCTGTAAAGAGAATTAATATGCTTGACGGTCCTAAGCCAGGTTACAAATGAAGAGTTTTTTTTTTCACTATTTCTAATGAATAGTCTGTAAAAATTTTTGATATCTTAAAAATGTTATGAACATTTTTTTTTTTTTTTTTTTTTTTTTTTATGTGGGATCATTTATTTTCCAGTATGATTTGACGGGTACTATCTAGTCGGTTTTTAATTGTATAATCTCACATCGGTATAAAAGGAAAAGAAATGTTATTTTCCATGAATTTTAGGTAGATTTCGTAAGAAATACTACCTGTTACATTCTCCCCTATTTTGGAATTTTTGAAAAAATTTTGCAGATCTACGCCGATCATGACTCCTAGATCCCAAAACCACCCTCCAGTTCAAAACTTTATCTATCTATATATCTATGTCACTTTTTTATGGACACGATAATTTCAGTTATTCTGCACAAATCTCTTCCAAACTGATACATAAAATCAAGGGGCATAAAATCTCGGTCAAGTTGGGGAGTGGGGGCTTTTTGTGAAAACAGAAAAAAAACCACAATTTCTTATATTTAATACGTATGGAATCCGTTTAAAGTTATTATTACTTCCAGGAAAAGGGTCGAAAATTTATGTATGATAGATTTTTGATATCATTAAAAATGGCCTCAAGGAGAGGGGGGAGGTTTAAAAGAAAAAAAATTATAATTTCGTCAATTCACAAGGTATCAGATCCGTTTAAATTTATTATAAATCCGCTTAATAATATTTAAAACTTTTATATTGAGTTTTTTATAGGACTAACCCTTAAAGAAAAAAAAATCCTCTCCGGTTCCGCCTGCAAACAAGTTAGGTTTTAAAGTGGGCGGTTCCAACTGCCGCATCATGGCAAAAAGTCATTTTTCCGCAATTCCCAACAAACAGTCGCCCCACGGTATGCGTCTTCGAAATCTACCTGTGCCTGTAGGCCGAGCCGTTAGTAAAGTTTTCGATATAAAGGTTCGAGTAATAAAGTTTTTCGATAATATAATTTGGATAGCTTATTTTCTATTTTAAAATAAAAAAATAAATTTTGTGAGAGCTTTGATAATATAAATAACAGATAAATCCCAATCTATCTTTTTCAATTGGAAAAATTAAATTTATAGTTTATCTTGTTTTGTCATCAATAGAATGAAGAATAATTCTTCAAAGGATAAATTATTTTATAAGAATGTTCTCGGAAATATTTTAACATGTAGTTTTGTTCATAACAATTATATGTTAAACATAATTATCAGTATCGCAAGTTGGAAATAATTGGAAATATATTAAAAACTTTGTCCATGTACTTCGTATTTGTACATAAATAAATACTTTTTGAAATGTATTATGCATTTTAAAGAACAAAACATATGAAACATATATCGCACAGATTTTATAAAAGAAGTTTTAGAAAGACGCACTATTGAATATTTAATGTGATTTGCTTTCCTAAATATGTTAAAACCCTGTGGGAAATTTAGGTATGTTCAGGATAAAAAAATTTAATTTTAATCTCAAATAAATGTTTCGAATATTATTTGGAAATTATTATGAAAAAATATATGCTCAATATCAAAAATAGCAGTAATTGTTATTCCGTTATTCTAAAGTTATTTGAGAAATATTTGCTTTCAATTCTCACTGGAAATAAATATTAAATTATGTACAAAGACTTGAACAGAAATTTTAGTTTACTTTTTGAAAAGAAAAGGTAAAAGATTAATGTAGATAAATGTTAAAATTTAGATATATTGCAATGAAATGTAATTCATTTATTTGATTATTTATATTTATTATATTAAAAAATGTTTTCTTAAAATTTAATTTTAGATTCTAAGAATAAAATTATGTTAATTACTGAAAATTCAACTTTCATACAATTTATATTTTCTAAATATTTACGTTTCTTTCCTATGACATCAAACAATACGCTGAAAAGCTTTGCTGTGTCCATATAATTTGTACTAAATTTCTTCAAAATTTCTATCATATTTAACAGTACGATGTTCTACATAAATGAAAATAAAATATAATTTTATAATAAAGTGATCTCTGCTATCTTTAAATTGGTTTATTAATTATATACTGGTAGTTAAATTACTTTTATCTAATAGTTTGTTTAAAAATAGTTTTCAGAATAAAAATATGGTTTTTTTTTTAAAATATATGTAGAAAAATTTATTTGATAAGTTCTGTTTGTATACGTTTATATAAGTAAGTGTATGTAGTAACATAATTAACAAAATATGTTCAAAAGTAAAATTAACTAATTGAAATTAAATGATATTTTAGATATATACAAATCTGATATATAGAGAAATTCCAATGTCTTAAATTCTTCCACGTAATCAAAAATTATCTATCTCTATAAAATATTTTAATAAGACAAATAACAGTATACTATTCAAGTTCAAAATGACGAAACCTTTTAAAAATTTCATTTTTAATGTATAGCATGATGCGGTTTTGTTTTCTTAAATTATCTAGTATTATTTTTTTCATGCCAAATCAATAAAACACGTCTATATATTTTTAGAACAAAAATGTAGCTGTGTAATGGGAAAAGTAATAAAAATATCTATGTACACGCATTTATGTGAGCATCGTAATTTATGGAAGCCTTTATCTGTGACCATTTCTTCAAGATGTAAGCAGTTTGAGTACATAAAATGCAGCTGCCAAAACCTAGTTTTACTTAGAATGAGTATGTTTATTATGTCATACTATAAATTTAAGATACTGATTCGAAATCAGAAATTCATATAAATTTATTGTGTTTATTACATTCGATAAATAAATACTAGTGCTTTTAAATTTCAGCAAATTAAATTTATCGAAATTATTTCATATTTGAAAAAAATATTTAAAATGACTTAAAAATATTTAATATATAAGTTATGTGTTTATTTTGTACAAAAATGAATTATTGATATTTTGGCTGATAACATGTACAAGCAAATTCACATAAGATAGGTACAACGCTGAAAAGAACAATAGCATAGAACAAAGTTAAACATTAATTTTAAAAAAAAGATAAATTTAACCTAATAATGAAATACAATGAGTTATTTCGTTAAGTTGAAAACATGCTGCGTGTTAAATGTCTATTAGTAGTTAATATCGGCAACCTTTATTTATTTTTTCTAAGATGCAGGTAAAACAAAATAGTAATATATATCAATATTAAGTTATATTACTTGAAAAATTGTGAGAATTTTATATCTGATATTTGACAAATCTGCTCATAAACTTCTTAATATAATATCTATATTATTAAGCAAAAACATGTCCCTTGGTAATCTGACGTCATATTGATGGTGGAAACGATCTGACCAATAAATTGCGTTATTATTGTGATGTTTTAAACTTCTACACATTGCACAATTTCAAATTTCGTACTGTCGAATAAAAAATTAAATGTACATTCAAATACAATTTGTTTGAATATCTGCATCTTAATTTACTCCTTTTTAACACTTTCCAACCTAGTTGAAAAGTGTTTATGACTTCGGTTTGTCTGCCGTATGGCCGTCTGCTGTCTGTCCGTGCTCTAACACCCGTAAATATTGTCGGATTGCCCTGCAATTTTTATATGTTATTGTCGTTATCCATAGCATGTTCCCTATTTCAACTGAAGTGTGTAGCACTTATAGTTTTTTTACAGGGACACTCAAAAGAATTCCGTTACATTACGGTCTAGGAGAAAAAATCATTTGCGGTTTATTTTAATGATGTTACACAATTTCAAACACATTGTAATTGATATATATCACTAAGGTGCATTACAAGAAGCTTAACATGGAATATGCTGTGCATAGCACTTATAGTTACTGAACAGGGACAGTCAAAAGAAATCCCTTACATTACGTCTATGGAGAAAAATCGTTAGCGGTTTAATTATATAATGTTTCATTATTTTAAACGCATTGAAATTTATATATATCACTAAGGGGCATTACAAGAGGCTTACTACAGAATAGTGTGTGTATAGCAGTCATCGTTCATTTACAGGGACACACAAAAGTATTCTCTACTGTCTGTTAACAACAATTCCTGGAAGTGCGTTTTAAGTTGCTCAACGCGATTTTAAATTTAACTCACTTTTTGTCTATTACTTGGTGTGTATAAATTATGTAGATCATATACAGGGCAGCATAAAAGTTAGCGAACACATTTCCGTTTACTGACAGAAACTCCAGAAGGAGTATTTTAAATTGTGCTACGCGTTTCCAAACTAAACTAAAAGTTAGCATCCTATGTAGTATATATACAAATCCATAGATCATATACAGGGCTGAATAAAAGTATTCGTATATTTTTCCGAATATTGTATATGTTGGATATTCCTGAAATTACATTTTTAAATATGTTATGCGTTTTCCAAATTGTTTGTTTAGATGTTATCTTTCAGCTTATTAAAAGGTAATGATTTGTAAAATTATTTTGGAAATGTTGGAAAGTGTTACATAATCTATGCTTGACGCATGATTTTTTGTTCTTGTTTAAGGTTAAAAAAGATATTCAATCATGATTATTTTTAATTCTGTGTGTTAATCTGCGTTAAATTTGTTCCGTTGGAACTTAAAACAAAATAAACAACTTGTTTGTTTCTGTATAATGTTCCATAACTAAATTTCCAAACTTACTTAAAATTTCTCAAATAAATAAATAAAACAGGAATTTAAGGGATATGTAATCCAGCTGCACGCTTTAATACTGAAATAATGATAATAACAAAGTTTGGTATAAATTGCGAAATGTATCGCGATTGAACATTGCATGCGGCTAATATGGAAGTAAAAAAAATTACCAACATTTTAATTGGTTGTCGGAAAATTATTTTGAAGTTGGTGGGCAATCTAAGAAAATATACAAAATTTAAAAAATCTATCAGCGTTTTCAATTAAAAACTATTTTCATCTACGTTCTGGTACTCACGGTAGTATGTACGGCATATTTAACTCATGCAGTATAGGTTGGATTACCTGATATAGATAAATTTAGTAGTCATAGATATGGTGTGTGTTAAAATAGATAAATTAATCTTTTAATAGACTTTTCAAAAAGATGATTTTAAAAGTCAGCAGAACACTAAATATTATAAATAATATACTCGAGTGCAGTGCTGTTCTGAGAGAAGATGAATTCTCTCTATAAACCAAAGAAAGTCGATCAATAAAATTAGTCTCCTAAAAAGTTGAAAATGTTTAAGCAAATTAACTCGTGTGATATTATATATATTAAGAACACTATTTCTTAAATGAGAACATTAACACGTTATGTGTTTATCTAAAAAACGTTCAGCTGTACAACGGAAGTAAGGAAAAGGGCGAAATGTTTTTTTTTTTTTTTTTTAAAGGTTGTTGTTCTCTTTTTACTTTCTATATATTAGTGCTTTCCAATACTTTTGGCATAAATGTATTTTCTTTTAAGTGCCTTGATAAAAGTAAACAATATCGATTTATTACTGTTGTTTTCAAAAAATGATGAATGCAACGCATCAAAAATTAAATATTCTTATTGAATAAATATTCAATTAAATATTCTTATTGATTTTCTATTACAGCATTTATTCTTATTGTGAGGTTAGAATATCAGTTTGAATAATATATTTCTAAAGATGCTTGAAATATTTTGTTTTGATTATGCTTATTTATTATCTTTTTATTCTTCTTCTACTTTAAATTTAGCGAAAAACGCATCTCGCCTAAAAGACTTCGTATCTAATTTGGGTTTATTACGATTAATTTGGTTTCTGTTAGGTAATTTGAGACTTTTGAAAATACACTTATGGGAAATTATAATGCTCGGAAAGAATTAATAAATTTGTATTTCCAATAAAAGTTCATGGTTCTAAAAAGACGTAAAAATTTAGCTATATTGCTCATTCAATGTTTCTTTTCCCTTATCTCTAAATTTTAGTCAAACTAAAGTCGTTACCAATTTCTAAAGGACATTTAACAACAATTGGGATGAATTAGTTTAAATAATAGATATAATAAATTGAACAATTCTACGTTAGTCGTATTTTACATAAAGATTTTATACTTATAAATTCGTTTAATAACCATTTATTAGCAGATTAACGGAAGTCTTCAATCTCGTGTAAAAAATAAATGCGATAAAAACAATATTTTTGTAATAATAAAATTAAAAGGTTTTTGCATTATTTTGGTTTTTATAATTTGTAACTTGTTTGTAGAAAATAATACTTAAAACCCAAGAATTATACCGACAATCAATTCTAGCTGTCCACATAACGCATATATATACATATTGAAATAACATTTAAATACACTCACTATATGCAGTACAAAATGCAGTAGTCAGAATATCTGCTATAAAATACTACTATAAGAAAAAATGATGAAAAAAAAAGTATTCATTGACAAATTTGTGGAAACTGTGTGGATGTTATAGCACTTACATACTTAGCGGTTTACTATATTTAATATCAATAAATTAAAATTCAGATAAAAAGCCTATTAAGGTAAAATCCCATGTTATTTAACCCCTTGGGGACGAGCGACACGTATACGTGACACATAAAATGCACAGAATCCTCGATTATCATGGAAAAGTAACTTTTTATTGTAAGCTTTGCCTTATTTAATAACAGCATTTCTGCGATTCAATTAGGTGAAACTTTATGCTTTGTAAAACCGGTGGTAAAAGTTTAAAAATTCTGTCAAGGACGCTCGTCGCGAAGGGGTTAAGTGTTTTTAGGCTGTTGCTTATAACACTTTTGCAGGTACAGATAAAATAAAATCAGGTCTGCTAAAGACTTATAATGTGCAAAAAAATAGTTGAAAATTATAACATAAAACGATATAATTGAAAAACAAAAAAAACTTTGAAAAGATCTTATTAAAAAGAATGGAATATTTGAGATTACACAAAAAATTCTATTCACTTCATCCCATATGTATTGAAGAGGTGTTTACTAAACTTTCAAACAAGATCTTATCATATATCATAACATGAACCAATATTTGTCTATGTGTGTGTCTATATTGGGTTTTTCGGAAAGTTCCTTCCGTTTGGGAAAACTAATTCAAGCCGGAAAATTCTGCCCGTCAATTATTGGACATTAGATGTCGGAATTGCTCTCTAATAAATAAATGCTAGAAATTTCCGATACGAACCAAATCTCCCAAAAGGAAAGAACTTTCCGAAAAATGTATGCATGTAAATGTAAAAATGTAAAAAAAAAATATATGCAATTTTACCTTAAAAACGGCTCTAACGATTTTGATGATGTTTCGTATCCTACCATTTTCGGGTACCACACGACCAGTGGGCTAGGTCACATTTTCGATAGAATTTGATTAGTGGGTCATTTTGGACCACAACAGGTCAGCGTCAAGCTAATTTTATCCAAAATCGCTCAAAAGATTTTGACTACATTTTGTATACTATCCTTTTGGATTACGAGAAAACCTTTGGGTTGGGTCACATGTTCGAGAAAATTAGATTAGTGGGTCATTTCTAGGTAACTACGGGTCAAGCAAAATGTATTTAACATTTGACATTTTATTAGCATACATCTGACCTGTGTGCTTGGCGCCAAGCGGCCGCTTATAAGTCATCGTCAATATACAGGGACGAGATAGCACACACAAGGAAATTTACAACACACAGAAATACAGCCGTGAGCTCCACAAAGTGTGTGCATCGGAGTCAGGGGGATTCAAACCCGCTCCCACCTTCACTCGCAAGCGATTAGCGGTGTGATGCCTTGACCACTCAGCCACGGTGGGCCCGATTTTATTTGAAAAACTGCTCTAACGATTTTGACTAAATTCTGTAGCTTCTCTTTTTGGATACGAGTAGACGATTCGGCTGGGTCACATGTTCGAGAAAATTCGATTGGTGGGTCATTTTTGAGTCACTACGTTTCAATACATTTCAATGGGAATGAAGGTTGAAACAGTTATTAAATTGCTGAATATTTGGCAGTAAACAAAGTTGCAAAATTGACAACATTACGCCGAATATCACGAAATATGGCGAGATGTTAGCGACATTGGCAAGAAAATCGACTTTTAAGATTAGCAATGCCAAAATACGTTGTGCTGGGAGAAAATGAATATTGTCAAGTTTGCGACTTTTCGCCGAATTTTGGCAACATTTGGCAAAGGAATTGGCTTTCAGAATATGAGAGAATATTTTTCAGAATATTTTTCAGCTTGATGATGTGCTCGAAGATTTATTTTTTTTTTTTACGCTGTAATGGATTCTGTCATAATTATGGGATGTTTACACTTAAACAGCATTCAGTAACCTGTTGAACGTTTAGAAACACCACTCAAGAATTAAAACAAAAATAAATCTTAAATCCTACTAATGAATCAGTGATTTTTTTTAAGTTATACATAGAAAAAATTTTGAAATTCAGCACAAAACCACGCTTGATTAAAAAAAGAATTAAAAAGTACCTATTAAAAATAATCTCATTTTATTTCCGATCACAGGAGTGGCTGTAATTAATTAATTTCGGTATGCAGAGAGGAAAGATGTTTGCTTAATTTTAAAAACAAATGCATCGGATATGCAACAATGATTGTTTACATGCTAAAGCGACTATCGATTTTGATAGCAGTAATGAATGTTTATACATATATTTGACATTATCTGTAAATAACAATGTAAAAATTTAATTAAACAAACCCTTTAGAATTTTAACACATTTTTTGAAGAAGTAAAATAAAATAAAAATTAATTTAACTACATAGTGTATTAAATTCTTTGTATTAAATTAAAATAATATAGAATGTATTGGAAGTAACATATTGCTTCGTAAGTATTTTTTTTTATTGCATCGCGATAAATAATAACGAATCTTCCATAAAAACTTATATTATCCTTCATATATGGTAGTTACCATGTCAAACTATCGAATATGAAAATTAGGCGTTTCATTACTTTGAATAATGTACCGATTGTCACCATTAAAGTTTATTTGAAATCTTCGTCTAGTAAAAATATCAATAAATTTTCTGCGAATAACAGGGTTGTGCAGTTTAGCCCTTTTTATTTAGAAAAACCGAATCCACACCGGAAATTTTGAGAAATGTTTCTTTTTATTTTAGGAAGTCATGAAATGTTTGTCGTTAAATATACAAAAATTTCTATTTGAAATTTCTGGTGTGGATTC
Organism: Maratus michaelseni; assembly: GCA_963931845.1. NCBI lineage: Eukaryota > Metazoa > Arthropoda > Arachnida > Araneae > Salticidae > Maratus > Maratus michaelseni. The sequence goes on along the minus strand of OZ007589.1, from coordinate 25,718,283 downwards.
AAATTTTCGGAATGAAAAAATGAGGCCAAACTGGAAACCCTGGTAAAGAATACTTTTAAAATTTAGCGGTAGTAATCGGCCCATTTGTCAGCGGTGGTAATCGGCCCATTTGTCAGCGGTGACATCGGTCCATTTAAAAGTAATTAAAAATGTATTTTTTTAAATTTCGATAGTTTAACATGGTAGCGACGATATGTCTGATTTATATAAATTACTACATACCATGTACACAAGGGGGAAATGTCAAAATGGAGAAAAGGAACATTTTACTATTAATAAAAAAAATTGCCAGTAAATATATAGAATACTTAATATGCATTACGTATGTATTCTATTAAATAAATGTCGAAAAAAATATTCTTATGGTTTTACAGGTATCTTCACTTCTGCTCTGTCAGTAGCAATTTTCCCATTTTATTTCCTTTAAAAAAAATTAACACAAATCTTATACTACTTAACCAAATGACACTTTTGTATTAAATTAATTATGTTATGTTGCATAATTTTGAAGCATATTGAATTGAAAAATAAAGGAATAGTACTTTTCAAGAGTTGCTTCCAATGTAATTAAAGTCTCTTTTCTAAATAATCCAATTAAAGAATATTTCAGTGGTTGTTTTGTTATGTTTATCTAATAACGATTTTAGAAAACACACTTTTTTCTTTTCCAGTAATTAATGTGCTATTACTGTTTAATAGCCCACTAATTGAATGGATTGATTTAAGGATCTAATAAAGTAGTGCAATTATATTCGACCTTAGTGCCTTTTATACCGTTTTAGAATTTTTTAAAATAAAATAAAAAAATTAATTGCAACTATTTTTTTTTCAAAAATCATTTAAAAATTTTCATTTTAATTGCTGAGTTTTATGTCAATATATTTTTTTTAATCTCCAATCTAAACATTCTATAATTACAGAAGTTGTAAAACAATATTCAAAGATAATATGTATTTTTCAAATTATTATTACATGCATTTAAAGTTGTTTTCTGAGATCTAACTGTGATAATCATGTGGGAGTATATCAAAAGGTTGAGTTAATACTTACAGTAGTATCCAAAATTCTGGAAACCCTTTGGAATAACTGAAATTCTAAAATTTTATAATTCATTACAACACTTAATTTTAAAGTAATGCCTAAAAGTATATATGGTAGGAATGGGAATTTAATACAAAATATGATGCAATAATTGACCATAGGATAGTTCAAACATAATAACAGTTGTCAAGAAGAAAAATGAGAAAAATGGAGAAAATTGGCTATACAAAAATTCTCACCAGTCAGTTATTTTTCATTTGGGTAACATTTAGCGTTTGACAGCCTTAAAACGCCTTCTCGTGGAAAGTTATGTCTTACAACCTTAAAGTTATGTCTTAGACAACTTGTGTTAATTAGGTTTAGTTCCAGAGTTCCTTCCTACAAACAAGTTTTGTTAGATTTTCTGCATAGAAGTTCAATTGAGTTAAGCTATGGACTATTCGCAGTGATTATCTTGAAACCGCACTTTTTTCTAAAGAAGAAAAATGACACGGAACAGAATTTTGTTTAAATAGAAATACGTCACGATCTAGGAAAATATCACATATGGTAGGCTTCAATTTGAGTTCGGGCATCTCATTTATGTATTTTATATATGCTTTCTTTTAGCATACAATTCTGTATATATGTTACGGTCAATATGATTAATCCGTTCATTATTAATAATAACCGGTTATTATTATTAATGACAACTGTTATTATTAATAATAACCGGCCATTATGCTATGCCCGGACATTATTAATAATAACCTATCATTATGCTATGCCCGGACATTATTAATGATATCTGGTTATTATTAATAATGAACGGATTCATTATATTGACCGTAACATATATATATGGCAATCAAATCTTGCCACTCACTTTTCACCCAATTTTTGTTGACATAGAGCTTTGAAATTTGGATTATATATGTATTTCTGAAGGCAAAACATGAATTGGATATTGATTTTTTTTTAATTCAGTCTTTAACATCGGCCCAAATCTTGTATTTTCCCCATAGAAATAACGTTGCGATTGTTTAATATTAATTGAAAAAAAATAGCTCCATTGTTGCAACATTCATGTCTTTTATAGTTTATAAACTATACCTTAAAATATGCTTAAAAGGTGACAAAATACAAATATAAATTTTTATTTATTAACTACAGTATATTTGTATTATATTTGTATTTTGTCACCTTTTAAGCATATTTTAATGTATAGTTTATAAACTTTAAATACAAGGTGAATATTTTCATTCCACTTCAATTTCGTTTTTATTTCGAAACTTTCTGTCATCTCTTTTAATCACATTGTTCACCGCACCATTACGACTTCAGCATTTATATGGAATATATATGAATGAGTATGTATTGATGAATACATTTGTATACAATGAGTATTTGTTAAAAAGTACTAATGACAGGGTTACCACAATAGCGCCAAATATTTGGCCAACTTGGCGACAAAAATAAGTTGCTATATATGAAACCAACATGGCGATAGCTGGCTAATTTGGCGAAATTCCCATTTAAATCCATTAAACTTCCATAATTTTCTTCCATTGACAGAGCCTAATATTTTCTATAAAGTGCCATAAAACAAAGAAAAAAAAAGACAGCATGTTTTCTTTTATTTAAAAAAGACCATTACACTTATTGCAATTAAATTCCCATTGATCGCACAAATCAAACAACTTTAGATCACATTCAACACCAGATCATAACACTACCTGGATGCTTCACGGTATAAGTGTAATGTAATCAGAATGAGGAACTTTTTCCGAGTTCTCTACTTGCCATCTTTATTAAACAAGGAAAATTTTGTCTACTCGCTTCAAATAACGCGGCCTCACTATTTCTTTGTCCACTTCAGCATTTATGCATTTTAGTCCATTTTAATCTTTTTAGTCTTTGAATTATAAAAATATTTTTTCATGAATTCTAGCATTTACACTAAACTACTGTGTCTGCATGTGACATTTCCATTTTCAACATAATGAAATGACATTTTTCATTCACCTAACAATAGGCCTCTTACTCTTCTTATGAATAAAATCTTGTGTGGATAAATATACTAAAAATACCAACGTTTGACACACAATATCATCGTACAATAAACATACGCACGTTTCATGAGTAACTTGGACTCACTTCCTCAGTGTAAATAAAATTAAACCCTATTGTATCCCCCCAAAGTCATGAAAATGAATCTAAAAATCCAAATGAAAAACAACAACACACCGAGAAACTCCTCACGCATGAGCTACCAATCAGATTAAGCCGGAAGTAATTCACTATGACAAAGTAACTCAACCCAGAAAGGTGAGATGTAAGGTACACTTGAAAAATCATTGACCAGGGAGTTACCAAATTTATGAATATAAACTGCCTCAAAGGAGTCTAAATCTAATGGAGTGTTACATTTCTTAATAATAGTGGCTGAGTCGAAGTTAAAATTATGTCCCTCACTCCAACAGTGACAAGCAATAGAGGATTACAAAAATCCTTTTCGCGGTTATTTGGCACAAAATTTTACCTGTTTAAAACTTTCCAACCTAGTTGAAAAGTGTTTATGACTTCGGTTTGTCTGGCCGTCTGTCCGTCTGCCGTCTGTCCGTCTGTCCATGCTCTAATCCCGTAAATATGCTCGGATTGCGCTGCAATTTTTATATGTTATTGTCGATATCTATACAATGTTCCCTATTTCAACTGAAGTGTGTAGCACTTATAGTTTTTTTACAGGGAAACTCAAAAGAATTCCGTTACATTACGGTCTATGGTTAAAAATCATTTGCGGTTATTTTAATGATGTTACGCAATTGCAAATACATTGTAATTGATATATATGAGTAAGGTGCATTGCAAGAAGCTTAATATGGAATAGGGTGTGCATAGCACTTATAGTTACTTTACAGGGACAGTCAAAAGAATTCAGTTACATTACGTGTATGTTGAAAAATCGTTTGCGGTTTAATTAAATAATGTCTCACTATTTTAAACGCATTGCAATTTATATATATCACTAAGGTATGTTACAAGAGGTTTACTACAGAATATTGTGTGTATATCAGTTATCATTCATTTTCAGGACACACAAAAGAATTCTCTACTGTCTGTTAACAATAATTCCTGGAAGTGCGTTTTAATTTACTGAACGCCATTTTAAATTTAACTCACTTTTTGTCTATTACTTGCTGTGTATAAATGCTATATTTCATATACAGGGCAGCACAAAAGTTCGCGAACACATTTCCGTTTGTTGACAGAAACTCCAGAAGGAGAATTTTAAATTGTGCTACGCGTTTCCTAACTAAACTAAAATTTAACATCCTATGCAGTATATATACAAATTTATAGATCCTATACAAGGCTGAATAAAAGTATTCAGATATTTTTCCGAATATTGTATATGTTGGAAATTCCTGAAATTTCGTTTTTAAATATGTTATGCGTTTTCCAAACTGTTTACTTAGATGTTGTCTTTCAGCTTATTAAACAGTAATGATTTGTAGAATTATTTTGGAAGCGTTGGAAAGTGTTACATAATCTATGCTTGACGCATGATTTTTCGTTCTTGTTTAAACTGATTTATGTCAAGGCTCCTATAACAAAGAAATATCGTATTTTCTTCAATGAAATGTGATAAAGAGTTAGTTAATTATTTACGTTTTTAATTATCGGGCGTGAAATGTTTTGCTTGATTAGTACATTTATTTTTCTGTTAATGTTACGTGAACGAAGTCACGGGTAACAGCTAGTTTAGCTATAACGTTTGATAAAATATCAATAAATCAAGAGATTGTAATGAATTTTGTTCTTGATTAAATTATCTTTTCATAGATATACTTTGTAGTACCAACTAAAATAAAATGTAGTGCCATAATATATATATATATATATATATATATATATATATATTACAATACCTGAAATCGATGCGATGAAGACGAGATTGGCGATAAACTTTATATAATGGAAGCAGCAATATATCAGGGAAGAGTGTCGTCCATTCGACGTGTAATAATATGGATGCAGTCGCGTTGTGGCTGATCAAGGCAATAAAATAAACAGTAGGTGTTTTCCGATATGCAAAAACAATGCGATTCAGATTTCCATGTTTTTATTTAAACAATCGTCATGGAAGCAGTCCACACATGCTTTAAATGGGCAGTGCCATCTGTAAAGTAATTCGTCGCCACAAGAAGTTCTTAAAATACATCGAACATAACTCAAGAACAAATATTTAGGGTTACATTATTTGGGATACGTGATAAGTAAAACACACAGGGAACTGTTTAACACTTGAAAACTCGACCAACATCTGCTTGAAGATTGCGTGCACCTGCTTTTTGTGGGCAAGCGGAGAAATACAAAATCATGACTCTAGCTAATGCGAGAATAAGGGATACACTTACAGTCTATGTCACAACCAATGGGAATGATAGAGGAAAGAGTCCTGACAATTTCAGGCGGACCCATTTTATAGTAAAAAACAACCCAAGGAGCGAAAAAAAAATCTCGGAAAGAAAAAGATATGGCTCTGGAAAAAACATTCGAATTCACAGAAATGATCAGAAATCATGATATAATTTAGGAATAACTAAAAGAAGTAAATGGGGCAAAATAATAATCAATTTAAGGGGAATTTAATAGAATTAACGATAGATGTTATGACGGAATAAAGCATTAGAGAAACTGGTGGAAATTTAGCATAAAACAGGGAAATATCAAAAAGGAAAATTTAGTTATGTAACATATATATATATATATATATATATATATATATATATATATATATATATATGTATATATTATACATAAATATATATAATTTTTCCCCAAAAAGTTTTCCATAAGTAAAAAAAAAATATTTTTTTTCAAAAGGCTTCCATCAGTTAAGAAAAAAAATATATATTTCAAAAGACTTCCATCACTAAAAAAATACTTTGTTACAAAAGCTTCCATCAGCAAACCTAAAAAAAACAATTTAAAAAAAATCAAAAAGTCATCCATCAGTTTGGCCATTGGTGTATCTGTATTTTTAATTTTAAGATACAAGAATAACTGAAGAAACCCACGATAGTAATGGAAATACATGGATATCTGACGTCGAAGTTTAACAGGATATCTTCGTACTTTTTTATATTAATTTCAGTGTTTTTTTTTTCCTCTAGGGACAATTTTAATTTCAAAACCGCTTTGGAAATTGAAAATTCCCTAAACTGCAACTAAAATCAAAAAAGTAAAAAGGTACGCAGTACATTCACTTGAGCTATCCTAAGTAGAAAATGTCATTGGAAAAAAATTAAATTGAAACTAGGATTTTCAAAAGAACTCTTATTTAATACTATCTTGCGGGTTTCATCAAAGTGCTAGCATAGACTCTTAAACGGAATGTATAAGTCATTTTAGCTTCTGTTTAGGCGAATTGTCGAAAATCATATTTTATGTGCATGTGTTCTTACAGATAGAACAGTCGAATTATTTTCATGATACTGTGCTATAAACTGGTTCTTTCTGTTTTACACTTTTGGAAATGAAATAAGAATAATTCTTAGCACATTCATTTAAACAATTTTGAGAAAACAAAATCTGAAAAGTGTCCATCACAGAAAATTCAGTGGTAGCCCGTTTTTCGTCAAACAGAACTTTAAGTTGATGATCTCAGCAGCCATTACAAAACAAACAAATCGATCAAAGCAAGTGCTGTACACGACGCTCAGGGCATCTACTTTGAGATGAGACGGAAGGCACTAAGGAAAGGAGAAATTAAATTTCAAAAATTAAATTTCACTTGAAGAAGTTTTGTTTTCTTCAAATCTTGAAAAGTAAGTTTTCTGATGAAAACAAATCGTACCAAAGAACGTTTATCAAGTACCAAGGCCGTCAGTTAACCACTCTTCCCCCACTTCTTGCTGTTCCGCTCGGTGCCATTCCTTTGACTGGGCACAACCCCCTACTCCTGCTTTTACCAAGTAACTTGTATTTATACACTAGTCCGTATTCGGTTGGTTGGTTGTATGAGATTTTATGGCGCAAATTCCCCCAAGGGATATGCTGCGCCAATGTCCGTATTCAAACTATTTCCTCTACAATCTAGATATTAAATAATCAATTAGTAGAAGTTATATATTTATATTATGGTTTTCAGCAAAATTAATATGTTTTTTGTTTTCTTGTCGATTCGAAGTAGGTTATTTATTTTAATGACTTGATATTTTGTCTCAAAATTTCCTGTTAAAAATAATTCGCTTTATGATTTCAAGCATTAAGTAATTATTCATGGTTAATATTATATTTAGTTTCCTCTCCAGCGAAAAAAAAGCCTAATTACATAAAAAGCTTTTCTTGCATTATATATCGATGTACTATAAAGTTTAAATATCTTCATATTTTATAAAATACTACAGAAAATCATAACTTTCTAAATTACTTGAATTATATTTTAAATGGATTGCATTTACAAATATCTTTAAATACCAACTTACTATGAAAATTTATAAATAAAATGTAATTTATAAATACAATATTTCAGGAATTTGTAAATGATAAATGACGTTAACATAACATTTCTTAAATATATTTTTTTTCCCAGAGTGACCGTCATGCACTTACTGTATATTTCGGCATATAACGCGAGGATCAAACTATCATATTTAAACATAGAATAATTATTTAATAAAAGATAACTTAATACTGTGTCACAATTATTTAACTTTATATATTAAACAAATTCTATATACAAAAATTGTATAGTTAAAATACGCGTTATATGACAAATTATACAGTATAATGTCCTTAATTAAATATTCTGGACTATTTTCGGAACTTCTTGTATGTGTTCTTTCAGGAAATTGTTTGACGAAATTTCAGTGAAAGGCCTCAAAAGAATATATCATTTGAAGGATATAGGAAGTTTAAATATATAGAAACATATACAATTTTCACATGAAATAACGTTTTAAAATAATTTAGTTCTTTATTCGTTTTAAAATTCTAAAAGTAAATTTATGAAAGCAACGTCATACTTTTGTTACATATATTGGGTTGTTCAGAAGCTCCTTCCGTTTGGGAAAACCAATTCGTACCAGAAAATTCTGCCCGTCAATTATTATACTTTAGAAATCGGAGTTAATATCTAACAATTAAGTGATAGAATTATCCTGTAAGAACCAAGTTTCCCCAATGGAAAGATCTTTCTGAACAACCTAATACTTTATTGTCCAAAATAAATACTAGAATAAAACAACGAATTATTTTTAATTTATGCATCCATTAGTGTACCATGTACTTTTAGAATATCAATAAAAAAAAGTGATCAGTGCCGTAGCTACGGAAGAATTGAGGGTAGGTTAGTTTTCAGACCTCCCTTTCGAAATTCTACAAACCTATACATATTTATTAAAAAAACAAATGTTTCCTTTCTAAGAACTTTTATCTCGATGAGAAAATAGGACTAACACATTTTTGTATAAACTATGTAATTGCAGAAAAATTACACACCCCAAGCTGCTTTTACAAATTACCATATTAAAATTTATAACTGAAATTAGTCACTAAATATTTTCCAACTACGGCACGGTAAGTGATTGCAATTTCTTTAATGCTGGGGATATTTGAAACAACTCTATTCAAATAATATCTTTTTACGATCAGACACTTTGGGACAACTTTTCATATTAAGTCGTTTAGAAGTCGTTTTAAGATTACTTTGTACATCTTTAATATTTGTTTAAAGTTTCAATAAAGTTGAAAGAAAGCTATCTTGCTATAAATATTTTATGACCTAAAGTTGGAAGCGTGACAAAATAAGTGCAATGTTTAAAAAATGAATAAAAGTAATAAAATTAGTGCAATTAACGGGTAATTGAAAACTAAAATGAAAATGGTTTAAAATTTTAATTCAGAAATAATAAGTTGCATCTTTAACGACACAATAGGTAAAAATTTTCGAAAATGTAAATGTGAAATTTTATTATGTCTTTTTAAAACATCAAAGTTTTATAATTGTTATATTCTGCATGTACTTCTTTCTTCCCATTTCCAAACATAATTTAAAAGAGCATAATTGACAACGGGCGTACACTCTTTTGAATTTCAAAAGAGACTAGCACCATTATTTCACATTAAAAAATTTCTAATTGATATTTAAATCGTAAATTTTGAAATCACCTTATTTAACGGTAATATTTGTAACATTTTTCTGCTATTAAATAAGGCAAAAAATTCTATTAAAAATTGTTGTAGCATCAGGATTCGATATAGGCATTAATATTAAAAATTATATTATTACTTATTATTAAGTTAATCAAAAGAAAAACAAATATAGTATGTTTTTTTTTATTATGTTCGTTGTTTATATATTATGGAATGTTTTACTTATACTTCACAATAGAATTTCAGAACATTTTGATCATTGCACCATTTGTTATGCTTTGCAGATAACATGTTTAACAATGAAAAAAAAAGAAGTTACTAATTCAGCACCATCAAATCTGTTTCTTTTTTACTTATGTTTCATGATGGAATTTCCGGGTATTCTGGTCATAGCACCATTCATTAGATTTTGCAGTTAATATAACCATAAAAAACTTAAGAAGTTAACAATTTAGAAACATCAAAGTTGACACTGTTTTATTTATGTGTCTCAATAGAATTTCAGGACATTCTGATTGTAACACCATTCATTATACTTTATAGATACCATATTTAATAATGAAAGAAAATCAAGTGTTAAGAGTTTAACAATTTACCATTATTAATTCTGGCATTCTATTTTTTTACAAATTAACTGTTAACGTCCATTAAACAAATGAGACATTCGAAGAAAAAATAATGTCTTTTTAAAAAATAAATAAATAAATAAAACACTATATCAATATAGAAGGGTTGCTACTTGTTGTACCCATAATTTCGTAATCAACCCTATATTTTTCAGTAGAGAGTTGTACGATATCTTCTTTTTAACACTGGTTTCATCTTTTAATTATTGAACTAAGCAAGTGTCAAAATTAGCTTTAAAATTTCTAGGGTTGCCACTAGTTGCATCACGGTTTCACTGGGAAACATTACACAGTTTTGTAGAGATTTTTAACGCCTATGTGTTAGTGTTGGTTTCAGCTTTTAAATAATGATCTGCGTAGGTGCCCAAAATAATTTCGAATTTTGGAATGTTGCTTCAAGTTACACCACGATTTCACTAGGCAACTGTATATATTTGAGTATTGATATAGGTCAATGGAGATAAACAAGGTCTACCTTTTATTGTTGGTTTCATCCTTTAAAAAATAAATTAAGGAAGTGGCCAAAAATAGACAAATTTTTTAGAGGTTTGCTACATGTCGTGCCGAGATTTTAACTGACAACCCTATGTATTTTAATAGGGAATTTTGAGGTCTTCAATTTAGGACTTATTTAATCTTTTAATTAATAATCTATTTAAGCGATAGAAATTATCACCTGAAGTGAACTTATATCTTTTCACCAGAATTTGACTAGACAACGCTATTATTTTGATTTGCCATGTGAAATAGTATATATATTTTAAATTTTCAGCTTTAATAATTAAAGTACTTTTTTTTCAATAGTTGTTTGGTATATTTTTAAAGGACTTTAAAATGTATATAAAAACCATTAATTAAATTTTATAAAATAAATTACAGTCACTTTAAATTAGTGCGTCATCGACATCGGAATAACACTTCAGTGAGCGCATTTATATATATTTAAAATTTAAAACAAAGATTTAATTCAGATTTTGAAATTAAATTTTTGTGTTTTATGTTTAATGAGAATTTTTTGTTAAAAAACAAATTCATCAGATAATTTCAGCAATACATTTATTTCATTAATACAGTACATAAAAGATAAAAGTAAACAATTGCACACACTTATAAAGACAAAATTATTTTAATGATTCATTTTTTATTTAAACATTCAATACTTCTTCTTGGGCATGAAAACGAAATCCTTATGGGAGAAATTTTATTCCCTTATTCTTACGTGAAGGTTTCATCCAAAGTTTTTTTCTTAATTCCCACGACATGGTTTCATATTGTCCTGTTACATTAACCGTTCTGTTATTGGATATTTAGACAAAAGGAAAACAGCATAAATACAATATAAGAATAAACCATAACCATAAAATAATATTTTCCTTTAGAAATGATACAAAGTTTATGATGTTCAGTTACATTTATTATACTTCATTAAAAATAATATTGTAGCATAGTTTTGAAAAATATGTATCAAAAGGTATTATTTCGTTCAATTGATAAATGATTGCGTTCAACATTTGAACGAGTGTTGCATTGATACCTAAAGCTACACAGTCTGTTGTCTCGAATGATCCATATATTTTTGTTATTCACAGAAACATATACATGACTTCAACAATTATATAAAGCTTCTTGATGAGGACGGGATAGACACAAGGGAATTACATTACCGAAGAATAAAAACATATTAGCCTCCACAATGAGTGTGCAATGGAGATGACGGGAGTTGAACTCGTCGCCCTGACTCCTACGCTCACAAGCGACTGGCGGAGTGGTGCCTTAACCAATCGGCCATGGAGGGCCCAATGATTGAGTTAACCTATAATATTTGACATCAGAAACATAACATCAGTATGCTATAACACTCTTCAATCTTCTTTATAGATGTAAATAATATAGGGTGGAACCTCCAATAACTGACAATTTAAGGATTCTTTCTTGTTCAATTCACTATTACAAAAATTTAAATCTGTTTCATACTTACCCTTGCTTTTGAAAAGATTGCAGATATATATTAAATAATACTGTTGGCAAAATTTTGAAAAATTATACATTTTATTATTAAAAATTAATTTTATTCATAAATATTGTCAAAACCTCCAGTAACTGGCACTATCCCTATTTTTAAACACCAATAACTGACACAAAGTGAACCAGATACTAACACTTTATTTTAAAAGATTAAAATTCTTTAAAAAAAAACTGTATTTTTTATTTGTAAAAACAAAATACATTAATATTTATTATAAAATGTGGGATTTTGTAAGCTGTACTGCAATATTAGTAATACAGAATATATAACAAGAATATATAGCATAATATTTAGTACTGCATTATTATTAATGCAAATATCCAATAACTGACATTAATGAACTAGTAACTGACATCTGGTGTCAGACACTGGTAAAATAACCTAAATTTTAATGATGTTTACTACAAGATATATTTAATTTATTATTATGCATTTTTAAACAGTTCAAAAAAAAATTCAATTTTTTTAATATAACTAATAACTAACACCTCTGTCAGAGGCTGGTAAAATGAAGTTCTAGGAACCAATAACTGGCACCTCCTATTAAGCTAAATTAAATAACCATAAACCCTAAATCATGGTCTTAATATATCATATGCATCTTTAAACTACATTATACTAGTATAACTTTAAGAAAAAAGTTTAGGATGATAAAATTACAAATAGATTAGAAAAACACTTCCTTAAATTTAGAAATCAGCTTCAAAAAGACGCTTTTTGTATTCTCAAAAGTGTCTTCTTCATTGAATTTCATCTAGTGGTGAATACATTGACACCAAAATAAAAATAAGTGTCTAATTTACCACTGGGTGACATGTCTTTGCAGAATTTTACAACAAAATGCTTATTTGAGTTAGATTTTGCTCAAGTGTCAGTTACTGGTTAGGTGTCAATAATTGGGGACTTCACCCTATTTTAAAAAGGTAACATTCTACCAAATAGTTTTTTTTTTTTTTTTAATAACAATTCAAAAGTTAAAATTTAAAATTTTTGGTTAATATTTTTAATTTTTTTCTCTTATATTTGATACGTTTGATACATCTGCATGTATATCTCATATGGTTGGTAAGTCAAGTTTTTACCAAAGATAGTAAAAAAAAAAAAACATGGAAATAAATCTTAAAAACCATCCTGACAAAAATAAGTGACGGGAATGTAATTTATTTATATTTGATTGTTAAAAATGGAAACTGTTCGCTTCCTTCTAAAAAATACTGCAAAAGTTAAATACGGATACCATTTTAGTTAACTTAAAATATTAAAATTTGTATATTTGAGTTTGTTGCATTAAGATAATTCTCTTCCGTCCGTTCTGTTTTAGTCTTTAAAATCGCCTTTTCTTTTCCTTTAAATTACGGTTATTTACATAAAATATTGAGCGGTTTTGGCTTATGTTCGTTTGAAATTACATTTGTCAATTATATACCGATGATATTAGCATGTAAATATATAATTAATGGGAACTTAAGAAAAAGCATTTTCAAATTTTGAATGTTAAGCCTATTTAAAAAAGAAAATTCCTAATCAATAGTATATGATATCACTACATTTCTGCACAAAATAAGAAAAAATAAAGAAAAAAACATGGTTACTACAATGTATTTTTTTGTTTTGTTTTGCCAAATAGTTCTCGCCAAAATGCACCAGTTCTCTGAGTAACCAATTACGGCCATTTACCCGAGAATTGGCCATGTTTAGTCAGGTAATCGACAACCGAGTTTTTTCCATTCTCTATTATTCGACTTCAACATGACTTCAACATACTTAGTTGTAATTCAAAAGGAATAATCTTTTGTAAGTGGGTTGCCACAGCCAAAGTTGGAGTCAAGGATAAAAAAAAAAACAATCGTCACCTGAGATGCCATTAAATGTTTGCCGCAAATATATAAAAAAAAAAAAAAACCTAATCACAACAATGCAAATAATTTTGTGATAAATCATGCTCGCAAAACCACGCCAGTTGGCTTTAAACAGGATTATATAATTCTACACCTTACAAGGAAGGTCTCCATAAGCGCATACGCAGAAAAAAAAATTGAAAAAGTTATACAATAATCTATCTGATGAGGAGATATGAGTTTTCGAAATTTAAATAATCATAATCAAAAATCATAATGAAAATATATTTTGGAAATAAATAGTACTTGAAAAGAATCTTCTCAACCTGGAATTCAGTTTTAAGAAAAATATTTTGGCTCATTCCTGAACCGTTTCACTTGCATACGCGGCTGAAATATATCTAAAGATAAGTAGTTCGGAAACTTGTAACATAAAATGTAATAAAATTGTAGGAAGATACTCAGCACATTGCACTTCTTCGCTAAAGAATGCCAATAAAATTGAAACCGAGATTATCACCGTAAGAATTATCTTGAGATAGGATTTTGGAAAGAAAAAAATGTGATTTACTTTTCTAAATCGATAAATCTCACATAAAAAGTAGTATAAACTAAACTTCCTAAGGGACTTTGAGTTTTACAAAATATAATTCTAGGATAATTTAAATACATAGAGATCATACACATAATGTCTAGAAAATTCGTGCCGTTTGGGAAAATTATTTTGGACTGGAAAATTATGTCCGTTAAGTATTACTAGGGAATCGTACCCGAACTTCCCGGGTTACAGAACATATACGAAATCCAGTGTATTATTTTTTTAATCGATAAATCTCACATAAAATGTAGTATAAACTAAACTTCCTAAGGGGCTTTGAGTTTTACAAAATATAATTCTAGGCTAGTTTAAATACATAGAGATAATACACATAATGTCCAGAAAATTCGTGCCGTTTGGGAAAATTAATTTGGACTGGAAAATTCTGCCCGATAAGTATTATTAGGGAATCGAAACCAAGCTTCCCGGATTACAGAACATATACGAAAACCAGTGTATTTCTAATTCTAATAGATTTTTCATATTTAATATATATATTTTAACCCTTTATGTACTGAATTATGAATTCATGAAAATTTTATCTTCTAAAGCATTTTTCGTGAATTGTTGAAACTACATTAGAAGATGTCCATAATCGTTTAATAAATTTTAGAGGGATTTTAGAGTGATTGAAGGATTTAGGAGGATTAATTAAATTTGAATTTATAGTGATTTTGTGCAATATTTATAACCCCATTCAAATATTTTATTTTAAATATTTTTCTTAGTATTTTGTAGAATTAGGAAATGTACAAATATAATGTTCTCACAATAAAAATATAGAAATATTTCCGAATTGAAAATCCCCCTCCCCTCTCCCCCAACGCCAAGAAAGCTGAAAATATTCAAAGGCAAAAGAAATCATCCTTTTAAAAATATTTTTGTTTTGTGTATCCAATAACGCTTTTGGAACAAGATAAATTAATGCATCTAAAACTCATTCTAAACAGTATTACTACTAAACGATGCATTAAATGAATTTTATAACAAGTTATTTTACCGTCAGTAGATAAAGGGTTAAACTAATTCATTCACAAAAAAAATTATAAGAAAAATATCGATAATAAATTCAAATAAAATTTGGAAATTTAATAAAGCGATACTTTTGTATTAGCCGCATGACAGGAGTTAATGGCCAAAGAACTCGTCCAGTATTTCGCTGCTTACTGAAAGTTCATTTATTCTGAAAATTTCAACTGTAAGCGCGTTTAGTTTGAGAACATATCTGTTAAATTTGCATTTCATTTATAGTATAATATTATTTATATTTATATTTTGATGAAGTTTTATTTTCGTTCTGTGATATTAGCCGAGAATAAATGCAGAACTATTTGTATTGTTTTAAATGCAAACGGATTATTCTTTCGCAATTGGGCTGCACATGATAGAGAGAGACATTTTAAATAATTCATGCTTGCAAATTATTTTAAAAACCATAAAAAATCAGTAAGTTCAAATACAGTTTTCAAAGAAATTGAATTTTTCCTATTCGACGGTGTAACAATTGAAATTGCACAATCTTTAAAAGTATTAAAAAATGCAGTAAAAACCAAATTTATTAGTCAATTTCTTACTACCATCAAAATGACTTCAGCAATAATGAGACATATGTTTGGTTTATAATATAGATTATTATAAACATTAAACTATATTCTTGACAACATCATTTATGTGGGACATCATCCTTGAGATGGACTCGATTACGTAAGAATATCATCAAAATTTAATAAAATAAATTTATTAATATATTTGAATCAAATATATGGAATCACATTAAGTTTTTATTACACCATTTCTATCGTATGCATAATTAAGACTGTTTAAGACATTTCGGTAAATATAATGAAATATTTTTTATATCTTTTTAGCGTACTTTGTTTTTCGTAATACTTTTACCTAGTCTAATATGTATATTTTTAGATTCCCATTAACTACATAAAGCTCCATATCACATATTAATGCTTTATTTATTTATGCATTTACTTCAACACATCATTCTACACAACATTATTTTGATTGAATTAATTTGTTATACAACAAAATTTAATGTTTTCTTGAGATGCTGCTCTGTATAATGCAACGTATAATCCATGTGTAAATACTGGTTTGAGCAAATGAATGCTAACATGTTCAAGTATTTGCCCTCGAGCTTTATTTATTGTCATCGCAAAAGATGAATTGATGAGGAATTGTCTTGTGTTAAAATTAAAAAAGTATTCAGAATCTGAATGCATCAAAGTTATTCTTGGAATGTAAACTCGATTGTCTATATGAGTTCCTGTTATAATTTCAGCTTCGATTGGGTAAATGTTTAGAGCCTTTACAACCAATTTCGTTCCGTTGCAAAGACCCAAAGAGGGATTGAGGCTTCACAGCAGCATAATTGGAAATCCGATATTAAGTCGTGAAAGATGTGGCGAAGTTCCACTTGGAGGGGGTGGGGGGTTGTTCTTCATATATTCAATTGGATATGATATTGCTTGATATAATAAACTTTTTGTTGTCCAGAAAATTATTCAGTTATCAAGTTGTTAATTATTTCAACTTCTCCGTTCAAAGGGGTTAAAATGCATTTTTTTGTCAAATTAACACATTCACTGCCAGGTTAAAAATACCGGAATTTTATTTTATTTAGAAAGTTCGAATTCATAACAGAAAATACTAATAGCAATATTTACTTTATTTAATTACAGACATTTCGTGATTAGGTAAAATAAAAATTCTTCTTTCGAAATTTCCCGTAGGAATTCGTAGTTTTAGATTGAAAAACCACGAGTATACTTGTGGTTGGCAGCGAATGGGTGAATACTCTGTATTTCCATCATTGGATATACATATTCAATGAGACATTTTACGCGATTTGATTGAATGATGAATTCAGTAAAGTCAACATTTGGACCTTCGCCAAGTTGAATTAAATAATAAGAAAAGTTCATACATAGATTTTTATTCCGTCGCATGTTAATTATCAGATGTTTAATATTAACATTTCTCCAAATATTAGAGAATTTCGAAGTGGCCAAAACAATATCGGCTATAATACCATGCTTCCACTACAGGCAAAATTTGTCTAATGTCGCCAGCAAATATAACTACTATTCCACCAAATGGCGAATCATTGTTTTTTATGTCTTTAAGCGTATGGTTAATAAAATAAACCTTAGAATTTTCAGTTAAAACTGCAAGCGAAACTTTATCATAAATTGTTAATATAGATAAATAGATAAATATTTAAATACGATAAATAGTTAAATATTGTTTGTGTCATAATTTTTCATTGAAAAATATTTATCACAAACATTTATGTTTAAATTAAATGATTTTGATTTATAAATTTATCGCTCATAACGTTTATTATTATTATTATTATTGTGTTTTATATAAAATCAGTAGCACATATTTCTTTTACTTTTTGAGATGTATGTATTATTTTCTAACTAATAATAAACATTTCAATCCTTTAACCAACGTTAATATGCGGTTGCCGAGAGGAAAAAAAATTACAAATGGCAGCCACTGAGCCCAAAAACAGTGAAAAATACCAATTTTTTTATTTTAAAAGCCATAATAAATAAGTTAATTAAGATATAGTTTTCAAACAAACTGCACTAAAGAGTAGATTATTTTGTAAAAATTTTAAATGTGCGTTTCTTAGACATTTAAAAAAATTCAAATAGCAACAATCACAAAACCGAAATTTCATCACAAGTGTTGATATTCACCGAGGCTAACGAAAAAGACAGGCTACCGCGGTGCATTCCACTTATCTTTTTTTACAGACCGGTAGAGTGACGTGATGCTCTTTCCTTACACCTGCATTGGTGGATTCGAGCATCACGTGACTCTCGCGGTCTGTAAAAAAAAGATACGCATAAAGCACCGCGGTAGCCTTTCTGTTTCGTTAGCCTCGATATTCACAAAATGACGTCAGCGTTACGCACGGTCACGTTTGTCCTTTATAATATAGATACATTAGCTATCGGAATCAATGTTTATAATTACATGATGGAATTTTCCGGTACAAAATAATTTTTTCTAAACCGCACGAATTTTCCAGAATTTTCATCATACAATAAAGGTATTTCTATAAATCAGTTAGTTTCAGAAATAATATATACACTATGATTTTCATGAAACGATACAATGTTAAATATACGGAAATTAAAAGTTGTGAAATTATTTATGAAAAATATTTAATTCAGTTCTCATCTAATACTTAACAAGAATTTACATATACAACGATTTATGTCAGTTCAAAAATAATTTGATCAGATAAATTTGCCTTTTTCATTGTTAGTAAAATAGTTGAATAAATAAAAAAGAAAATTTAAATTGTGAAATGCTCAAACATAACTCATCTCGAAAGTACGCATAAACATGTAATAAAACGTTATATTTTGGTATTTTTGAATCATTCTTTTACTACATTTTTCCCTAATATTACATAATTATTTAACATGTATTATTCTCAATTTTTGATTAGATCTTGGTTCAATATTACAAAACAGAAGGGAAAGTTTATCTTGCCACATTTCAATATTTCTCAACATTTTTTTTAATCATATTCAAACATTCAAAAAACGATAAACTCAAATATACATATTTAAGGAAAATATTTTGTAACAAGATTCTTCTAAATCAAGAATTTAAGTTTGATGAAATTACCTTGGTTTTCGAAAGTGAATCTTTTCCGAAACATTTCATTTACATATGCGGCTAAAATATCTTTAAAATAACTACTTGTCTTTAAAGATTTTCCTAACTTCCCACATTTAAGGGTAAGTAGTTTGAAAACTTTTGAAATAAAACGGAGTAAAATTACTTGAAGCTTCTCGGAATGTACCATTTCTTGGCTAAAGAATGTCAATAAAATTCAAAACGACATTATTACCGAAGAAAATTATCCTGGGAACCAAAGCTAGAGCGAACGAGCAGAAAATGGAAAAATAAGTAAATCTCTGTCCCTTTCCAAAATGAACGAATTTCACATAAAATTTGAACAAATTCCTTGTGGGTTTTACAGTTTGGTAAATTTAATTTTAAAATAATTCAATTAATAAAGTAAAAACATTTCACCGAAGGATTTTAATCTTGAAGTAAAGTTATTAGAAAAGGTTTAGCTTTAGAAATAGAAGTCTACCTTTTTATTTGATTCTGACCAGAACTTTTAAGTCTAACTTAATTTTTAACATATTTTATCTTTTAAGTTTTAACTTAATTCTAGATAAATGCGGTATATCGCACAATATGCCAAAATGACGATTTCCGATGACTTCGGTGAAATTTGTATGTACTTTTCCAAGGTTCGTCAACTATGCAGAGTTGTCCTGTGAGTCCCACTGTATGAGAAACTACCGTAATTTCCGGCGTATAATCCTCCCCCAGGGGAATACCTTCTTTAGGTATTTACGGGTTTCGCGACCCCGGATTCCTGAGCGATCTTTCTCCCTTCCTGCCTTCTTCTCTGTTTAGTTGTCTATCCTTTTTTCTTTGTTTCACGCTATTTAATCTTCTCTTTTCAGTTTGTTATACCTCTTTGTTCTTGTTCATGTTTGATTGTTTTACTAACTTTTTTGTTCACTTTGTTCCACTAACATTTTTTTAAAAGAAAAAAAAAATTTAAAAAGAGTGAAAAAGACAAAAAATACACCTTGTTTCTAAGTTTTCTCTCACATAGCTTCTTTTTTATACAATAGTGGATTTTTTTATTTTCACGTGAGACACTCTGGGTGCTGAGGTTTTTTAATCTCTTCGACTCGGTTCTACCTTTTTAGGCTGATCTTGAGTCCCAGAGTGCAGGGCATTTTCCGAATTCCGGTTCCGTGATCGGAGGACGCCATACATTGTATGGTGGCTGTTAGGACCAACACCGGGAGACTGGTGCCTTTCGGTGAAAGGGGTTGTAGGTTGGACAGAGCTGTAAAGGCTTACCTACTGACTACCTGATTCCAATGTGAAAGAACTAGATATTAGGAAGTGCTATCGAGTTTAATCCAATGTTCGAAAAACGTGGAGGTTTGTTGATAGTTTTCACCCTTTTGAAACCTGCGCCCAGAAGTAAGGTTAAGAAGAAGGGTCGGTGACCAGGCCCGACGCCTGGCGTTAAAAAAAAAAAATCTAAACTATGGATACAACTAAAGGTAATAAGACATGCGATGTGGAGGCCCCACAACCAAATACATCCTGGGCTGATATAGTTGAGGAAAATTTTTCTTCCAACTTGGAAAATAAAGGTGCATCCTATGATGCAAGGAAAGCTTGTAGCCTTTCAGATTTGTCATATAGAAATGCACATTTCTTTATCGTAAAATGTGTTGAAGGCAATTTTGCCCTCAAATCACCTTTCCTAATACAAAAAGCTATACAAGGTCTTGTTGGTGAACCAAAGACCGTTAAAAAACTAAGATCTGGTGACTTACTCATTGAAGTTAAAAATTCAAGTCAAGCTGAAAATATAATGAAATGTAAATTCTTTGGAAATATACCTGTTACTGTATCTGCTCATAATTATTTAAATAGCTCACGTGGTGTCATCTCAGAACAAGACCTCACATATGTCTCAGAATCAGAAATACTTGAAAATCTTAAAGAACAGCATGTTACAGAAGTTCGAAGAATAACAATTAAAAGAGATAATAAAATCATCCCAACAAAGCATATAATACTTACATTTGATATACCTAACCTTCCCACGCACATAAAAGCTGGATACTTAAGTTGCCCAATTCGACCATATATACCAAACCCATTGCGCTGTTTCAAATGTCAGAAATTTGGTCACTCCAAAAATAGCTGCCGTGGAACCCTAGCATGTGCTCGATGTGGAGTAAAAGGACATGAAAACGAAAACTGCACAGCTCCTGCTCATTGTGTTAACTGTGAAAAAGATCATCCATCGTATTACAAATCATGTGAAATCTGGAAAGTTGAGAAAGAGATACAAACAGTGCGCACAAAACAAAATATTTCATATCCAGAAGCAAGGAAAATAGTTAAGTCTCGCACACCAAACACAGGTATATCTTACTCGGCTGCATTAACTGGTAATAAAAAATATCAAACAATAGCCACTCAGACAGAAACAATAAAAGAAAACCTGTCTACTAATTCTGGTAAAACAAAAGAAATCCTGTCTACTAATCCTGATAGAACAAAAGAAAACCTGTCTACTAATTCTGGTACAACAAAAGAAAACATGTCTACTAATTCTGGTACAACACAATCGGCTTCGGCTAAATCAGGAAATTCTTTTCCGCCTAAAACACCACAAAACATTTCTTCAAAGTCATCACAATCCTTGTTTCCTAAAATTCCAATCCATATAAAAACCTCTCAAAATACCCCGAAAACTACACCAATAAAACAAAATCGCAGATCTGACTCAGAAAAACATGGCCTACAAACAATTAAATCCTCTGTATTATCCGAAAACCCAGCTAATAAGAGAAAAAAAGTTAAACCACCCAAAAAAGAAACTCTACCAAACCAAAATAAAATAAATGCGAGGAGTATGCGGGATGAAGACATGGTGGAGCTTCATCCAGAATCGGATGCAGAACTGAACGATGGAGGAGATGATATGTCTACCTCCTCCGAACAAAATGACGTTGATATATCTATCTAAAAAATCAATCATGACTAATATTATATCGTGGAACTGCCGTGGTTATAATAATAAACATGCTGAAATCCGTAATATCTTATCTGACCATCAACCATTATGCTTAGCTCTACAAGAAACCCATCTAAAACCCAATGACAAAGCAAAATTACGTAACTATACTACATACAGAAAAGATTTTGCAGCTAATGGAAGGGCCACTGGTGGAGTGGCTCTTTTCATCTCCAATAATCTACCCCATTCTTTTATATCTCTAAATACAAACCTACAAGCTGTTGCAGTCCGTGTACATATTAAACAACTCATAACAATCTGCACCATTTATTTACCTCCAAACCAAACTATTCAATCAGTACAACTCGATAACCTCCTTCTCCAACTCCTGGCTCCATACATACTTATTGGAGATTTTAATGCACACAGTCAACTCTGGGGCAACCATGATTCTAACCAACATGGTGGTGTCATTGAAAAATTCATTTCTGACAACGGCTTATGCCTGCTCAATAATGGTGATCACACTTATTTTCATGAGCCAACCCGTACTTTCCATGCAATAGACCTTACAATTTGCTCCCCAATACTCTATCCAATCTGGAATTTCTGGGTCTCTAATGACCTGCACGGCAGTGACCACTTTCCCACTTTTATTACACTGACTACTCCTGATAGGGATTGTAACAATTCTACCAATCGTTATATATATGACAGAGCCAACTGGCCAACATTTACAGCACTTGCAAATATCTCAGCTGACATGATACAGGGGAATATTGACAATGCGCTTGATAATATAACTCAATGTATTATCAATGCTGCAGATTCCAGCATTCCAAAAACATCATCTAAACATAAACATAGAAAGCCATGGTGGAATAGTGATTGCCAAAATGCCAAGAAAAAACAGCAGAAGGCCTGGGGAATATTTCGGAGGTACCCAACTAATACTAACTATATGGCATATAAAAAAGCAAAGGCTGAAGCTAGAAGAGTGCGACGCAAAAGCCAGCGTGAATCCTGGATCAACTACATCTCAAGCATTAATTCAAATACCTCAAGTAAAGAACTGTGGAACAAAGTCAAAAAATGTATGGGTGTCTACTCTGATCATCATATTTCTCTTTTAAAATACAACGGCCAAACCATCGCATCACCTAAAAACATCGCTGAGACAATAGGGAGTACCCTAGCATCAATTTCATGCTCTGACTCATACCCAGAACCTTTTTTTAACATACAAAAGACAAACTGAAAGAACCAGGATTAATTTTAATTCTCATCATTCATATCAATATAATGAACCATTTCTTAAATCAGAGATTATAAAATGCTTGAGAGACAGCCATTTATCTGCCCCAGGTCACGATGGGATTACATACATTATGCTCAAGCACCTTTCTGCTCTATCCTTGAATAATCTTCTTTCCTTTTTTAATAGGATATGGATGGAGCAGACTTTTCCTAATGCTTGGTGCAGAGCTATAATTATACCATTTCCCAAACCAGGAAAAGATGCTACAAATCCCAATAATTACAGGCCAATTGCACTCTCTAGCTGCCTTTGCAAACTGCTTGAAAAAATGGTAAATAGCCGCCTCGTGCATATTTTAGAAACTAACAATTGCCTAGCTGCATTTCAAAGTGGATTTAGACGTGGTAGGTCTACTATCGATAATTTAATTCATTTGGAACATCACATACGGACAGCTTTTCTAAAACGCAGCCATTTGGTCTCAGTATTTTTTGACATGGCAAAAGCATATGACAGAAATGGCGTTATGGGATTCTTCGCGATCTTTTTAATCTGGACATTCGTGGGAACCTTCCAATTTTTATTAAAAACTTTCTTGCCATCCGACGATTTCAAGTTAGAATTGGGGGAATTTTATCCAGTTTTTATGAACAAGAAAAGGGTGTACCTCAGGGCAGTGTCTTGAGTGTCACCCTCTTTGCTATCAAAATAAATGACATCATTAAACAACTTCCTCCTTCTGTGAAGGGGGATCTCTATGTTGACGACTTCCGCATTATGTGTATGGGACAGGATATTCGTTTTATTGAAAGACAACTGCAAATCGCAATCAAGGGTATTCTTAACTGGACGAACAAAAATGGTTTCTTAATTTCTCATGACAAAACATCTTGTGTGCACTTCTGTAGACGACGGGGTCTGCATCCAGATCCTGAAATTTTTATCGGTTCATCCCCAATTCCTGTTGTGGACAATGTTCGATATCTTGGCCTACATTTTGACAAGAAACTTACATTTTTACCACATATTTTACACTTACGGACAAAATGTGAAAGATCGCTTAATTTATTGAGGGTACTGTCAAATACTTCTTGGGGAGCAGATCGTACCTCTCTTTTAAAAATTTATCGAGCTGTGGTACGATCTAAAATGGACTATGCTTGCCAGGTCTATGGTTCTGCCAGTAATTCTGCTCTTAAAAAACTTGACACTGTGCACCACAGCGCACTGCGTGTCTGCTCTGGTGCATTTCGTACATCTCCAATTTTAAGTCTTTATGTTGACTGTAATGAACCATCATTACACCATACTCGCAAAAAACTCTCATTAGAATTATATTACCGCGTCCTCTCTCATCCTGGTCATCCTCTTCACACCTATCTTTTAAATACTGACAATGGTATTCTTTATCAGCATCGACCATCATGCATCCCATCTTTTGGAGTCAGAATGAGGAACATAATCAATAATGGCCCGTTGGTTAATATCGAGGTAAGTCCATGTCCTTTGCATGTGCTCCCTCCTTGGAATCCTCCGAAAATTACCTCTCTCCATCCTTTTAAAGGTTACGACAAAAACAACTTGGCTCCTACTGTTTTCCAACAACTATTTGCTGCACATCGTGCAAAGTATAATAACTATACTGATATTTATACAGATGGCTCTAAGAGTGGGAATATTGTTGGCTGCGGGATTTTTATTGACAACGCTAAATTCAGTTATCGGCTTCACACTTCCATGTCTATATTTACAGCAGAGTTGATCGCTATAGAGAGAGCCATGTTACACATATCTCATCATCATAACACATCTTTTATCATATATACTGACTCAAATAGCTCTATTGACGCAATGAAATCTTTTAAAAAGCATCCTTATGTCTCAGCCATCCTGGATTTTTATAATAAATTGACTAGACGTGGTTATGATATTTTATTATGCTGGGTACCTGGACACATGGGTATTCATGGCAATGAAAAAGCAGATGAGGCGGCAAAACTTGCTCTTAATCCACTACAGCATAAAATTCCATTCTCAGACGTTAAACTAGTTTTAAAACACTTTGTTCATAATAAATGGCAAGAAAGTTGGGATTTAGAACACAATAATAAGCTGCATCATATAAAACCCACTATCATGACATGGCTTCCGAATTATCCAAGAAAAACAGATGTTCTTTTGACTCGTCTGAGAATTGGACATTCAAGGATAACCCATAAACATCTCTTACTCCGGGAGGATGCACCCATGTGTCCACACTGTCATTTTGATACCTTAACTATTCATCATATTTTAACTGATTGTCCGGGTCTCCGGCACTTGTACAGAATTTATTTTAATTCATCATCACCAATCTTGACAAACCTCATTGGGGAAATACCTCATGGGGCACTCTTTCATTTTTTAAAACAAACTGGCTTTTATTTTGATATATAGTTTTAATATACTTGTCATGTTTTATTTATAACAATGTTAGTTTTTACTTGTTAACTTGACAACTGGATGGGGTAACCCCATCCAGATGATATTTCTTAATGTAGTATTTTTTATACTTTACTTGTTTTAAAGACTTTATATTTGTTTTATACACTGTATGACTATATCTGGATGGGTGACCCCATCCAGATACTTGTTTCATTAAACTTTGTTACTTTTTTAGCTTTTGTTGGCGTTGCTTTTGTGGTTTTTTTAGTTCATTATTTCTTTGGCGCAGCTTGTCCCCAATGGGACCTTGTGCCATAAAATCCTATACAACCAACCAACCAACCGGCGTATAATCCGCAGATCAAACAATCATATTTCGACCAAGAAATTTTATTTTACGATATGTAACTTACTAATTCGCTGTAAATATTTCACTTCAATTATTGAATAAAATTTCTGAGTTAAAACAGGATTGTTTGATCCGCAGATTATATGCCGGAAATTACGGTATGTATGTTTACTTTTCCTTTACATACAGTCTAATCCCGTTTTTAGAAGGAAATGTATCGGAAAAGTAGGAAAAAAGCTGAAAATCAAAAATGAGTAACTGATAAAGAAAAATTGTTATGTAAGTCCATTTTTTTATTGTCATAAATTATTATTTTGTCTTGTGAGCAATAATCTGAGTTTATTAATATTTTTTAAAATTAATTAGGTTTTGACAATGCTAATTGAATTTTTTTATAATTTTCATCTATTTAATCTTGCAAAGTGAAAATAACACTATAATCCGAAAAAATGTTTGTACATCCCTTTTCTTTAGGCATTTGAGCTGTAGTTAAACGCCAGGATTACTTGCAACCACAGAGTAAGGAGATTTAAACAGAGAATCAACTCTCATAGACTTCAATGGTAACTTCTTTAACATGGGATTACACATAGACAGTGGCGATATCTGCGGATGACGCAGAAACTACGCCCATAACAGAAGCGAGATTTCTAATAACGGCTATATATCGCTATCTTGGCGACAAATGAGGGAAGGGTAAAAAAACGGCTACTGCTTGTTGCTGCTTGTTATTTAAATCTTATTTTTGATATTATTTAACATCGTACAATCCGCAATTATTATTTTTTTCAATTGCATGCATATTTATAAGCATATAAAATTCTTCGAATGTTCAAGAAATTAGAATCATTAAATTAACCTTCGTACCCTGTTGAAATTTTACTCAACGTTGATAAAAACATTTCACACCAGTATTTGTTTTTGAAAATGATTTAACAAATTTATTTAACTTACTTTTTTTTTTACTTACACTACTACTTTTACTACTACTTTAACTTACATTTATTTAACTTACTAAAAAATCTGGTTCCAATCGAATTAAATAAATTATAGAAGTGGGTCTATTCGACCAATTCAGGGTAGGAAGGTTAAACACGGTGTTATACAATGATAGTGTAAAATTCTGATGAATTGCTTATTCTTTTAATTTTAAAAATAAACAGGTATTCATCAGCAACGAATAAATTAAAGTGGAAAGTAAAAATAAACGCTTTTAAAATTTGTAAAAAATATGAAAATAAGATGTTTATATTTCCCGAACAGATGCAAAAACATTTTCAAATATTTTAAGCAATTAATTTCTAAATTCTATTAAATTTATCGGCAAAATTTTAAAAGTATTGGAAATCCATATCGAAAATTTAGCATTCATAATTTCACGTCTAAATCCATTATGTAAACATTTTATTTTCATTTCAGATAAAAATGAAATTTGAAAAATCGTCTGCATCCCCATAGGAAAGCATTATGGCCTAAAAAAATGTTCTATATTTTCCGAATGAATGAACCAAATTTAACCAAAGGCTATACAGCTAATTCCGGATACCTGGCCAACATACCAACTAAAAATCAACCTAATCGGATCATTTGTACGGAAAACAGACAGATGGAAACCAAAAGCTTTTCGCGTCTCCACAGTGAGCCTTAACATGACGTTTCGGCAAAAATCTGTCAACACTGAATATATATAAAATATTTCAAACATTACGGAACTTGAAAAACAAGAACAAACATAATACATGAAAATAAATCATAACTTACATTTTGAAGAATTATAATGACCTATTTGATCTTCAAAGAGTGATTTTAATAATAAATATTAATCAAGACTCAAAAATCAAATAGCGAACGCCGCAAATTTGCACTTGTGCAAATAACAACAGCAAAAGCTGTCAAGCTGAATAGGGTTACAATTAACACGTTCGCTGCCAAGCTAAAAATGCCGGAATTTTCATTTTATTTAGAAAGTTCAAATTCATACCAGAAAAAACTAATAGCAATATTTACTTTGTTTTATTACAGACATTTCATGATTACATAAAATAAAAATTCTTCTTTTGAAATTTTCGGTGCGAATAACTAATTTTAGATTAAAGAAACGTAGATAGCACTACGAATATACTCGTAGTTGGCAGCGAACGTGTTAAACGGAAATCACGAAAAAAATCGCCAAAGCGATGATTTAGTTTATAATTCATCCGCCGCAGTCGCTCTTTTCAGGCGAAGTTGGATCTCCGTCTTACTCTGTGACTTGCAACCAGGAGCGACTTTCTCAGTTAGCAGTGTTTGACAGAATGAAAGTCCACGTTAAAAATACATGCTTCTGCACCAAACTTATTCAAAAACCGATGCTTTTTTGTCTATAATTTACTCAAATTTTATATTTTTGAATTAAAAATGTACAAAATTAATATTTATTAAAAATATATATATACAAGGTATATTGAAACATATGTTTTGCCTTTTACATATCATATGAGGTGAAGGCCTGTATAAAAAGGCACTTCGTCACATTGTCCATCGTCATGATTCATACTTGAGACCTTCTTTCATAAAATACCACTCTAATATTTTATAGTTGCATAAATCTACGACTAATAAATGACAAATTTTTATTCTTCTCCATTGATATTGAGAATGTAAAAGGGGAATTGTCGAAAGATGCAATAAATTGTGAATTCTAGGATTTGATGACAAACGTTTTTGAGAAAGATCCACAAGCAGATATCCGGAATCTTCCAGCTTTTATAAACTTTTAGTACCATAGCTAAGTGACAAAACAAATAGAAAATTGTTTGATGGACATATTTTGTTTACGACCCACCTAGGTCTAATCACATTCACATAATTTATATTTAAGTTGTATAACACAGAGCAGATGAGAACTAAACGATTTTTGTCAGTCACATCTTTAAATGTGTATAATTATATGTAACAACGTAATTAAATAGATAATCATTAGTTAACATTTTAAAACATGTGTTAGCGATTACGAGGTATTATTATCAAAGTATTCCATGCTATATATATATAATTATGCTTGCAACTTGATGAACATAGAACAACACGGAATATATGCCAAAGCATTGCAGGGCTTCCACTGGCGACTATTTTATATTTTATTCGCACCACAATTTTTAAGTAATAAATTTTATAGTATATTTCTCTTTCACATATGAGAGAATTTTTGTTTAGAGAAAGTAATCCAAGAAATAATTAAAAAATAATCGCTAATAACAGCTCTGTCTATGGTACACAGTTTCGAAAGAAATATAAATTGTAGTCCTGTTCGAAACCAATGTTGCCAGTTGGGGCTTCTTAGTACATTCTTCTATGCATACAAGGAGAAAGTATTGGATTCATGAAAAATTTCGACTTCCGGTTTTCGACGTCTTTATAGCTTTAAAAATGTCCTGAACATGATTTGACTGCTTTCATTTGGTGTCCGTCCGTCAGTCTGTGCGCCACGCTACACGTCTCTCTGTGTGCCTCTCTGTATGTGATATAAAATTTGTGAGCGCTCTATTACAAGAACTAATTTGACGAAACTAATAAAACTTGAGATTCACTTGTACCTTAATATAAATGGGTTCGGATTAGGTTTGGGTATACAATCACACAAAAAGGCACTGTTATGCTGTGACAAAACGCGATTTCTTCAATAGCTGTATCTCAAGAACCAACGGACGGAATTTGATGGAACTTCATACCCATTTACATTTTAACATAAATAAATATTGATTAGACTTTGGTGGATACCGCCCAACAGATGTTGTGCTATGTTTGGTAGGACTTTCCGCGATAGTTATATCTCAAGATAAAATGCAACGAGTTTCAGCAAATTTCATATTCTAACATAATTAGATGCCAATTTAATTTTGACATTCAGCACTAAACAGGGAGCGCTGATATACGGTTTGAGTAAATATTCCTAATCGGGCACAGAATTAATTGATGCAATTTTAAAAACGTGGTTAGTATTATTATTTCCTCCATTTGTGTATCTGTAATACACGTTTAACAACATTTTTTCCAGAATCTTTCCTTTTTTAAAAGATGTATGGTAAAGTTGCGGAACACATGGTTTTTCAAGAATAAATATAATTTGAGTCGTTTAGAGAATGTTTTATTTATTTATTACATTCTTCTATCTTTATAGGACAAAATTATTGGATTCATGAAAAATTTAGACTTTAGTTTTTCGTCGGATTTATACAATTTAGTAGGTCCTGCTCACGATTTGAGTGTTTTTAGAAAATGTCTGTATCTTTGTATGTGTGTCTCCCAAAAGGTGGCGCTGCTATGCTGCATTTTTCACGATTTTCTCAATAGCTAATGCACGGGTTTTCATTAAACTTTAGATTCTGTTACACCTTGACATGAATAGACGATGATTATGTTTTGGTGTAAATAACCCAAATGGTGGAGCTGCTATGCTACATTTTTCATAATTTTCACTATAGCTATATCTCAATAGTAATGCACGGAATTTCACTAAATTTCATTCTGTTACACTCTGACAAAAATAGATCCTTCTTAGGTTTGGGTGTATATCGCTCAAGAGGTGTCGCTGCTATCTCTTTTTGCGGTTTCCGAGATAGCTAAATCTGAAAATCGATTATATTCGCATTTAATTTTTGTAAAAGACGATTTGATTTATATAGAATAAAGTTTATGATGGCCACAACATATCAGTTTATTGAGAAATTAAAAAATTATACCAAGAATTAAAAATAATAATAATTTATACTTTATGTAATCACGAAATATCTGTTATTAAATAAAGCAAAAAATGCTACTCGTATTTTATGGTCAAAATTCATTATTCCTGAATGAAAAAGGAGGCCAAACTATCAACAATGCATGAAACCGTGAATATGAAACATACATGGAAATTCGCAGCTATTCACAAAAAAATAAGTGAAAAAAATATATATAAACCGGAAATATATTCCGAAAAAAGTGTATAATTTAAAGTTTCTAAAATCGCTACATTGAGTAAGGAAATGCTGTATTGTCGATCAAGCTATCTAATTGTCCTACAGAACAATTACTGGTTGATGATCAAATATGAATATGCTCATCCACTCCATTCTTCAATTTTAATTACGTGTAATGTTGCACTAATTTAATTTATTTGTTTATTATATGCTAAAGGACATTTAAAACAAAATGAGAAGAAATAAACTAGATTCATTGCATAATTTTAAACAGTTTTGTGTGAGAAAAAGTATCCAAACATGGGTTTTGATAAAAATCTGTTCTTTAGAAGCGACGTCAATAGTATTTTATTTGCTGTTAACGAAGGTCCTACATATTGTCACCACTTTTAAATTTTATTTTTTCAAAATATTAATTTACTGCATTTAGGCTTAATTTTCTTAACAATTTTTGCATTGTTTGGTTTTGAAATCTTGTATTTTCATTTAACGCGTTCAAAAGTAAGATAAAAAAAATAAAATTTGTTTAAATATTTTGTTTAGAAAATCTTCTTTGAAAATAGTTCTTTTCAAATCACAATATTAGTATGATATCCATTATTTGCATTCAAGCAAAATTAACTATATTTGAAGCAATTCAATCCAAATGGAAGAATTTTTGCATTTCGCACATTCATCATATTTGAAAATACTGGATATCAGCATTCTGCGAATATAAAGTATGAATGTGAAAAGATTACTTTAGCTCAGAGGTTTTTAAAGTGGGAGGCGTGCCCCCTTCGAAAGACGCAAGCGTTTAACGCGGAAGCATAAAAACATCTCAGTTTGCTTTGAAGTATGTTATAATCTTGTAAACAAATAAACATTATTCGACATTCTCTCATTTTCAAGGAATTTATTTTGTAAATTTTGGTCAATTTCAAAACATAATGGCTCCATCGTTTGCCTTTGTTTACTAAAAGCAATCTAGTTTACCTTTGGCCTTATCCAAAATTTTCATAATTCACTTGAAGTAACTTGATCAAGCAGAGAGCTCTTTAGAAAATGCTTTCCGGTTCCTTGTATACTAAAAATACTAGTTCTGAAAAATTCATGGATATTACTGCTTTACAATCGGGTCTACATGCTCAAACTTACTCGTATGCAAGACTTGGTCACTGTTATTATTGTTGTTGTTGTTGTTGTTATTAATGTGATTTTTAAAATCATTATTTTTTTTTATTATTGAATTCCACATTTTCAACATTCAAAGGGATGGCAATTTTTGTTTAAAATTCTATTTAATTAAAATTAATCACTGTTAATACATTGATAGTGTTACATAGACTTTGATAATAAATTTAATTTTGATTAAATTAAGATTATATATACCATACTACCATGGTCAAACAAAACAAATTATTTTCAAAAACAATTTCTAAACAAAAGAATATATATATATTAGACTATTTTCTTATTTTAACACATCTTAAGTGGATACTATTCATCTTTTAAATAGAAAGGTCCATCTGTGGACGTTACTGTAGCATGTCTCAAAATATAACAAAATGTAGTAACTGTTCGGGTTTATATTATAAATTAATGTATAAAATAATGGTATTTATTCTAATTAAAGTATTTATATAAATAGTAGTCTAATTTAAAAAAATATGAATATTTTGTATGTTTTTTGAGAAAATAATGTCAACAATATAATAAAAAAAAACATAAGTACCGGTCTTGTCAAAATTACATATATCGTTAAGACATGTTTTCACATTTCCTGTTTAAGTTGTATTAAATAGAATAGGATGACAAAAGTTCTACATCAATTTTTAATAGTTTTTTATTATTATTTATTCCTAGAAATAGTTTAAATTCGATGTTTAAATGCGGTGGCTACAAATTCTGCAACTGAAATATTAAATAAAAATTTTCAACTCTGAAATACTGGTGGCACACTCATTGGAATATTTAAGAAATCTACCCATTTTGCTAGCGTATTTCATGTCTGCAATTTTACTTTTATTATTAACTTTAAATCACCTTTTTCTGAAAATTTTCTCTTCTGTACAGATATTCCAGATATTGAGATTAGGATAGATCTTGTCACATTTAATCGTTTTATATATAGCTACGTTTCAACAGAAATAAACGCGTGAAACATAATTTATGTTTCCTTATTATAGTGACATACTAAGTTTCTTCATTGTCCACAGGGGAGAAGCAAACAGATTTTGGTGGTTCAGGGTACCACAATAGCAAAAGATTGGAAAGATTTCGCTAATCTATATATAATATATATATATGGCTTTTCAGTCGAAGTCTCTCTTTCGCGAAGAATACCAGTGTAGCTCTGAAAGATAGAGCTGTGTGTGTTGCAAAGTAT
The DNA here is from genome assembly GCA_963931845.1 of Maratus michaelseni. Lineage (NCBI taxonomy): Eukaryota > Metazoa > Arthropoda > Arachnida > Araneae > Salticidae > Maratus > Maratus michaelseni. Next base: position 25,685,058 of record OZ007589.1, on the reverse strand, counting down.
TCATATATTAACAAATGTTGATATATTTATTGATAGTCTAATTTTGTTTGAACTTACATATGTTATTCCAGAAACGTTTTAAAAAATAATTTTTTAAAACTATTAATCCTTTGACTACGGGCCAGGACTGGCGACTACTTTTATATGCAATCGTACCATAATTTAAAATAATATTTTTGTAGTAGATTTCTCTTTTAAAATATTTTTATATAAATAAATAGAAAAAACAGTTTTGTCAAACAGAAGTACAAATAGAATAAAAATATATTCCACTAGGAAGATTGCGTTGTTCGGAAATATTCCTTTCGTTTGGGAAAACCAATTAGTACCGGAAAATTGTGCTTGTCAATTATTAGACGATAGATATTGGAATCGATCTATACTAATTAAATAATGGAATTTTCCGGTACAAATTACTTTTTTCAAACGGAAGGAACTTTCCGAACAATCCAATATATGTCTCGACCTGTAGTCAAAGGGTTAATACTAGAACCGCGATGACGGGTTATTTTGACCCGTACCAAATGAATAGATTTCGATTCGAACCAGAAATATTTTTGTAAAATAAATTAAGTATATTCTGTCCAAAGAAAATTTAAATAAATAAGTTAAATAGTTTGAAATAAACATTCTGGTGTCAAATATATTTTATAAAACTTGAGTAAAATTTCTCGCGGTTGTAATGTTAACGTGTTTAGAACACTGTTGCTAGTTTGGCCTCCTTTTTTATCCAGAAATTCAGAATTTATTCCAGAAATAGCAAAAAGTTAATTTTTCGTTTTATTTAATGGCAGACATTTCGTGATTACACAAAGTAAAAATTATTATATCGGAATTTCGAGTATGAAGGCAGAATTTCCAAATGAAGAGGGAGACCAAATTGGCAACCCTGGCCTAGGATATGGTCTCTAAGCCGTTCTTTGTTCCATCCAATATTTAAGTCATGAAAATCAAATTAACAGACCAATATCACAATGTTAAATAAATTATATTGCAATTGTTAAGCTACATTAAAGTTTCAAAATAAATTCAACAAGTGGAATATTGCAACATTTAGAGGTGGATATATTCATCTCTGCTTAACCCCTTCGGGACCATGGGTGCATATATGCACCCTCAAAAAGAGCATACAGAATTTGTTTTAGGCACCATTAAAAAATAAAAGTAATATTTGGTTTCTCTAATTAGAGCATTTTTGTGATACTTTAAATAAAGGTAGCTTTTTTTTAAAAACGTGGTGCCACAGAATAAAATTTGTGTAAAAGCCGCCGGTCCGAAGGGGTTAAGAATAGTTCTCAACAACACTATTTCCGAATAATCGTCTAATTAAACCACGGAAATGTGCGATAAAATAATTCGAAAATTATTATTAGGAAATACCTGTTAAACAAATATGGAAGTAGGCAGCTGTGTAATAGGTCTGATTACAGAAAATGAGTATAATAGTACAATTTTATTTAAAATAGCTGTATGAACAGCAAATAGTACAACATTATATATCAGTTTTTGAAAGAATTATCTTCCAAACGTTCTTGATCAATTTTAATTATGTATATTTGTGTCAAATTTCTTAGACAGTTAGTAGAATGACTGATCTAGGTCAATTGAAGACACAATAACAAATGTTATCTTTCTTTATCCGGTTAAAGTTTCATTCAAGGACATCTATAGGGTAAAGCCAATGTGTATTATTATACCACATTTCATTTTATGATACATGGAGTAAGGAAAGTATTTTAATGATGATTTGTATATACAGTGTTGCTCGTGACTGGCTTTATTTGGGGCACTAAATGCATGACTGCCAATTTTAACCTTCTCTTTCCAATATTATTAAAAAAAGTACTTGATTTTATTTATTGGCAGAAAGTTTTGCCATTTACCCTTTCGCGACGGCATCCCTTACATAAATTTTATTTGGATGGCACCACTTTTTTTAAACAGTTCTCTGTACTTGTAAAATACCAACAAATACTCTAATTAAAAAAGACAAATATTACAATTATTTATTAGTGATGACAAAAACATATTCCACATACAACTTTTGACGATGCATATATGCATCACCCCACAGAGTAAGGAGACTTAAACAGAGATTCAACTCTCATAGTCTTCAATGGTATCTTCTTTAACATGGGATTACACATAGGCAGTGGCGATATCTGCGGATGACGCAGAAACTACGCCCATAACAAAAGCGAGGTTTCTAATAACGGCTATATATTGCTATCTTGGCGACAAATGAGGGAAGGGGAAAAAAACGGCTACTGCTTGTTGCTGCTTGTTATTTAAATCTTATTTTTGATATTATTTAACATCGTACAATCCGCAATTATTATTTTTTTCAATTGCATGCATATTTATAAGCAAATAAAATTCTTCGAATGTTCAAGAAATTAGAATAATTAAATTAACCTTCGTACCCTGTTGAAATTTTACTCAACGTTGATAAAAACATTTCACACCAGTATTTGTTTTTGAAAATGATTTAACATATTTATTTAACGTAGTTTTGTGTAGCATTTATTTAACTTACTTTTTTTTTTACTTACACTACTACTTTTACTACTACTTTAACTTACATTTATTTAACTTACTAAAAAATCTGGTTCCAATCGAATTAAAGAAATTATAGAAGTGGGTCTATTCGACCAATTCAGGGTAGGAAGGTTAAACACGGTGTTATACAATGATAGTGTAAAATTCTGATGAATTGCTTATTCTTTTAATTTTAAAAATAAACAGGTATTCATCAGCAACGAATAAATTAAAGTGGAAAATAAAAATAAACGCTTTTAAAATTTGTAAAAAATATGAAAATGAGATGTTTATATTTCCCGAACAGATGCAAAAACATTTTCAAATATTTTAAGCAATTAATTTCTAAATTCTATTAAATTTATCGGCAAAGTTTTAAAAGTATTGGAAATCCATATCGAAAATTTAGCAGTCATAATTTTACGTCTAAATCCATTATGTAAACATTCTATTTTCATTTCAGATAAAAATGAAATTTGAAAAATTGTCTGCATCCCCATAGGAAAGCATTATGGCCTAAAAAAAATGTTCTATATTTTCCGAATGAATGAACCAAATTTAACCAAAGGCTATACAGGTAATTCCGGATACCTGGCCAACATACCAACTAAAAATCAACCTAATCGGACCATTTGTACGGAAAACAGATATATGGAAACCAACCCAAAACTTTTCGCGTCTCCACAGTGAGCCTTAACATGACGTTTCGGCAAAAATCTGTCAACACTGAATATATATAAAATATTTCAAACATTACGGAACTTGAAAAACAAGAACAAACATAACACATGAAAATAAATCATAACTTACATTTTGAAGAATTATAATGACCTATTTGATCTTCAAAGAGTAATTTTAATAATAAATATTAATCAAGATTCAAAAATCAAATAGCGAACGCCGAAAATTTGCACATGTGCAAATGACAACAGCAAAAGCTGTCAAGCTGAATAGGGTTACAATTAACACGTTCGCTGCCAAGCTAAAAATGCCGGAATTTTCATTTTATTTAGAAAGTTCAAATTCATACCAGAAAAAACTAATAGCAATATTTACTTTGTTTTATTACAGACATTTCATGATTACATAAAATAAAAATTCTTCTTTTGAAATTTTCGGTGCGAATAACTAATTTTAGATTAAAGAAACGTAGGTAGCAATACGAGTATACTCGTAGTTGGCAGCGAACGTGTTAAACGGAAATCACGAAAAAAATCGCCAAAGCGATGATTTAGTTTATAATTCATCCGCCGCAGTCGCTCTTTTCAGGCGAAGTTGGATCTCTGTCTTACTCTGTGCATCACTCGTCCCGAAAGGGTTAACCCTACAGTAGATGAATTTTTCTTTTAGAATTATGTTTTTCATACTTATATTAAGAATTTGACACCAGAAATTTTAAGACAGATTTTTAAGTTTATTTAGTAGCATATTTATGTTACTATTAGAGCATTAATATTTCTATATAAATATAGTGGTTGCAAAGAACTTAATTTATTTATTAAAAATTAAATAGAAAGTGTTGCCAATTGACTACACTATGCACTGTAGGGTTAAATAAAAAATGTTTTCTTGTAAGAAAACAGTAAATGTTTCAGGCATACATTTAGTACCCCCCAAAAAGGCAATCACGAGCCGCCACTGTGTATATATATGTATGTGTACGTGAACACGATAACTCCGAAGTGGTATTTCGGAATGAACTGCTATTTGGCGAATATGTTATGGCCACTGTCGCAAGAAAAATCTGCTAACAGATTAAGTGTTCAATCAATTTTTAAATCTTTTTCAAACAATTTATTACCGATTCTATAGGGCAAATCAATATGGAAATGTGACAGAGTATAAGTGATAAATCTTACCACGGTACAATCAAGCATTAGTGGCGCAGAGGTAATGTTAAACGGGTGATTCAGCACTCAAATCCAATCGATTCCACTGTGTCAAAAATTTATAAACATCCCCACCCATTTTATTTTTTACATTCTGGACACTTTAACCAGTATTGGAGAAGTCGAGTAAAGTCACTCCTGATGTTTAATAGAAAATAAATAAATAATTAATAATTTGTAATAAAAATCTTTGCCCTTTTAGTCATTGAAAATCGCAAATAAGATATAAGAAAATTACTATTAAATAAAAGGGTGTGATGGCCTCATCTTAGAGGCACCCCTGAATGTGACAATATCTGATTTAAACTGTCCGGAGAAAGATACTTCGTAATACAATTACAAGATTATATGAATTGTTGTTACGTTACATTTATTTAGTAAAAATTGTTTTTTATTTGGCTATACCTTATGTAAAAGTACTATCTATACATTTTTATATCGGTATTTATATTATCATATTACAATTTAACACTTCTTTGCATGAGTTTTTCTTTTACAATTGTTTTTTTTTATACATATATTAAATATTAGACACCAGAAATTTTAAGATAGATTTTTAACTTTGTTCAGCAGCATAGTTCACGGGAAATTTACTACATTAATATTTCTATATAAATATAGTGGTGGCGAAGAAGTTGATTTATTTATTAAAAGTTAAATAAACAGTGATGGAAATTTCCATCACAATGCAAAGAAGGGTTAAATGCTATTTAATAATTATTTCCTGTATAATATTTTAAAGTTATTTTGTTGATTTATGTAAATAAAAACACAACAAATAAGACTTTTTATTAACTAATTTGATTTAATCAATAATGAATATTGTTATAATATAAAATTAAAAATTTCTTTTGGGACCATTATGATTGTGTAAAATAAACAGTTTTATTATAATATTAAAACATGTAATTTAAAATTCTAGAACGACGCATATCGATTGAAAAAAAGAAACATATATGAATTCAAAATATGAATGCTTAATAAACTTAATTGTTTATCAAGAACATTTTTCAAGTCGTATAAATGTTTAAATACTTTTTTTATTAACTATCCATTTCAATGAATATTTCATGAATAGAATTGCATTTTTAAAAATAAAATTCTTTTTGTAGACTCCTTGTTTGCATAAAATAAAATAGATTAGTATAAAATGGAGATAAATCTTGTAATTTAATATTCATAAGTAGGCGGATATCGATTCGAAAAATACTTGAGATGTGAAATGATGATATGAATATTTAAGAACTTTAAGTCTTATTTCAAGTATCATTTTAGAATTTAACTTTTGCATGCATTGTTCAAATACCATAAATAGAATACTTCGCTATTGAATAGACAAACAAATGTCTTTATTAGTATTTATATTCTGTATATAAAATGTTTTTCGAATTAACGATTTGTTTAGTAATTCCAATTTGTATTTTTGTAAATAACAGAACTAGGGTTGAAACATATTTAATAATTGAAAAAAAAAGAAAACAAAAATACAAAAAATATATTGATTTCTGTAAACAATTGTTTTATAACCAATGAATAACTTTATGGGTGTTTTTTAAAAAGACAAAAATGCATATTCTCAGAGCTGCCAAGTCTCCGGCTTTTTGGATACCAGTATTTTATTACAGAAAATGTTGATTTGTTTAATCGGAGCTCTCTGCGATTTAAAAGAACAACATTTTCTCTAATAAAATACTGGTGTGCAAAAAGCCGGAGACTTGGCAACTCTGTATTCTTTAGAAAGGGAAAAATGTTAAAATTTGGCTTTAAAAAACTCCTAACATATATCAGTGCAGCAGGATTAAAAAAGAGCTAATTTATGAATTCTGGATCATTCTCAACGTACACATATATATTTCTTGACAAGATGATTATACCTGGTGTCCCAAAAATGACTGATGTATTTTAAAATTCAATAACTTGAAAATGGTGACAGATATTAAAAAATTACTTGCAGGTGGGTTATGTATGATGTCAGGAGATTTTTTTACTGTGATACTTGATTTTAGTTCGAATTTCAAACAATAGATGGCGCTGACAGCGTTTAGCTCTCAGTCGAGGCAAAACTATTTTATGAGCAGAATTTTTGAACAAATTCCGTTTATTAATTGATATTAAGCATAGAAAATTAATTGATGGTGAAAATAACCTTGCAGTTTAAGGTGTTCAAACGTAAAGCATAATGTAAAACATCATATTATAACTACAGGAAACCTGTATAGCCAAAAGCTAGACAATTAGACCCTCATCGGTTAGAAATCGCAAAACTTAAATTTTTTATATGTAATAATTCACGATTCATTCCTTAGCACAGATCAATTTATTTATAAATTCAAGAGCCAAATATTCAAGATATTATATACATATGTTTTATTCATAAAGGAAACATATTTATGTAAGGGTTTAATTTGAAAAAATCTTAACTGTAAAGTATTAAGGTATTATTGCAATTGATAAAATTTTAAAGTGTTATGACTTTGAATAAATTCGTATAATGAGAAAAAAAGAGTTTATGAGATGAATTATATATACAAATATATATATATATATATGTAATAATAAAAAAATTTCGCCATTTTTCTTTAGTTAAATTATTCCAAATTCTTACAATTCTAAAGTTTTCCTCTCTTTTAAAATATCTCTTAAATCTATTTTATATTTTATTCCATAATTTAATCAAAATATTCTTTTATTTATCATTCTAAAAATCTTAATCTGTTAAAAGCTACACGTATTATTTAAAACCTTATTCTCTTAAATTGCAACACTGCCTCTAAAACGCACCTGCCTAATTTCTTCTTTTGAGACATTGAATTTTATTCTTTGGAACATTTTTGTAATACCATTTTCATTTCTATTTAATTATCATTCGGCATCCCAGGATTCCTGGAAGTTTTGCGCCCAAAAGCTTTTTTTTTACCTTTTTAAATTGCCGCTTCGGATAAAGAGTTTTGGTCATACGTCAGAGACACAACCTCGTGACCTCATTTTTTCATCCATTAGCGAGCAGGCCCGCCTTTTCTGCCCCCCTTGTTACCCGCCGAACATGGCTGTCAGTGGACTAGCATTTCGCGCGTTTGTAACTTTGAGCAGAAATCTCGGAATATTTATACTGTCACCTTGGCTACGGACACGGATTTTTGTACGTTTTTCTTCTGTCAACTAGTCTCTGTCACTAGGGGGTCAAAATACATATTCATCGGTAGAGAGTCTTCAAAAAACATAGCTTTGTGCTGTCATCTAATGTATTAAATATCTTCGAGTTTTTGATGAGATTTAGTGGAGTTGTTACATCAACGTCATCTAATAAACAGTTGTCTCGGCAATACCGTGTGTCTTTCTTGAGTGGGAAACAGCCTGGATTCATTTACTTAGCCTGTTCTCCGGTTCATGCGACTGCCTCTAAGAAGTATAATTCGTCATCATATAGCATGGAACAGCGTTAGTAATTTGTGGCGGTGGAATAATAGTGCTGTGATCTTGTGTAAATTTATAGAGATCGTGGATGGCCTGTCAACGGTTGCTGGATCTAGAAATTTTTATATCAATTAAAGCCGGCGAGGATGAGAAACTTGACCTGCGAAACAGCATTAAGTGAGGATGTTTCTCTATTCCAAGACTTCCTAGTGGCTGAAGATCTCTGCCGATCAAATTCATCAGTTGAGGAGACTTTCATTTACAACGATTATTCCTTACGATGATGCAGTCAATTCTTCTTTAAAATAAATTAAATGACTGTAAAGGAGGTGTTACAATTAAGACTGTTTGGTATAATTTTTATTTATTACTTCTTTTTACAAAAATAACTTAATTCCATTACTTGTGCATGTTCTTATTTTATTTATTTATTATTTCCATTTTCATTCTGTGATATTCATTCATATAAATTAATTACTATTTATCGAAAAAATATATGAGTAATCTCTTTTCATTATTTATTAAGTAAAATGTATTGGAACATACTCTACGCCATTCAAAAAATGCATAAAAATTTATTAGATTCTCTGAAATTACAGCTTACATCACTGATTGCATAATAGTCGCAAAAATAGCTTTTGAAGTTTCTTACTTGAAAAATATACAAAGAAAAAAAAATTATGATCTCAAATGAAAGTTTGCGTTGAAGTTGCGTAACATTGAAAAGGTAAAATTATTGTGTGCAGTTTAATTAATCTGTTTATTTCATTTTGTTTTTTGATGCTATGTTCTGAGAGTACAAATCAAGAGCCAAAAATTTTGTTCTTACGAAATAATGCTACTTATTTAAAAAGTGTTTTATTTATTTATTCATTTTATTTTTCTTTTGTGATAAAATTTTCATATACAGCAAATCTATTTATAGTAGGAAGATAGAGCAACAGTTTACATTTACAATTTAAGTGGAATGAATTTAAATATGAATTTGACATTTTTACCGTTAAATATTAGTTGTTAGTTAAATTATTAAGAGTTAGATATTTTTACAGTTGTTGTTAAGTTAAAGATTAATATAGTATGAATTGATATTAAATATATTAAGAATAGATTACAAAAAAAAAAAAGTTTTTTACTAGTAAATTAAACTTAAATTACTCTAAATATTATAAGTGAATATTATGTTTTACTGACTCATTTACTATGTAGAATTGTTTTTGTTGCAAATTCCTATAATTAATTGAATTCAGTAGGAAAGCTTATCAGAGATGTCTATCAGTATTTTGAGAGTAGAATATGGTTTTTAACAATAAACTAATGGTAAATGGGTAAATTTGTTAAAACATTCAATTTTCTAGATAAAAGTTAAGCCAGTATATTCAGTCTGAAGTTTATAACGCTAAATTAACT